>CAESWR010000263.1:823727-848673 GCA_903171835.1 Mullus surmuletus | reverse complement strand
ATTAGAATCATTAGAGTAATCTAAACTTACCTGAGCTCACATCCCAACTCGGCCACACTGTTCACATTATATTGCAAAATAGCATCATCAGTGAAGAGACTTCCCAGTGTGCCGTTCAAAAGCATGACGTGCCCTGTGTCCAGCAGACAAATATCCAACAATAACATCAGCCATCAATGGTTAGATGATGATGAGATACATGATACATTCCATCACATGTTCAATAAGCCACTGAATTATTTGAACTGTCACCAACATTCGGACAAAAAATGGAGCATGTATTTTACCCGAGGCGCTGTCTGTGGTGTGGTCATGTCCAGGTATTGTGGTGGTGTTGGCCATCTGCCTCTTCCAACAGAAGGAATCTTCACATATGGTGCTCCAACCACAGTCGTGATCCTCAAAGTTGCATGACCCTTAATGAGGAAGAGACAACAGTCAACAAGACTAATTTCGGAAACTAGAAAGATTAGCTTTCTTCAACTTGGCACCTTTACTCTATCCTTATCCTGGTCCCTCCGCAGACCCTTGATGATTCGGAGTATAAAAGCCAACGTACCACAAAACTCCTCGTCAGAGCCATCCGTACAGTCGCTCTTAAAGTCGCACACCAACTGTGCCGGGACACATTCTCCAGATGTGCAATTGAACCCCCCATCAGGACAAGTGGACAAAGAGACAGAAATCACTATAAAAGAAGAAAAAAAGACAAAACAACAACATATAGATAGACCATAGCAGAAATCTGATTGGGCAGGTATGACCTCTCTAACATGCCATCCAACCATCCGTGGTATATTTGGCCGCAGGGACGCTTACCTGACAGCAGAACAAATAACTCCTTCATTGTCCAAACAAACAAGGCGAAATCCATAGAAACATCAAGGCACTTAACGTGCCATTACCTCCTCATTAACAGTTTGCTCCCAGATTACTTGAGTGCAACTTTTATGACAGTTGAGCCGGTTCAGCTTAAAGTCCAGGACATATTCAGCCAACTGCCTTGTGTTTCCGCTACTCACCTTTATGGCTCTTGGCTCCTCGCTGCTCTCGCCTCTGTCGGTGGAACCGGTAACATTATCCTGGTGGTTTTGGTGGTATTTTTGTTGTTGTTTTTGTTGTTTGGGGGGGGGGGGTATGTTGGCCAATTTTAATCACCAACCAATGAACAACTGCTTAAACAATTATTGTTTTATCATAGACTTCTGAATTCCTACAAACCGCATCTGTAATCGTTTGTGTAATGCCTTTACTATCTTATCTGATTCTGCAGCTGTACATAAAAAAGATAAGCGTCATCACCATCCAGGTTCAGTAAGGGAGGTCAGCAAGTACATTTTTGGAGAGAATCTTTTACCTGACAAAGGGTATCTTAAAGCTAGCACCTAAAATGGGACCGGTTAATTCCTTTGCATTTATCTACTGGTGATGTACCGGTTTTATTTTGACAAAAAGTCCAGCCTTTAACAACGGATGCAAGTGATACATGGAGGGCAGACTTTCACAGACTAGCACGAGCCTCGTTTCATGCAGACATACGAGTCAACTACCAAACCAAGCGCTGGTGTGACTTAGCATGGTGGACTTCATGGTAATAAACACACCTGTATATCTTTTGAGGTCTTAGACTTTGAGTTGCTCAACCTCTTTAAACTTCCAGCGTTTATCACAATATACCATGGTGGATGGATAGCCTGGACTGTTATCTGCCTTTAGCTATACAATGGTACTCACAGGTAGCAAAAAAAAATAAATAGTTATTTTGTGGTCATTTTAATTCGGTGTGAGGAAATGTTAAAATTTCTGTTAATTTTCGTGTTTCCCTTGTCCCTTGTCCCTTCTTTACTTCTTTTCTTCTGTCCTGCAAGTCTTGCTGCAACTTCAAAGAGCCATGAAAAGTCTAGCTATTAAAATGCAAGAAAAACTAACTATGTGTTTCGGACACATTACATAACATAACATTTATTAGGTTAATGGAACACTAGTAATCCATCCACCAACCAGTCTTCCGGCGCGTTCCCCCTACCTCTGCAAGAGTCCTATCGCAGCTTTCCGGCCACACCCGTCAGGTGTCGCCCCATAAAACGCACACAGACATCCTGTCACAAACAGCACGCAATCTTTGCGGAGGAATCAGTGATAACCGTGTTAATGCGTGCGTGCGGTTGGGGGCTACACAGCAAACACAGTGGAACATG
Source organism: Mullus surmuletus (assembly GCA_903171835.1). NCBI lineage: Eukaryota > Metazoa > Chordata > Actinopteri > Syngnathiformes > Mullidae > Mullus > Mullus surmuletus. The sequence goes on along the minus strand of CAESWR010000263.1, from coordinate 846,475 downwards.
CAGCATTTAAGATGAATGATGATCATTTTTGAGGGTAAAAAAAATGCTAATACAATTTTTGGGCTCTACTGAACTCAAACACTTTGGTGATAAAGCCTTCTATTAGCGCACAATCATCCCAACTCAGAGGGAAACTAACTAAAGAGGAAGTGAAAATACAAAATGCTATGATAGATGTTGACGAGGAGCAGAGAAAAAACCTCAACATCTGAATGCCTCCAACCCAAACAGGATGTTGTGTTGCTTCATTCAGGATGCACAAAATATTCTCTCAATCAGCAGGACAGCAATATTACTTTGGTCTATTGAGTAGAATTTTAGGCTGTTCCTCTATTCTAACACTTCTGCAGAACATTTATGCCCTTGTTGCCTACTTGCACACCCGTACCTGTAATATTAATTTTTATGAGCATCTAAAACATAATAAAATCTACTCTTATCCAAGCAGTTGCAGTGATTGTGCGCCATTCATGTGTGAGGGGAGGACAGGAAGTCAGCTGGACCGGCGAGGGGGAAGTTTCAAATAGAGTCTCATGGTCACCAACAGCTCTGCTTGGGAAGGACTCTTATCTGGTGTACGTGCTCAACAGGCAAAAAAACAAAAGTCTGGGAACCATTAAATGTTGATGCATTATATAATGATCCATGTTTGCAAAAGATATATTGTTTTTTTTAAGGTAATGCACATAGAAGGAAACAAGGGAAAGCAGATCGAAGCCACCGTCTCAACAGTCTGTACAATCTATTGCACAACTGCATCACACAGGTCCAGAGCCAGAGTTGGCTCAAATCCCCAAATGTGAAAAATATTCAAATTTGTCTTACATGCATACTATAATACCATAATACTATTATATTTTCACTTCCATATTGTGAGACTTACTGAGTGTTTGTAGATTTTTATGCACATCGGAATCAGTGTTATTGCTTTCTTTTATTTATCTTTTCTAATGACCCTGCAGTGCATCTGACAAGCATTTGAGACAACACATGACGTCTTTTCTTAAACATTTCAATCATAAATACTCAATCGTAAAAAATAAATGTAATGTCAGTGTATTGATTAAAACAATTAAGGTCCAGGTTTATAGTTGTGTTGATTTTCTTAGAAGTGGATGCAACTAAGTGCGATTTTGGACACAGCTAAAGACAAAGACTGAGATAGATTTTCGGACATCACTGCGTGAATGGGCCACACGCATCACACGTCCGACAGTCTGCGAGGTGGATGCGTAACTGATGAGTCATGTTTGAACAAATCTCTTACGCATCATTTTTTCTAGAACAGGAAGTGTGCTCCCCCCCAACACACACACACTCACACACACACATGTTTAGCAGCACCAAATGTTGAAATCTCCCAATCTGAAACATGACACTTTCTCAATGAAAAGAAAAAAACCCCTGCCCAGTGTCAGTCCCAATAAGATACCCTCCTTCTCCTGATCATGCTCATCAGTCCTGTGCTCGCAATGCGTGGGCAATGTCTGCTGCTCTGAGACATATCAGGAGAATGCTGACCACAAGGATAACTCTAGCAGCCTTTGTGCTCCTCGCTCCAATACCCCAATGCACATCATCAGACGGTATAGTATTGATATTATGCTCAGATTAAACATTTTACTTGTTTTCTAGATTTCTCAACTCGGCTGCAGTTTCATGTATCAACATATCTTGGAACTGGAAGTAATTTAGACTTTATTCATTTGACGATACTTTTTTGGAAGGTCTATTTAGCAAATAATGAATAATGTAAGAAAAAAGTCCTTTATCACACCGGAGAAGTGTGCAGCGTGCATCATTACAGCAGCAAAATTAACTATAGTAGCAGCAGTAGAAGACAAGTTGCTCTGGTTCTGTTCCAAGCCATTTTAATAGATTTAGGGAAACATTTTGGCAAACACAGGACCAGACAATTTCTATAATCTGCCAATTGAGCAGATAACATTTTGAGAACAGAGGAGCTGCAGATTAGGAGATAATGATTTAACATCATTTTTTAACAGAACACAAATAGTCTTTTGTGATTTGTGAGGCTGTTACATACATGGGAACTAGTATCACAATATATATACACATGCATGTGAGACTCAAACCTTTTTTCTGTGTGTAGATTCGGTGTTCACACTCACCAACAGAGCCACCAGTTTGTGTTTGGTAAGAAGGTCGTCCCGCTGTGCCGACATTCGCTGGACAACTGGCGACCGCCTCTTCGTCACCTACAACAAAAAGTGCCTGGGGGCGCAGGGCAAGAGCGTGGGGAGTGAGGTGAGCCAGTACGACTGTGACCACAGGAGCGACCTGCAGAAATGGGAATGCAGGAATGATACGCTGCTGGCGCTCAAGGGCACACAGCTCTACATCACAATCACAAGCGAGGAAACCGTTGCTCTGTCCAGAACAATAGGGCCCAATAACTACCTCTTCATCACTGGGACGGCCAGTGGCGCTTGCACAAGAACATTCAGAGGTACGGCACGCTCCGGAGCAAATTTGTTGAAGTTTGTGTGAAAATATCTGATTGAAAAAGTGCGATTTCTTGCTTAAATTCACTCACAGTAAGAAAAAAGTACATAGTATGTCCTTCCGTACTGGTATTTACCATAAAACTTCAGGGGAATGTGATTCTTTGAATGGATACATGGCCAAAGATTTCCTCTCACCATCCGCCTTGTCTCTTTATAGAATATTATACCATTGAGGGAAATGCATTCGGCAAGGTATGCATGTTTCCCTTCATGTATAAAGACCGGTGGTTTTCAGACTGCACTGCCTTCGACTCCACTGGGAAAAGACCTTGGTGTGCAGTCTCAACAAAGTATGAAAACGAGCAGTGGGGATACTGTCCGACTTCCTGTGAGTACTACACTGATTTTGGTATTAAATAGAAAGCACACATTGTGATGGCACAGTTTCAGCTCTCGATCACAGTTTTGAGTGAGCCGTGTCCCTGTCATTGCTCAGCCACAGAACACTGGCAGAGGAACCTCGTGACAGGAGCGTACTACCAGCTCAACATGCAGTCGGCCCTGACTTGGCCACAAGCTGATGCCAGCTGCAAGCAGCAGGGCGCCTCCCTGCTCAGTGTCACCGATCCACACGAGCAGGCTTTTGTTGCAGGTAAGACGGCACCCAGTGGATTTCTGCTTTTATGAGACAGACCGACCCGACATGCTGCAGACAGCAATGATAATCCCTCTTCAAATTAAGGGCTGAAAATGATTCATCTAATTATATTCTAACCCATAATTAGAGGAGTCTTTGTTGCTTAATTTTTGTTCAATAAAAAATGTTTAATGTTTTCCAATAGTGCACCATTTTTGCTATGTTAACATCCTGTTAATCTCAAAATAATATCTGATCCTGCATTTAAAGAGCGGATGTTAGAGTCAATGAAACCTTGATAACACTGGCTATGCCAAGCACAAATGCTCATTAAGATCAACGTGCTGTTGCTCTAATGGGTCCAAGGATCACTGTGACACGTTGTGCGCAGAGGAGAAATTGTGCAATCTGTTATGCTCAGGACTGACATGAACCCTCTGTAGCTGAAGGTCGTATTGTCTCCAGCCCATCATCCCAATTATTGATACATTTGATATATTGAGAGCTAAATATACCTTTTTGTGCCATTTGTACTTTGTCAGACATGAATCTTAATAGTGAATGTTCTAAAATGTGCACATTTTCCCCAAGACTCTTTCACTGTGATTTCAGTCTTTTCGAGAACTTATTTTCAAGCTAAGAAAATGAGGAACCAAGTGAACAAAAGAGGAACAGACATTAACCATGTCCTTTTCCTTTTTGTCCTTTTGTCCTCGACCACGCAAACGCGCAGCCTTGTTGGGAGCGGGGAAACACAAGCTTTGGATAGGGCTGGTCCTCAACCCAGAGCATGGCTGGCAGTGGTCTGATAGGAAGCCTTTTCGTTACCTGAGATGGAGCACTGGTAAGTCTCCAAGAGAATCGTTCTAAAATACTCAATTTTTGGTATGATGTCAGGCTTTCTGAAAAAATGGTGTCATTCATAAATTATGTAAAACATCTTTACTGTCATAGTGTCATTTGTCTGGAGAGAAACATGAACTCAGATGAATTGGGATGTCGCTTCTTATATTCCTGTTGTAGAATTAGACAATTGTGAATGATAAAGTTCTCATTCCAAGTGTTTATAAGAGGTGGTGAGGTCGCAAATTAATCATTGTCACGTTGTTTTAGGAAATCCCCTCCCAAATCCGGGACACAACTGCGGACTTATGGACTCACATCTACAGCACACTTGGCAAACTTCATCCTGCGCCAAAAAAATGGGCTACGTTTGTTACAAAGACGGCACCCTGCCACCTCCAGTGCAAAGTACGGAGTCAATCTCAGCTCTGCATCAATTCCGTCAACCTCTGGCCAATGTGTTTGATCCTGTGTGCTCCTCTTTGCAAGCTCACTCAGTCTCCTTTGTCTTTGCCAATCAGTTGAGGAAGGCTTTTGTCCGAGCCATTGGATCCCATACAACGGCCACTGCTTCCACCTTCATCGCACCGCACGAACGTGGATGGAGGCTCTGAGAGACTGCCGCGCAGAGGGGGGTGACCTCGTAAGCATCCGCAACGTGGAGGACCAGAGTTTTGTCATCTCACAACTTGGATATGGTAGGTGTAAGAAAACAGTTGATGGGAATGGTTTTGGTTGCTGTTTTATCAGTGTGTTAACATGGTCTTTATTCTTTGACATTTTCAGCATCCACAGACCAGCTCTGGATTGGACTGAATGACAGAAGGACGGAGGGGCTGTTTGACTGGAGCGATCATTCCACTGTCAGCTTCACCAGCTGGGAGTATGGGAGACCAGCTGTCGCGTCTGATGGGGAGGACTGTGTTTTTATGAGAGGAGAGGTACGCTGCATCACACCTCCTCAGACCACTGTAGATCCAGAAGAAGGCTGTTTTTGAATTAATACAGGCCTACCTTGTAATTATTAGAGTTTTAAAATTATACTTAATGCCTGCATCTAAGAGTACTCTTTTTTTCTCTTCTGCCCACACAGAATGGGAACTGGGCGGACAGCTCCTGTGATGAAAGATATGGCTTCATCTGTATGAAGCCAACTCAAGCCGAACGCACCGGAGAGGAAGTGAATTTGAATTTGGGCTGCAAGGCTGTGAGTCATTCTAACACGCAAACTATATTAAAAAGAAAACAACAAAAACAGTATCACATCTTTGTTAGCATCTTGACAAGGCAAAGTACATGATCAAAGCATAGAAATACCGCTGATTTCGTTTCACAGTTAATTTAGCCTCCTTCATGCAGGACAAGCTGAATAAAATACAGGCTGACCTTTAACACTAAAATGGATAAATGCAATCATTGCTCCATCTCCATCAATGTAGGGATGGAAAAGACATGGCTCCTACTGCTACTATATAGGGACGGAGACCAAAACATTTGATGAGGCCAAAGAATCCTGCAGGAGTATGAACTCCTACATGGCTGATGTTTCAAATGGGTGAGAACATTTTCGTATCTACTCCTCATCTAAGTTTTATCCCAGTCAGTATTTAGCAAGAGGTTTATGAATGTGTCAATGTCATGTCAATGTTTCCAGGGTGGATAATGCATTTCTTGTCAGTCTGGTGGGGATGAGACCAGAGAGGTATTTCTGGCTGGGGCTCTCAAACATGAGAAACATTGATGAGTTTGTGTGGACCAACACAGACTCTGTGAGGTTTACCCACTGGAACAATGAGATGCCAGGTAGGAAGAAACATTTCGTGCCATCTCCAAGTTGTGGTGAAAGCAAATTGTTCTTGATTTTAACGTGACTATATTCTCATGCAAATCCAGGCTACCGTCAGGGTTGTGTTGCAATGACAACGGGGATTCTTGCCGGATTGTGGGATTTGTTGCCCTGCTCCAATAGGGAGAAATACATCTGTAAGTACATGGCAGAGGGAGCGACAATGACTGCTGTGCCACCAACTCAGACTCCTCCGAAGTGTCCAGAAGGATGGATTCGACTGGGAATGAGAAACATGTGCTCAAAGGTACAGCAAGATATCAACAGCACACTGTAACACTCCACACCAAAGAGAAGCGGCAAAGTCAGCCAAATGACATTTATAAGAATCAACAACCTGTACAAATTAAAGCGGTAAAAGTGATGTTTTCTTCCGATTTCAAAGCACACAGGGCTACTCATTTACACCAGACTTTCAATGTAGTATCATTTTAAGCACTTATCACACAAACACAACTTGTGAGCTAGCATCTACCAGAGAGAGTATTACTGAGTTCAGTTTTTCTTGTATCCAAGTTCTTTACAGGCCCTCGGGCGAATGAGAAGACCTGGTTTGAGGCCAGAGATTACTGCAGGGCCATCGGAGGAGATCTGCTAAGCATCCACAGCTCGACTGAGCTACTTGTGGGACGGTACGAGATCATTGTTACAGCAGACATGTTGATGGGGTTCTTGTTATGACACATACTGCTATATTCACATCTGTATGCAAGAGGACATGTCTGAATTATATTGTTTATGTGGAATTGTGTATCACAGCCATGGAAAAGCCTGGATCGGACTTCATGTTCCTGACCCGAGTAGTGGTTATGTTTGGAGCGATGGATCCCCAGTAAGTTAACTGTTAACAATTAATGTGGTTGTCTAATTCTTCACAATTCATGAGTATGCAAAATAAGTATGATTTTTAATTTTGCTTCATTTTTTTCACAGCTTAACTTCCAACACTGGCAGGAAGGAGAGCCAAATAATTTTAATAATGCAGAATCCTGTGCTGAATTCAAAATATACAGCGCAGATGAAAGTGGGTCTTGGAACGACGTGCACTGTGAGAGTTACAATGACTGGCTATGTCAGATCCGGGCAGGTGAGGAACCAAAGATATTTGTTTGATTTTGAGCAAGTAAATATCTTTTATTATCACAAATTGAGTTACTGTCACCACTTAAACAGTTGATCTATGTAGAAATCAAACAACCTGCTTGATGCCTCCCTAACATGACAAAGTCTCAGCATCCAGTCATAATTGTGCCAATGCATACTCTGCAAAGCAAAATAATACAAAGTGCCAAGTGATGAGATTGGTTGAAAATGTTCAGTTTGTTTACATCAACACTTGTCTTTTGTTGTTTTCCAGGAGTGACTCCTAAACCGCCTCCAAATGATACTGTTATAGGTAACCCAACATACACAGCAAAGATGATCACTTGAGATGAGATTATACCTGAAATTTTAAAACATAATAAAAAAATGATTTAGTGGTCCTTGTTGGCCCTAACATTTCAATTACTTATGAGTAAAACTAAACTCAGACTAAATACAATTCCATACAGATTGATAACATGTCACAAATAACATGCACCACAACTATATATGGACAAACTTCTCCACAGTTTTCAGCTGTGATTGTGATTAATCAATATTCAATGTTTCCAAAACTTTTTGCAGACTATAATACCACTGCAGATGGTTGGCTCCAGTGGAGGGGGAATCAGTATTTTGTGAACAGACAGTCAATGGCCATGGAGGATGCTCGTCATTTCTGTCAGCAGAGACATGGTGACTTGATGGCTGTTAACAGTGAGGCGGAAAACATCTTCATATGGAAACAGGTGAATTTTTTTATGGCCAACAGATTTATAACAAAAAAACAGAATATTGGGTTTTAAAGCTTGTTTGTATTTGTATTCTTTATCTACACAGATCTCCAGAAACTATGGAACCTATTACATTGGTTTGTCAGTGGATCTCGATGGGTCATTTTGGTGAGTATGAATGAATGTGTGGGCAAATACAGTATCTAATGAGGAGGGGAGGGCAGTGCATATACTAGCACATTATAATACGATTAAACGATTGTAATGTGTTTCAAGGTGGATGGATGGTACATCAGTGGGATACCAAAGATGGGATGAAAATCAACCTGATTCTAATGTCTTTGATGAGACCTGTGCTGTAATGACTTACTATATGGGTGAGTAATGGAAAAAGATTACTATTCGTATTCACCATTAAACCGTTTTAACATAAACAGGTTCTGGTAGGCTGTTTCTCATGTACGTCATCTGTGTTCACAGGCTTCTGGCGAACCACTAACTGCGGTCAAGAATATCAGTCGATTTGCAAACGTGGAGCCTCTTCACCCGTCAACACCACTGCAGCTCCCACAGTTCCTCCTAAAGGCGGCTGCCCATTCAAGTGGAGCAAATTCGACTCAAAGGTCAGAAATACCTTGCAGCACCTGCCTTTTCTTTTTTAATTGTCATTCTGCGGTACGAAGCGTTGGTCCGAGTACGGTATCAGCTTTCTAAAAACAGGCAACAACTAGTGTGTCACATAATAGAGAATACGCAAAACCTTTTGACATATAAACCAGGGAACTTTTCTTAATTTGGTTGATTATGTTGAAAGTGTAAAATGAAATCCAAACTATCATTCAACTTATCAAGGGGGTTAAAACATAAGTCAAAGAGGAAATGTTTTATCCATTTAAAAAGTACTGATTACTGTTTGGTAGAGAAATGGGTTCAAAAGATATGGTTAGGTTATGGTCAAACATTTTGTGAGAGGTAATGTTTGAAAAAATATATTTTGTTTCACCTCTTACAGTGCTACACGATCAACGAAGGCAGGGCAACCTGGGAGGAAGCAAGGAGACAGTGTATTACCATGGGAGGGAATTTAGCATCTATTGCTACAAGACGTGTGCAAGGTTTGTGAATTTCTAGGAATACAAATGTGTTCAAAATATTTAAGAAATACTCTGCTCTATTATAATAATCATCTTGCATATGTATGCCCTTCAAAATGGGGGTCCAAGCAACTAAAGAAAAATGTCTGTCTGTAGCATTTTTGATCAGCCAAATGAGATCAGCCCAAACAGATCTTTGGATTGGGTTGAACGGTAGGAAACAAGATGGATTTTATTGGACTGATGGAAAACCAAGGCAATACACCAACTGGGGCATTTCTGTAAGTACACACTCTGAAACAAGTAATGTCTAGATAAGCTGCACACTCAATTTCGAATTGTTAATTGGAGACTGATCTGGTTTTGTGCTCTTTAGAAACACAGACGTCGCCCTGGGTACTTTTATAAGAGATGGTATGAGGTAAAATTCCAAAAGTGTTTATTTAATGTGAAATACACGCAAATACGAAAAAAAAAAAAAAGTTGTTCTACTCCATAACAAATTCCAGCTTGTCTCTGTCCTTCACCAGGAAGATTGTGTTATAATGTCCAGCAATCCTGTCCGCGGTATTGGGAAATGGTTTAGTAGGAACTGCAATGACACCAATGGCTTTATCTGTCAAAGGAAGCTTGGTGAGTACAAGGGACTTGAAATATATCTGCCTGTGATGATGTGTGATGTTTGGCCATCACACATCATATCTGTGCATGATTTAATTTCGATAAGGTTAAATGAGAGGTCTTTCAAGACAGAAAAACAGAGGAATAGCCATAGTGTCAACAACCATGAATCTCCACAAAAAAGTGAATGCCAAAATCACCTCTCAATTATGTTTCCCCCTTGTTTTCAACAGACCCAACTATCCCAGTTCAACCAGATACACCAATTCCTAACATCTATGTATCTCTGGGAAATGACAGCATCAAGGCTGTGACTCAAAATTTGACCTGGGATGACGCCAGGAAGCACTGCGAAGGAGACAAAGCCAGCCTGGCGAGTCTGAAGAATGAGTGGATGCAGGCTTATGTCGAGCTACTGGCTATGAATCTCAAAGCTCCTCTTTGGATTGGACTCAATAAAAAGCAGGTACAATTCAATTACACTCGTCATGGAAGTACTGTGACTCAGAATGTGGTGATATCTCTCCAGCTAATCAATCCTTAGGAAGATAACGAAAACTAAACTAACTAAACTAAACTGTTAAGCAATGAAGGCACAAGGCATGTGGTCCGTTCTTGCTTGCAGACTGGCGGTTACTTTAAGTTCATTGATGGCTGGCACATGAACTTCGCTAGCTGGGGTGAAAGCGAACCAAATCAGCAAAAACCTTGTGTGTACATGGACGTGGATGGAAAATGGAAGACCGCTTACTGCAATGCAAGCATGAACAGTGTTTGCCTGCAGTCTACAGGTATGATGGTCTGACACCCCAATGATTATTTTCTCCAATATTTTGCTTAAAACTTATAATACTTATAACATTCAACATATGAGAATTTGAAAAAAAGCGACAAGGCACGACAAATAAGGTGAAATGTTTGAAACTCTGGACCAAAAATTAGTGAAAACAAAGAGGGTCACTCATCTAAGTGAAGGTTTAGTAGCGGAACTCGAAAAACAATTTACAGAGAGTGGATGAAGTGACTGCCGAAAGCACGATGAGTCAGAACAAAGACAACCAAACAATCAGAAGATGTCCTTGACGTCACTGACAAATTTTCGAAATAAACAATGCATTTCTACAATGGATGTAGATGTCACAGATGCTGACTGGCCATTTTCAAACCATCTATTAGGAGTAGAGAGGGCATAGAGCTTGCAATAGTCTTTTCCAAATTCTAGCATTATGATAAAATGGGCATCTGGCTTACAAAGGTTCATCACTGTCATCTCTTCACTGTCTTCTCACAGACATGCCACCAGTAGAGTCAACCAGCTATCCAGGAATATGCCCAGAAGAAACAGCTGAGGAATACCACCAGAGTTACTCCTGGCTGCCATTTAGGGGTCACTGTTATTTGTTTGTAACAGAGGACATGGAATGGGCAAATGCAGCAAGCAGTTGTGCCAGACACGGTAAGAGACCTGCACACTAATGTTAGAACCACTCACGTTGCTTTGGCAAAGTCAGTGTATGGTGTGTAAATTTCCTTTGTCAGTGTATCAGACCAATCACTATATTTCTTTTAAGGCGGTGTCTTGGCCAGCATTGAAGATCCTGCTGAGCAATCCTTCATTAAATCCAATGTGGAAATACACCAAGACAGCACCAGTGGCTTCTGGTTAGGCCTGTATAAAACTCATAAAGGTATGTTTAAATTACCTCTTGTGATATAAAAACGTGATTCTATAGAAATGTTTGACATAATACACAAGGAAACAAAGACATTGGAGTAATTGTGTTTTGTAGTCTCTTTTTTTCAGCTAATGAAAGTAAAGCAGTAAAGCAACTTGATAAGAGTAAACCACTATTTGTAGACATGTCAAAGTGAAAATGGTGTAATACAAAGTGTGTGTTTGATAAAAGGTACATGGAAGTGGCTGGATAAGACAGTAATGGAGTACACCAACTGGGGTCCAGGTGAAGATGACAAAGATTTTGGAGAGATCAAATCTTCAGATGGGACTTGGGGTTCAGGCCGCAGGTGGATTGACAGATCATACATCTGCAAAACACCTAAAGGTAAAGTCTGAACACTCTTGTGTTTGAAGTGGAACACATTAAAATAGCCGTAACAGTTGTGTAGTTATGTAATCATGTTTTTTTTTTCTTACCTTTTAGTGATGCCATCAGAGTTAGACCCCAGAGCAGGTAAGATGCAACTGTTCTTCTCCTGAAGTTCAATATATCAGTGATATTGAGTTTTAATCACAAACAGCTTTGACTGTTCATCTTCTTGTTGAATCCCTGCAGAACCTCAAGGACCTCAGGATCGTCGCAGTCGCGCCCACACCAGCTTGATTGTTGTGCTGATAATCACGGTGACCTCCTCAGTGATAGTTGCTGCATTCTTCGTCTACAAAAGATCTCCTCGTCCGTTACCCACTTTTGACAATCCACTCTACTTCGACGGCGAGCGATCCCAGCCTGATGTGGTTGACACCAATAAACTCATTGAGAATGCAGAGGAAGAAAATCCCGAGCCAATTATAACTCTGTAAAGTCACAGAATACAGTGAGCTATACAAACTATCTTTGAGGCAATTTTATTATACTCTTGTGCTTCACTATTGTTTTTTTGTTGTTGTTTTTTTTTACTGTATACAGTATATTTTCAGTTATTTAACAGTATGTCATTAAGCATGAGTTTCAATGTAGTTGGCAACGTCTGACCTCATGGAACAGAACAATTTAGGCTCTGGGATGTCTCAATGGAAATGCTTGTACTTGATTATGTCTTTTACCCTCAACTGAATGTATATAATTGTTACGCTCATGCCCACTTGACACTGTTCATCGCTTGTACTTCTGAATTGTATAAAAATTAATTGTCTGAAATGAACATTTAAACCTGGTGTTTGGTTAGCGAGTTATTTTTTCCTATTTATAATAAAATAACTCAGGAGACCAAACCTCATCTTTCCATTCCTGCTTGCAAAAATAATCCGCCCAAAAGATTGGCTGTTTTGTTTAATGGGTTGTATTTTCCCACTAAAAAACTGCATGTTGTTGTTAGACGCTAACATTGGTACGCCTCAAACTACCTCTTCTACTCAGCAGGGCCATGGCAGGCCGCACCGGACCAGAAGCCTGACCTCTAGCGGCCGCGGTGAGGGGCGTCTCCGCTCGTTGCTCATCTGGCTCCCCGCTAAACAGCTAGCTAATGTGTTTAGCTACCAGCTTAAGTCGTTGAATCTCTTGCGGTGACGTGTATGGTTTTGTGAAAGTGATGGAAAACTCGAAACAAAACTACTCTCAATGACAACTAACAATTAATCACAATAGGCGGCCAGTTGGGTCCAGTCCAGTTGGGTCCAGTCCAGTCCAGTCTAGGTCCAGTCCAGCCGCGCCTGAACCCCCCTGAGTTTTAGAGCCAACCGAGTTTGATCTACCTGTTCGTTCATATTTGAATAATAGTGCAGATATCCTACTAAAATGACTTTGGAAATTGTTAAACTGACCTTTAGAATATTACTTCCCCCCCGCCATTTTACTGTATTTCAGCATCAGATATCATTTGTTGATATGCAGTGAGGAGTGTAGCCCACAGTAAATCATTTATTTAGACTCTGCACCTCATAACAGACACAAGAACTTCATTTGGCACAAAAACACATTTCAATACAAAAGGTCTTTCAAATAGTCACAAAGACGAAATACTTGACATGGGAGTGGCAGGCGGAGGATATGCTCCCATCATGGGTTCATCGCCATGCACCGTCTTAATGGGTAATTGTACGCTACAAATTTTTATTTTTTTTTACAAGCATCATTAATTAGAATATTAAATTTAGGTTGTGAGTGTAATGCGGATTCCAAAGCAATACATGAAATGATGCAGTGTTCAAAATTATAATCACAGGTCAGAAATTCACCCTCAAATGAAGCTATCATCATCTGAAATGGAATCGAATGAAATTACACATTTAAGTAATTTAATTTATGTAATATGTCACAAACGGAATTCTTTTTTTTCTTTCTTTTGAACAGATGAGTTTATAATTCAGGTATAAACTCATCTCTCAGCCTGTGGCACAGCAAGCATACATGGATTATACTATGTGAGTTGAAAGGAATTGACTCTTCGCCTTACTGGTAAAACCAGCACTATGGAGAAAAAAAGAGTCCAAACAGACAACAAAATGGGAATCAGTTAACACTTGGACACATTAAACATAGAGATGCACATTAAAAAACTGGAACAGTTACAACAATAATTGGAACAAGTTTCCTCAAAGTAAGACTTCACCATCTGATGGAAATGGAAAAAAGAAAAGTCAATATTTCTGACCAATGACTAATGCAACTCATGCACTTCTGCAATAAAAACAATATTTAGGATCAACCTTGCTTTGCTAGCCATTTTAGTTATTAAAACACTGTAAATATGAACACACTGTTGATATATGGTTGATTTTTTTCTTGTTTTTATGTTATTCTTATATAATTCTTATGTTTTTGACATGAAATCGGTATCAAATTCCCAATAAACCACATTTTCTCCAAATATGTTAAGATATTCAGTTCAACGGTCATAACAGATTGGAGCCTATCATGTATTGCTCTTTCAGCTAGTATTTTATGCAGTTGCAACACATATTTCGTGATAAGATTCAAGATTCTTTATTGTCAATTTTCCAATATGTTTCAGCATCTAGAAAAGACGAAAGGCCGTTTCTCTTGCTCTCTCACTAAAAATATACAGACTAAAAATCTATGTAGAAATAAAGGAATAGACACAATTTTTAAAAAGAGCCTTGTGTACAATGCAAAATACTGATACAGCTTGATTTTTGCAGTAAGGTGCAAATGAGGTACAGTAAAGTGCAGACACCTGCTCAGGCTTGTGTCCTTGTGTCTTTATTTGTATTGGAGGGCAGGTGAGGTAGAGTTCCTGTGTGATGGGTGGGTTACAGTTCGATGGCAAGAGGCAGAGAGCTTGGGGGGGGGGGTCAGATAAAGTGATAAGAGGGAAGTAAAATAACCTTGTTCTTGTTTTGAAAGAATTGAAGCCAGATTTCCTCCTATTGCTTTGCATTGTGTCCATGCTCCATCCCATTCTGGTTATTCATGATGACATAACACTACAGTAGACGAAAAAAAACTCTTAAAGAAACCACCAGGGACTGAAAATTCACAGACTGGAAGCTTGTTTCACTGCAAAACCCATATTTCAGATCAGTTCTATATTATTTGTATTAAGTAGAATTGAAAAATTGGCAGCCACCTTTTGCAGCTATGGTGGATGTCGAAAAGTAGCGCTTGCAAATAGACATGTACTCATAACTAAAAGAAGTATCATGCCAAAATCCTGTGGGACAAAGAAATGTTGCATTTTCTAATGTGTGCGTGGGGCGCTGTTATGATATTTTGCCACTAGATGTTGCTGTGTGCACCACCATTTCAGACTGAAGCAAAAGGTCAGACCTCTCCACTTGCTACTGTCGAAGTTTCTCTTTAGCTTTAGTCCTAGCTGCTGATACGGCTCTCCATGTCAAACTAATGTTGATTCTCGGCTTGTGTCTCCCTTTATTAGAACTTTGTTTGATAACGGAACGTCTTATCTTGGTCGAAACAGACTTTGGAGAGTCTCTATCCATGTACGCTGAGCTATGCTGAGCTAGCAGCCTCCAACAGTGTTCGTCATGCTGCTTGTGTTTAGACATGAGGGGAGGGGTCCACAAGCACTAAAAATGGACTACAGTGAACACACAGCTGGGCCAGGTACCTTTTTAGGACCTGTTCTACTGTGGTTCCTGGTACCAGGTACTTTTCGCAGCTGCCATATCGTACTAAGTGCAGGTACCAGGTACAATATGGTGAGAAACAGAGACAGTATACACAGAGGATCTGAGGCTGAGAAATACATGTCATGTCACTAAATGCAGTTCTAACCTGTTTTCAGGAGAAAATATAATTGTTTAGATCTCAAATCTGCCCTCAGTTTATCTCAGCAGGGCCGATTGCAAACTTTGACTCTGAAAGTTTGTCACAGCTGCTGGAACAGCCAACAAACAGCCACTGTCAAGCTTGAATAAATGCAACAATCATACACGCACAGCGCGGTCGCTGGCTACAGCTGTAAAATTGTACTTTACAAATAGGCTGAGATTGAAAACTGGATTACTGTACCAGAAAACTCCAAACACCAGGAAGTCTGTAAGAGGAGCAGAAGAGCTGGCCAGGACCCCATCATTGTGCAAAGGCTGCCCAAATCCAAGAGAGGAAGGACTTGTGTGAATCAGCATGGGTTTAAGACCTCCTATAACAATGACACGCCCCTCATGTTGTAAACCTCGCCATCCCTTTCCACTAAAATGTAATGTTCTGGCAGATCCTTCCACCAACGTCACCTTCACCCGCCATTCATAATATAGAGTAATGTGTATGTGTGTGTGTGATCTTATTTGTATTTTAAACAATTTATGGTAACAATGAGCACCGTAGGAGCAGCATCCCATACAATGACAATTAAGACTGAAGCTGAAATATTTTGTGGTGTAACCAAAATGAATGTGAGAGCGTGTGTGTGTTTTATGAGATGAAGCCAATTTTATTGTTACCCATAATCATAATGAGAATTAATTAGAGAAATCCAGTCACTCACGATAGATTGGTGTTCGGATGATGTCTTACAAGTAAAAGTTCATAAAGGTAGAATATAAAAAAACTATAATAAAATCTTATTAATTCATAAGATTACAAATTAAAAATATATATACACAGTATGGACTAAGAGTAGTTGTAACAAAGGTAGGAGGACACCAAGAATCATCTACTTCACTGAATCTAAACTTCAATTTTGGAGATGTAATTATCGGGAGAGCGTTCACACTATTGCCAACCCTCAAATACTCGAATACTACTCAAACCCACCCATTGAATGGATCAAAACATTTTCAGGCATTGTTATAACGATCCATCGACCAGAAGATGCTCCAAGCTCGTTCCAGATCCTCCTGGTTCCGTCACCGTGGATACATTCAGCTCCTCCAATCAATCTGTGTATGAACTTCTTAACACTCTGATTTAACATTTAACACTCCATGGCTTCCATAGTTACTTTTGACAATTGGGTGCTTTTTTGGTGTCGATTGTTTGACGCTTTTGATTTTGGAACAAAAAAACACAAGAAAATAACACACCTCTTGTGCTTTGTTTCTAACTTTGAGCTTTAAACAGCCAGAAAGATGAACCTGAATAAAAGACTGATTAATAGCACTAAATCTAAATTGCCTTCGTCATCAAATTTTATTATTGTTAACCAGTAATGAAATAAGTTATTTACTTGAGAAAGGAGAAGTCAGAGTGCATCTCCACGCAGATTTGTGTCTCTCGGGAGTCAGTCGTCTTGTGACAATTCCTCTTTTTTCATCTGTAATGGTTGTATTACAGATGAGTAAAATGAGTATTTCAATATCATTTCAATTTGAAAATGTAACCATCGTGGTTATTGTGATGTATAAAGTCAGTTTGCGCAGTTTTAATTTAACATTTTAATGGTTTCCAATGCATATTTGTAAAATTCAACTTTTGAATGCTGTACAAAACACAAATAACCACACAAAAAAAAGAAAAAAAAGAAACTGGCAAGGAACAGAGTCGACACATTCTCATCAAATCAAAGCAATCATACACAGTAGTTCTACCAAACAGAACAACAGGCTCCGGTTCTCCTGACACTTAACTAACAAGGCAATTATGAAGTATGTACAAATGCATAGAGATTGTATTCAAGCAATATATTTTATCACAAGGAGATGCATAGAGTATCCAGCATATAGCACGAGTCAGTGTCAACAAAATATTATTCATGCTTCCAGACAGAGCAAATGCAAGTCAGTAAATATGCTTGAACACCATTTAGAAAAAGTAGGAAGCAAGTAGGAAGTAGGAAGAATCATGTAGAAAAATACTTTCATTAATAACAATGTTTAAAATAAATCGTTGGCCTCTGATTTAAATAGATGGGAGCAGAGTAAAACGTGACACTGAAGTGCGCGACTCACTTCTTTCCCACATTTGAGTGACTAAACATCCCCCTGTGTGCTGACGGTGAAGAAAATCACAGTAAAATGTGTTGATTTATGGATGCTGAGAGGTGTCGAGACTGCGAGTCATGATGTGAAATCTGAAGTGCTGAATATTTACTTGATTTGGTGATTCATTAAAAGCCAAACAGGGTTTCAAAATTAGAATCTGAATTTCTTGTTTTTTCCAGCACCAAATATACTGAATGCACCACAATTCAAAGAAAGTAATCTTCACAATATCAATTCACTATTTAATTGATCTTAACTCTAAATGGGGTACTCGGATATAACTTGGTTATTTTACTCAATAATCCTAATAATTATTCTTTGATGACTGATTATTTTGTGATAAAACGAGAAAAAAGTAATTATAATTAACGTATCAGTGGCCTTGACTGCTCTCAGCTTCTGCGATTTCCTCGTGGGCAGCACAACATTAGGCGTGTCCCGAAGTTTTTCACTTCCGATGCAATACCGATATTGCAGCCTTGAGTATTTGCCGATACAGATATCGATCCGATATGATATCAGCAGGAATCATACATACTTGTAGTATGGAATGTTAGAAAAGGCTTGATCAAGTGATATTATTCAAACAGAGAACAATAGTCAGCAACAGTAGCTATGAGAAAAACTGACCCATTTATTATTAACCAATGGCCTACATACATTTTAACCTGAAACATAAGAATATTCTACGATTAAAAAATGAATAAATTAGAAGACCCTGAAAAATAACCTCAATAAATCCAATGAAAACAGAAAATGATATGTTTAAAGTGCAAAATAACCACTAGAAGTGCTGGAGCAGAGTCTGGAACTGACTGCTTGTATTGGAGTGCTTATATCGGGGATTTTAGATGCAGATCGAACCCGATACTCGTTTTTTTGCTGATATCGGATATCGGATGTCAATATCAGATCGGGACACCCGTATGCACAGACCGGGGGGCCGGGGGTGAGTCAGGTGAAGAGAAGACAGAAAGATGGACAAAATGTAAATAAATAAATAAATTCAAATATAAAAATGAAATGTGGAGACACGTTGAAACAGGTTGACACACTCTGCCGTCCATTAGTGCATTATATTCTTGAGCAGCATAAAACCTTCGACCCACCCACAGCGGAGACAGTCAGGAGTGGATGTAGGGGTCTCTGTGCCACTGTCGGGGGTCTCTGTCTCTGCCTCGCTCCCTGTCCCTGTCCCTGTCCCTGTCTCCCTCCCTGTCCCTGTACTTGTGTCTCTCCCGGTCCCTCTCCCGGCCGTGGTAGTGGTGGTAGTTGTGGTGGTTGTGCACGGGGTTGGGGTCCGCGTGGTGCGCCCGCGCCGGAATGTGCTGGTGGTGCCGGTGCTGCCGGTTGCGCTCGTTGTGCTCCTGCTCGTAGTCGTCGGCGTAGTGCGGCTGGCTGTTCCCGCGGTGGTGGTGGTGATGGTGGTGGTGGTGGTTGCTGTTGTGGTGGTGGTGGTTGTGGCCCCGCTGGTTGTAGCGCGCCTCCTCCTCCTCGTCCTCCTCCGCCGCCACCGCCGCCGCGTCCTCCGTCTCCTCCTGCCTCTCCTCGGGCGGGTGCCTGCGGGGAAGCCTCTGGGCGTAGTCCCGGCCCGGGGGGGCTTCCACGCCGGCGGCGGACGCCTGGCCGTGCTGGATGTGACCCTGCTGCTCGGCGCGGCGGTGGTGGTGGTGGTGGTGATGGTGGTGGTGCGTGTGCTGTGGCCTCTTTGGTTCGGTCCTCAGCAGATGCTCCTCCTCCTCCTGCTGACCCTCGTCGGCCCTCTGCTCCTGAGCCGGGGCTGAAGGGGGGTCCTCGTCCAGGTGGTTCTCGCGGGAACCCTTCCTTTTGGGGGCTGCTGACTTCTTGCTTTTCTGCTCCTCCTGCAAAATGCAACAAAAAAATAAATCATTCAAATTCACCTGAATGCAACAAAATACTGCAATACAAACCCCCATAAAGAACTTTTGCATCCGTTACTAATTTATTGTCTATTGTTATTTATTTTTATAGCTATGACCTACATTAATGTCTTTCTCTATTCATCTGTCATTCCCTATTTCATTGAAATGTATATCCTTTATACTATGTTATTCTATTATACCATGTAAAGCAACCTTGAGGGTTCATCTTGTACCTTACATTTTTGGTTCAAAATACGCTAAGTACTGAAGACATGGCCTTTATTGGTTACAATCTTCCAACAGGAAAGTTCTGAAGGCTCCCAGACAAGCTTTCAGGTTCTTTGTCCTCGTGTTGAGGGCAAACTGATCCAACAGACTGACTGGCTTCCGTCCTTCTCTGCTATTTCTCAACAAAGACAGATGTTCAGAGACGGACTTCTCCTTTGTGTCTATTTACCCTTTGAATTATACTGGTTTACTTTTACTTCTCTTTTTGTTTGACATTAGTTGGAGACTGTGAGAAGATTTCTCTCAGTATAGCGTCTTGCTGTCTTTGATCCTTTAAGAAAAATGACAAAATGTGCCCAAAGGACGCCATAACACGAATTAAAAGGAATTCTATATGTACTAATGTGTTTGTCATGCTGTACGTGAGGTCACACACCTTTACAGATTAACGGAATAAACAAACTAATACAGTGGGACAATTACTTACCGGTAAGAAGACCTATAGCTTATTTCTTCATCTTTGCAGTGAAACGGGTTGAGGAAAAATGAAATGAAAATGAAAGGTGAGTTCATGGGAGCAGATGCACACTGTGAAATTCCGTCCATACAAACGGCACACACACACTCCTGCAGATCTTATTCTATCAGAGTCACGGCTTTGATGTCATAAGGATCATACAGAATCACTTTCATAATCTTGTTTAGCAAAAATAAGCTTGTAATTCACAGTACAAGTTATTTTTATTTTTCCACAGATGTGATGAGTGGGATGACATGAGATGAGGGTGTGATTGCAAAAGTGGTTTGGGTTCCGAGGTGTTGTTTTTCCACGCACCGGTATTACTGTGGGTTTGGTGGGCAGTGTGTTCTCGGCCAGCTGGGCCACCACCGCGTTGGTGGGCTCCATCTCCGGCGGGTGGGTGGCTCTCCAGTACGACTCCAGATAATCAGCGATGTGCTCGCAGGCGTCAGTCAGCTGGTTCTCGTCCAGGATGACGTCGAACATTTCCTGCAGGAATAAACATCAGTCAAGAGAACATCTTAAATAAATTCACACACACACACACACACACACACAAACACACACAATGAATGCAGGTTCAGTAGACGTGGCCGCGGTTTGAATGTTTGAGATGAGGAGAAGAAAATAAAGTTAAAATGTGCTTGCAAGAGCACTCAGAGAAGAAATTTGTACAACTGCAGATACTAAAAATGAATAAAAAGAACATTTATAGTTAAGTGTTGCCATCTGCGATTTTTGCATCTCAATAAATTAGAATATCATAGAAAAGTTTATTTGCCAGTAATTCAATACAAAAAGTGAAACTAATACATTATATAAATCTAATACACACAGAATGCAATTTTTCTAATTATAATGATTTTGGCTTACATTTAATGAAGACCCAAAATTGTGTCTCACAAAAATGTAATATTACAAAAGAGCAATTTTAAAAAGTATTTTTAATATGTAAATGTTGGTCTCTATAAAGTATCTCCATCTATATACACTCAATAATTGGTTGGCGATTTTGGACTTAAACTAATGGAAACGGACTTTTCCATAATATTCTGATTTGTTGAGATGCACCTGTATCATGGCCCAAAATTCACCAAATCCAAAATGACTGAGTCTAAGAAAGTTGTGTGTGGGAGTTTTTAAAACAATTAAACAATCAATTTAGAACGACCTGCAAATTCCTCGTGATTTCTATTATCTTTTCGATACAAAACTGCAGCCCTTGGCTCATTCACCACTAGATGGCGCTCACCGGTGGACATTGGGCCAGCTTGTCTGCTGCCACCAGCTGAACGTTCAGATGTTTGGTCTGCGACTTCCCTCTGGTCTTGATCAGCCGGGTCAACACCTGCAGGACACAACGCGGGTCAGGCTACGGCAGCTGTTTCACCCACTGACGAGACGAGTCAAACGGTCTTACCTTTGGTGAGGAGATCTTGACGTAGACCAGGATGGGTGCCAGGGACGTCTTGGACACCTGGAGGGGGTGGTTGACCGTGTCGGCGTCCAGGATCACCAGCTGCAGACTGCGGGCCAGCTCGAAGATGCGCTCCACCTCCCCCTGGATCTGGGCTGCAGGAGCGGAGCCACAGCGCTTAAAACCTGCAAGCTTTTTACCTCATTGACCTTTAACCTTGAATAATAATTTCAAATATTCTTGCCTAATAACAACTCATTACTTTATACTTTCACTTTTGCATAAAATCTGATCTGGTGTGAGAGGAAATACTTAGGCAATATTTAATTTATTTACCATTATACACGATCATTCATACGGAGCCCCAGACATGACATGGTCAAAATAAAATAAAATCGTGGCCACAATAAAGCTGTAACGTGCACACAAAATACTAATTCATGGCCACGTGTGCGCACATTAAAGCAATATTGGTCCCACGAAATAAGTATAACGTGTGCACGAAATTTATGGCCAAGAAGTAGGTATAATGTGCACACGAAACACTAATAATTATTGATATCGTTCCTGGACGGCTGGGTAAGCAAATCAAGCGCACCTTCTCTGCAATACCATTCGTACGGAGCCCCTTACCTACGTGAGGTCTTTAAGGTGAGTGTCTTTTCCTATTATGTTATAGTCGATACATTTCTGGGGCTCCGTACTTTGTAGCTCATTCCCCAACTAAAACATTTCTGTACTGTCCCGACATCCATCGTGTAGCTTTAGCCCCTCTGATGCCTGAGGTATTAATATGATTGATTAACAATGTTAATATTATTGATGCTATCAATATTTTGTGAGCACATTATACTCGCTTCGTGGCCACCAATTTGTATTTTGTACAGATGTTATACTTATTTTGTGGCCACTAAGTAGTACTTTGCGGCCACAGTATAGCTATAACGTGCGCACGATATAGCTACGTACTTTATTTATAGTCATGTCTGGGGCTCCATTTAAATATGCTTTTCCAGATCTGGTGTGAGAGGATAAACTTTCTTTCTGAGGTAATATTTACAGATTTTTTTAATTATTTTTTTTACATTTTATTTACCATTAGAGTTGATCATTCGTAGGTTAATAGGTAAATTGAATAAATGTTACATGCATATTAAATCGAGGTGGTTTAACTACTGGATTATTTGAAATTATTCTAAAGGAAACAAATAAAATAATAGCCTCTGAATCGGACAGAAATAAATATGACCTTGAAAACTACAATTTCAACTCAATTCCTCAGTCACTCATC
>CAESWR010000263.1:771399-782237 GCA_903171835.1 Mullus surmuletus | reverse complement strand
GTTTGTAAACAACCATGTGTAATGAAATCCAATCGGAACAAACGTAACCATTCTAGCACAACAGGATAGTTGTCCTCTGCCTGTATTACTAAGATATCAGTTTATATTTTCCACTCAAGAGATCAATAAAACTATATTGCTAATGGACTAATGGGCTATCAAAGATTTGCAGATGACAAAAATGGACAAAGTGTGTGTGTACTCACTCATCTCAGGCTCAGCCGTGAGGTCAGCGGTGACAAAGTTGGAGGGGAACAACCCCACCCCCTGGTAGGTTTCCCCCTTCCACCAGTTGGGGTCGCTGAAAAGAAAATTATTGAAAAAAGACATTCAAATTTGTTTAGTTGTGATAAAATGTATCTTCAATCCAGTGAAACTTATTTAAAATAAATGTTTGTTTAACTGCAACATCTCTGAGGAAATGCTCAGTGTGTCCTCATCGATGTCCGTCTCCATTTGATTGGATGCCATTGTGAAATTTATTGTGGCGTGATGTAAACAGGAGAAAAAGTGCAACCCCTCACAGGGACATCAGGCTGATGAACCGAGTGGGGGGGTGGCGGGGGGGGGAGTTAAGAGACAGTTTTCCTTCATAATCAATCACAGGACACTTCTAAGCCACCTGATCTGCAATGAGCCTGCACAGCATCCCTAGGCAACATATCAAAGTCAATGGATGTAGGCAGCAACTCATTTGCTCACGAATTATTAATGACTTTTTTGGGGCAATTTTTGTCACTATGGTAACTAGAGTCACTACATTACATCCATGACACTGGCATTGATGGCGAAAGGGAGTGCGAGTGAAGAAATAAGCCATTCAATTTTGAGGAGAATCGCAGATTGTCCTCAAAAACATTTCCTTGACCTTCACAGATATCTGTGTTTTTCACTGTGTATCTACAATTAATATAAAATAAAATAAATCACCTATCGTCGAGGATAGTGATGATTTCCCCAGACTTGAAGGTGAGCTCGTTGTCCTCGGCAGCCTCAAAGTCGTAGATGGCGCGGACCTTTCTGCCGTCCGACTTGTGTGAGGAGAGCAGGCTGGAGGTGCTGGGATAAAGGCTGGACAGGGAGGTCTGCGGATGCTGGCGCTGCTCCTTCAGCGACAGCTCAATGGCTGCAAACATACAGAACAGATGTGAGAGACTGCAGATGGAACACAAAGTTCATAAACCTTTTTGATAGTTTATATGATTTGCATGATCGAGCTATTGTATAGTTACTGCCCATGTGTGAAGTCAAAACACTCAAAATATAGCTCTGAATTTGTGGTTGGAGAAGATTTCAGCCACTTTATCAAACTAGTGATTTACTGTCTGGCAGCATTATTTACCTTTGGCCAGGTCTTCTTCTTCTTTTTTGTTTGTTGAAGTAGCAGGATCCTTTGCCACTAATGCGGGGCTGGCTTTAGCCTGTTCTGCTGCCTGTAAACAACAAATAAATACAGTATATAATTACATGCTTTTCACCAACCAATTATTTAGAAAAAGACATACAATACATCCCCCAGTTATAAGAGTCTATAAAAAGTGAGAAAAACCCTCTACTTGGGATTGTAATTTATAAAATGAAAACTAGAGAATGAGACCACTAACCTAATAGAAATATGTTAACTTGGGTAAGGAAACAGATCTAAGGGAACTTCTGCAGCCCATTCATTACATTAAATCCATGATTTAAACACAACTCTACTCCATATCCCCTTGTTAAATCTACTGAACAGCTTTTGCATGTTTTACTTTGTTCAATATCAAACAATAGAGAGTTCTTCAGTCTACGGCGCCAAATGCACCTACCTGGGACCCCACCGCGGGGAAAGAAACACCCTGCTCACGTAGATTTTTGATCATGGCCGAGATCAAACTGAGCTGGGGATCGTTGCGGAAGTCCTCTGCCCATTCCACCATCAGGGCCTTCAACTTCTCACACACTTTAGGGTGGCCCTGGAGACAAACATGAGAAACAAACGATCCTAAATCATCAGGAATATTTCAAAGGACTCATATGGGTACTGTGAAGAGCAAATGACTTAAGATACCTTGTTTAATACGTTGCTGACTTCACTGGCAAACTCTCTGGAGCAAACCTCCAAGTGAAAAATCTTCCCACAGTTTGACACACACGCACCAAGGAGCTGTCAGGGCAAACAGCAAAAACACCAATTAAAGGGGCGATGATGTGTGATAATTAAAGCACATTTAACCTACAACACTGTAAAAAAACACCCTCTATAAACTTAGATCTCAAAAGTGCTCATCACATTCACATCAAACATGAGAGTTTACAGTGCGTTTACCGTCAGTGCCTGCATGGCAACATGTGGATCCTTGTGGTTCACTCTTCTCATTATCGAGCGCAGGCATTCTTTAGGCCTGCGACAGATACAAGTTTTGTGAACATCACTGAGTGAGCTGCTCTTTTTTTTCACGAGGTTGTCTAGGTTTATCACCCTGCCTGGTTGAAAGAGTTTCTTGGAGTTGGAGAGGACTCACCCAGTGCGTGACTGTCCTATCTTATCACATATGTCCAGAATGAGGCCCCAGTCCTCAGCTGTGTTCATCTCACTGGTTGCTTTCTCTACAAGGAAGAATCACAATATCTGGTGTGAGCAGAAAAACCAAAACTGAATTTTTTTCCCCCCCAAGTAACATCACACACATCAGTATTATGCACCTTATAGGCTTAAATTTGCGTAAATAGTAGAGGCACCGTGACAGAGGATAAAAGCTCTGCAGCGAATTGCAACCAAGGAAATGTCATCATGTGAAGTGTGGGAATTTTGAGTCGTTGATTCTGCTCATCTAATTGAGGGCATCAGTGATCAGTGTTGGTCAATGATAGCTTCCATTTGCACTTACTCCGTTCACAAAGACTTTCTGACACTTTAGCCTGTGCCGAATGAAAGACACGGTTTATGGACTTGTTGTCATAATAACGCACTTGAGACAGTTATTGCGATATTACTGACACAACTTTCTGGCTGAAACAGGAATGGATTACATCATCAAAAAACACAAAGACAAGTTTGGCAACAGGAGCAACAAGCTGGAACACTATGGACTCACTTGAAAGCTTAAATATTAACTCATTGGGCCTAACACAACAGCTCTGCATTACCAGCCAATGTTTGCGAAGGTTCTGAAAGGTTATTCTTTTAGAGAGCTGTTGATTCATCTTAGAAGCCATTAGAGACGAGTCTGTGGCTCGCCACCACCAGGGAGTTTATGTTCTAAGTGCTGCTACTGTAATATGGAATGGGATACAGCATGGGCCAAGACAAAGGCCCTTTAAATTTTGGGATAGATAGTGAGGGTTACTCAAAAACTAGCAGCTCCAGCAACTCTAAAATGTGGGTCAGTTTTTCTCATAGCTACTGTTGCTGACTATTGTCCTCAAGTATCACTCGATTAAGCCTTTTCTCACATTCCCCACCTCAAAACAAGATATGATTCGTGCGTGATATCAGATTGGATCGATATCGGCCAATACTCAAGGCTTCAATATCGGTATCATATGGGCAGTGCAACAGCTGTATCAGGAGGCCCCTATCAAAAACCATGAGGCTGATTTGTATTGATCTTGTGGGATAAGTGATGTGTGGGCCTTGAAGAAGACCCGTCCCTTCTTGAGGTAAAGTTACCTTCATGGTTTATGGACAACATGTATTAGATGAGCTGTATTGTGTTGTGTAGAACCACACTGTACTGCAAATATGTGGTATAACTGTGTGATTGGCACAATTCATGCGTAAAATCAGTCTCAAGTACAGCAAATACTGCTTGAAAAACCAGCTATCAGGACAGGCAGTAAACAGGAAGGTGGTTTGAGTTCCGGTGATTGTGCAGCTGGAAAAGCCTCGATGGAAACGCACTTGCGCTGCATTACATAACCTTTAGCGTGTCGTTTGTGTACTCTGCCCAGCCAGTGTGAGCCGCACATGCAAAAGATGTGGTTAACCACTGCACACAATAACGACAGAGCAGCGGGATCTCCATCAACCGCATCCTCTTTCACTTCCTCCCGCAGGAACATGATGCAGCACCGCCTCACCGGGGCTCTGCAGCAGCAGCAGGAGGAGGATGGAGGCTAGTTAGCCGCTTAGCTCCCCGCTTTGTGCTGCTGACAGCAGCCTCGGAGGCCATTCGGTGCTCGTTCTGTCCGAGCAAACACAGCTTAGTGAGCAGGTGAACATCACAAGCTGTGAGTTTTGAACTCCAACGTCGGGGCTTTTAGATGGTTAGCTGGTTAGCCGCTGCGAGCTAACGGCTAAGCTAGCTAGCTAGCTAGCAGCTGGTTAGCATCGCAGGGCTGACAGCAGCCGAGCAGGAGCCACACGTCGCTCGTTCAACCTCTGTGAGGGAGTGATGGAGCCCGGAAGCAGCGGGGGCTCGGTGTGTGCAGACACAACCACAACAACAACAACAACAACAACCACCACCACCACCACAACAACAACAACAACAACAACAACAAGCCTCCACAGCTCCATCTCACCAACATCCTGGTCGAAGGGGTTGGTGGCGAACAGCGGCATCGCTGCGACAGACGTGGCCTTCCGGTGCTGCTCCGTCCCCGGTCCCCGGTCCCCGTCTCCGTCCCCCTCCGCGGGCTCCTCTCACTTCACGCGGCACAAACGCATCGTAGCAACAGCCTCGGTGGGTGTCGGAGGAGGGACGAAGCCCGGCGGCGTCCGCGCTACACAGTCACTGCTCCGGGAGGCGGCGGCGCGCGGGGCATGCTGGGTAAGTGGAGCAGACGGGAGGCGCTCTGGGATAAACTGCTTTCTTCTGCCGCGAAGACACACACACACACACGGACACACACACACACACGGACACACACACACGGACAGGAATATATTTGAGATGTACCGGATGGAGGTGATGGAGGTGATGGAGCGAAGGCTGTGAAGTTTCCTCGCCCCGAAAAACAACATGTCATCGTCATGTGATTGTGATCATGTGATGTTTTGTCAACATGTGTAAGATCCTCATAGTGCGAAATGAAGCTGGTCAGACGTTCTTATTAAGGGATTCATTGTTTGTCAATCGTCTGTGGCCGTATATTAATAAATTCCCTCATATAATTTATTAAAGAATAAAGAATTAAGACAATATTTACAATTATTTTAGCACAGCTTGGTCTTTCAGAAGATGCTGTTGTCATCATATTATGGTTAAAGGAGCACTAACATGAATGAAATTATCTTTAATTCAGCCTAAACATCAAATTAGTGCTTTATATGAAGATGCCAACATAAAAAAATAAAAAAACATGAACAAAACAGTGACATGTGCAAGTCCACTTCTCAGTTTGGTCTCAGTTTCATGAGAGTAAAGAACACATCAGTGGTTCCGGATTGGACTGGATTTTAAGTGTCTTTGTTTTCATTGGATGGAGGGAGAATTCAAAGCATGCTCAGGAATCTTATGAATTATTTAGAAACAATTACACAGGTGTAATTTGCCAATATTCAGCATTCAGTCGTACGAGTATCTTTTATTTTTCCATATGACTGCCTCCGCTCTGACTCCTTCTTTTGAGGCCAATCCATTCTTAAAGGCTTGCAAATTTTAGATGAATATATTCCATGTGTTTGTGCTTCTAAAAAAAGTAACTTTTGGATGAGCAGTTGACATATTTTTGCTTAGGAACACATATTTTCGCACTAATAGGCTGTCTCTCATGCTGCTGCCTAGCAATGCTTGTGAGGAATCGCAACAAATGGTTTACTTTGGTAATCAGCTGTTGAACATTGACCGCACTAATGTGCTCAGGTGCAAGATAAGTAAACTCTTGCAATCAGTGGAAATTATAGGCGCCTGCATAACCGCTATAGCCTAATAGAACCCACTGATATGGATGCCTGTTAATGTTACTTGTATGAACTTTTTTGCAGGCCAAGAGGTCAGCGTGAGTCCTCCGAGTGAAGGTTAGACACCCGTATATTCTATTTCCAGCCAAACTCCTGTTGCAGGTGGAATTAACTGGAGCTGGAGGGGATTGGATTAATGGATCTGCGATTGTTTTCGGACGGAAAGAAAAACCTCCAAATGCTGTTGACAACACGGGCATGTTGAGGTTGGCAACGCTGGGAATTTATCAGGACAATCCTACATGGAGGATCTAGAGACTTAAAGATATACCGGCACCAAACAGTTACGATTTTAGGGTTTTTTTCCCCCCACAATGATCGTCGTAACACCACTGGTTCTGACTGGCAGCTCTGACTTAAATTTGGTGGAATAAAGTGCAATTAGTCGATCATGATCGTATTGATGATCTTGTTGAGATGAGAATATACTGTGAGTAAACAAGCTGGGAGAACTCTGAGTATCCTTTGTGTGTTTTATTTGTTATGTAATAAAAAAAACATTGAATTATTATCACCAACAGGCACTGGACACATTTAAATTCTCAATGAGACAAAAATGATCATTTTTACAACATTTTATTGTAATAGGTGTTCTGAGTGTATCCATACAAAATGGGCAATTTAAAAGGGGCATAATGTGCCTTAAAACCAGATAACAAGCTGTTTTTCATCCCTCAAACATTAAAAGAATTTGCAAAAGTTTGATCACACAAGAATTACAACTGATTACAAATTATAAGAGCATAAGACATTTTACACACTGAATACGAAATGACTCAATCATCTTATGATGGCAGCATTACCACATATTTGCATACTGTTAATGTTTGCCTCACATAAAAATCATACTGGCAGTCTAAAATCAAAGATATTATCCTTCATAAAACAGCAGCACTGCTCACATTGAGCATCGATTATTTCCATTACACTGATAATTGTGATTGGAAAAGGGTGATATTTTTGCCATCTCTATTTCTAAGCTTCTTTGCAGTCATTTGCTGAGGGTAATTGGATAAGAGCTTATTTCTGATCACAGTCTAAAATCTGTGAACTAGCTAACGGTACAAAAATACTTGCGCTTTATCAACAGCATAATCCTCTGTTATAGCTTCCTTTGATAGAAATTTGTGTGTAACAAAAGAAAAAAAGAAAATGGAATAGAAAAAGGCAGTCAAGAAGTGAAACAAGATGAAATTCAAGCCAACACTGTATCTTTTGTGAAACATTATTTACAGATACACCTGTACAACAATGGCTGCACCAAATAATGACATAGTGTAGCCTAAACAAGTGACTACATTCCCCCGTATCCTTCAGTACAAATACTAAATCAATACAATAGTGGGCTGGTATGTGCATGTTCTGTCTTTGCACCGTACTGTGTTGTAAAGTGCCTTTTAAGACAAAGATCAGTCCCAGTCTCAGTGATGCCCGACTGAACTGGCTTGTATCAAAGTCCTCCAGAGCTCCTCCTGTTCTTCATTGTCCTTGGATGCCCTTTCACCTCCCCAGTGACAGCTCCTGCTGTCATGGATGGATGCTATAAAACTGGACCTTTCGCTGTAAACAAAGACAAAAAAAACATGTTCAAAACACAATTTATACCTTCATGAAAAACTTCAAACCACATGGGGGTTTGCAGGTCATGGTGGTGCATGCTTTGGCCTGAAGTCTGGCAGATGGAGCACAATCTTCAAGTTTTCTCATAATTGGTGTATTTGTTTTGATTAGATGAAAAAAGAATTGATGAACAAGAAAACATTAGCAACATTACTGTTGCCAATAAACTTTTTAAAAACTATTTTATGACACTCCTATGTTACTCCTAAAATCAAAAAACCCAAACAAAGAAACTGATGTAAGGAGTGTATAGTGTGGAGTGTGAATAGTGTGCACAAGTACTGACGTTGAGCAGGACGTTCACAGATGAAGCCAATTCGGTCAGTGCAGTAGAAGTCGTTCCAGTTGGCGTTATGGACCAGACCAGCGCAGTCTTCGCCGTCTTCATGACCATGAGTCCAGTTATCAGGCTGGCCAGGCTTCCATTTCCTGAGAGCAACGAACATGTCAACAGATGAGAAAGTGTTGGGGTTTTAGTTGATAGGGATTTTAAAAAAGCCGGAGCATCTATGACAAGCAGCATAATTATAAGTTTACATATCAACTGTTAAATTAGTGATTTTTTAATACTTTTTATTTAACTCACTTGAAAATGGGTATGGTTCCATCCACCCACTTCCACACATTCTCCTCCTCCCGGTCCGTCAGACCCAGCCAGAAGTAGCCTTTTCCAGCTATTGCATTTTTCACAAATATCTGGGGATTGAAGAAAAAAGACATATTTTACAATAACAATAACAGTAGCACTATTCGTTGCAGATACTGGAGCTTTTAGTCTCTATTTACCTGTTCCTCATTGTCATTGATTATGAGCATGTGTGATGTCCTGTTGGTGCAATACTGGTTGGCTTCATCAAAATTGAGTCTCTGAGAAGTGGAGGAGAAGTAATAGCAGCCTTCTCCGTACTGTCTGAACTCAGGTGGGCAATCTGGAATTGGAGTGGACTGGAGTTATTTACAGGTTCCCATTTTGATAATCAGGACTTACCACAGTTATACGAGGCATATGTTATTTTTACTCATCCAGTACCTACCTGAGCTTTCTTGTGCATCTGCTGGTTTGACAGTTTGAGATGGTTTGGGACTTTCAGTCACCAATGAGGGCTCAGTTGGCTTTGAAACTAAAGAAGGTGCAGCTGCAGGGAGACCTGGTAACCCCGGTGGACCCGGAGGACCCATGGGCCCAACAGGCCCATGTGGCCCCTCCAAACCTGCTGGTCCAGCTGCCCCTCTGGGGCCTTGTAATCCTTGTGGTCCTTGCATCCCTGGCTGTCCATCCCGGCCAGGAAGTCCTTGAGCTCCGGGGTCACCTTTGTCACCAGGGTTTCCAGGACGACCTCCAGACCCTCTCGATCCTTTAGTGCCTGGAAATCCCCGGGGCCCAGCAGCACCCTTTGGACCGGCTGCACCTTGTGGTCCAGCAGCACCCTTCTCTCCTTTTGGTCCCACCGCTCCTGGCAACCCTTTGTCTCCTTTATCGCCCTTGTGCCCAGTGATGCCCACAGGACCCTGTGGCCCCTTGTCACCCTTGGGACCCCGCGGACCTGGTGGACCTGAAACACAATAACAGAAAAGAAATCACATTTAGAAGTATCACATTTCATACCCAATAAATGCAGTTATGATCAATTTATCTTTCTCTTACATCCTCTTTATATGACATTATGTGATTATGATGTTAGCTCATCTCACCACCTTCACTAATATTTTAGAGATGACATACATTTACACTTGTACAAGCCAAACTAGGGTATTAGCTAATGTAAGATCACAATATTCTTCACTTTGAGCCACAACAAAGCAGTATTATTATTGAAGGTAGTAGCAAAGTAAACATGGGACTATTGCCTGACCAATCACAGAGGGATACATTGGGTCTGATATGACACATTTAAGTCACAATTACTTTCCACCCAAACCAAAACAAAATTCTGGAATTATCCAAAGTGGATCATTGACCAATACTTAAAATACATTTAAATGCACAGTCTCTACTTTGCCCTTTTCTGGTGGTATTTTCCCATTTTCAAGATTCTCAGCCACTTGAAAGATACCCCAACAAGTCCTGCCTTCTCACCCTGTAGGATGGTGAAATTGGTGATGAGCTGCGAGTGCTTGCTGTCCACCAGCTTCATTTCCTCCATCACCATGGACATCGTGTTGACCTCCTTGTCCAGCCTCGCCGTCAGCACATCCTGCTGGGCCCGCAGCTCTTTGCCGTCTGCCTTGGCCTCGGCCACGCTGCTGTTGAGCCCCAGTATCAGGTCTGACTGCTGCATCACTGTCTCTGCACAGGACCGAAGACCGTTCAGATCGGTGCTGATGGCACCGAGCAGCTGTGAGGTAAAGCTCACATTCCCAGTCACGCGGTCCATGTCATTCTCGTGTTTGTCCAATCGCGCTTCCAACTCATCAAATTTCATCGAGGTGATGTTATCATGGTCCCGCTGGTGGTCCATGAGTTCACGCAGATTCTGGTCATGTCCCTCAGTGAGGATTGAGATGTTCTGGATCTGGCTTGCTAGCGAGTTGAGCTGCGCCCCCAGGTCATCTAAGGCTTCTCCGTTGGACCGGGCCAATGCAGAATTGTTGGCTGCCAAAACTTGGAGGTTCTGGACCTTTTCCTTCAGCCACTCAGTGTCTGCCCGGGTCTGTCTGGCCGTCTGCTGCAGACCCTGATAGTCATTCTTCAGTGTCTGCACCGCCTGGCCTGCATCTTCCACCGTCTTCTGCAGCGATGTTAGCAGGTTGCGCTGCTGCGACTGGGTGATGTTCAGTGCACTGATGCTAACCTGGGTCTCGCTCTGGATCTTGACCTGGCTCTGGATCTCTGACTGAAGCTGAGCCGTGTCGGTCTGAAGGTCGTCAATCATGCCGCTGTAAGAGACCAGAGTCAGGTTCACCCCGCGGAGCGACGCGGCGTTGCCTTTCAAAAGGCTCTGCAGGGAGACATGGCCGTCTTTCATGCCGTCTCCTGTGATTTGAAGTTCATCCAGAATGTCTCTGTTTCTAGTCGCCCTGAGCGCAATGTCATTCAGTTGGTGCTGCAGCGCCTCAAGATCTGACTTGAAAGTTTTTATTTCGCTGGTGGCATTTATGGATTTCTCTCCAGCCTGATGCCCTGGAAAAGGAAAAAAAAAAGTCCGTTAAATGGCTGTTTTTGTTACAGCTACGTTGACAAATCCAGAGACAATGGGATTCACCTAATTTCTCCAAATCTGTTTCCACGGCGTCGATCTTGCCTCTGTAATTCTGGATGCCTTCCGTGACATTGTCCATTCTCTGGACCACTGAGAGAAACAGAGAAGAGAGAATCAAACACTACTAATTCATC
>CAESWR010000263.1:759894-770888 GCA_903171835.1 Mullus surmuletus | reverse complement strand
TATCTCTGGTTTTCCTTTCACTCACTCTCTCCAACACATCTGCACCGAGAGTCCGTCTCCTGCGCGATTTGTTTTTGCTATCGGTATGTGGGCGTTTAGGGGGGAAAAAAAGAAAGAAAAAGAACTGGAAGGCATCCTACACTTTTGCTGTTATCATTCCAGAAGTGACAATAACACAAAACAATAACATGCGCTCGGCACCAACGCTCGAGCTGTGTTGTTTCTGCCGGCTGTCTTTTCTCTGAGCTGAGGATCGGATTGTTGTTGGCCATCACATCCATTGATATGATGTCCGCTAACCGATTTCCACTAATTTGTGACAAAAATGTGATAATCACCAGAAATCCTTCACACAGTTTTTCCTTTCTGATCTCTTCCCTGTCGGAAAAAGAATTACATGTTATATAAGCTTGCTAATTTGACCTGAGTTATAGGTCATAGTGAAGCAGTTACCCAACCTGAAGCTAAGCAGATTAACACTGATCGATGCTGCAAGAGCAGAAAAAGCTGTGTGAATGTCAGAGTCTTATCTTTGCATTCTGAGCAAACACAAACATGCAACAGACATTTTGTTTGGTCTTTAATTCATCGCATTTCTGTTGGTTTCTACTGGGGGAATGAGAGCAGTCAGAACTCATGGGACCTACATAAGGTCATCTTAAGCCCCATTAAACACGTTCCCAGTCTTTCTGAGTCCATCCTAACTTGTTCTTGCGCTAACCCTCTGAAGATTTAGAATAGAAAGCATAGGATGGAGATTAGTGTCGGTTTGTCGACACTCGCAGCCATTTGTGAGTCAACCTGTGGTTCATGAGACAACAAATTGCTACCAAGCCATAAAATCTCCTCTGGGTTGTTAAGACAGGGTACACGCTGTATGGTCATCTGGTAGACATTAGACGCAAACCATCAAAATCACATGGGCTCCGCGCTGAGGCAGACCCAATGCTGGAAACCCAAAACAATCCTGACAGCACTTACATGGCACGATTCAGATCTAGACCGCAACTTGCAGACCATGTTTTGAATGAAGTCATTTCCCTTCTGCACTGGCATGCTTTTGTCTTCTGCTTCACATGTACAACGCATCCTGTCACGGCGTCGGACAGGTGAGATTGAAGTATTTTGGTATTTTGACAGGTTGTCCATGATTTGTCAAGATACAAGGCAGATTCCATATTGATGGTAATGTTGCATTCTATTTGTACTTGGATGTTGGAATTTCCGAGTTCTGAGTTGAATTTTTCAACTGGAACGCCTCCCGAAGTCGGAATTCCTACTCGGAAAGTTGGAGAATCCTCACTTGGCCCGAGTTCCCTCACTCTTCTGATATTCTGTTTATGTAGAACTTCTGATTACTCTTTGTTGCACTATAACGGTTGTAAGGATAGTGTTTTTCCAACATCTATACCTGGAAATGCTGTTGTAGTGTAATTTGAGTTTTTCATGTTTTATGTGGGAAATACAAGCCATGTAACTGGAAGGCCGATAACTCTGGTGTGACGTCAATGGAATGTAGCATAAGTATAGTTAACAATAATAAGCCCACTGCATTGTCTGAAAGGAAAACAGAATCTGACACATAAAGTAAACATTTTGATTGTATTCTATGGGCTTCCGATTGATCCCATTGATGCCAAAATGATCCACATGTCTCTCTTCAGAGCTTCCTCCATCACTATTTTCAACCTTCGTCTTGACGTTGTTCGCAAATTCTTGGTCTTAAGACCGGTCACAGAACCACTTTGTGAAGGTCTGGGTCTTGTCTCAAACTCTAAGGGACTCAACAGATTGTTTTTTATCAACACCAGGGGAGACCACCACTGCCAGGCCTTTCGACTGTGCCATGCTTTCCACAACAACTAATCATTGGGAGAGGGGACAGAAAAATGTTCTTAGGTTTCTTAAGTCGGGAAAAAGATCTATTTTCTCGAAAATAAATGTGCGCCTGTGTTCATTTGTTGCATTGTGTGGGAGGTGTCAAATGTCTTTAAACGAGAAAATAAAACTCTTTCTGTTTGTTCTGTTCAGTGAAGGTATTTTTTGATGCATACTTGGTCCTGTCTCGGTCTTGGTGCCCGGTGGTCTTGGGAAAGTCTCAGTTTGTCCGGTCTTGACACTATTGTAGAGTTAGAGTTACACACATCTGTAACTGTATTTCAAGGCAACATCCATCCCAGAAGATTCTGAATCTGTGGTTTTTAGATAAAATCTTTGCTCATTGGAGCCTCAATAGGACCTCCCTGGTTTGAATGTTATAAAGCTGCACAACAAATGTCTTTCTCATCTGAAGTTGAGGGTAAACTCCAAAAGATATCAGGAGAGAGAACAATATATCTGCCAAGAGACTTTATTTAAGGGGTAGAAATTTATGCTCTGACTTGGTTGGATTTAGTTTTCCGTTTGGATAATTGTGATACCATTCAATGCTCATCAAACCTCAGGGAGGGAAAGATACGCAGAGGCTGCAAATGGGGGTTAAGTAACAGTTCAGCGGAAAAATCTGTGCTAAAATACAATTTAGATATTTCTCCTGCAATATTTCTTGTGATGATAGATTGAAGGGATGTCCAAACATCTGTTTTTCATTGGTTACAATGATAACTTGAACATCATGAGGTGACCTTGTGTGAGGTCGCTGTATCAGCTGCTTTGTTCAAATCAGACAGTGTGAAACAACATGAACAGCACGTTGATCCTTTAACGTTCACATAGTAAGACTGGACTATTTACAAACACGTAGACAACTGAGGATGATGTTCTGGTCTAAAACCTGCCACCTGTTTCACAAAGGAAACATCCAAGGAATTTACAAAAGATCATTCTGGCAAAAACCTTTTCCCACCTGCTCTTGAGTCATATTCAGAGGAGAAAAATCAAACCTTTCTAATCTTTTCTTGCCTTCCACTGACACTATACTTTAACTCGTATCACCACCTTACGGACAGCATGGTGTAGTTTGGCTAATGCTGCTAACATCACACTACTGTTGTAAAGACTAAATTTTAGCCACACAGTTTAGGGAAAATTGAACATTTGGGGGCCACACACAACAGTAGTTTGTTGGTAAATCAAAAATGTTGCATCCTAAAGTTAGGGGAAGTAATGGGTCAGTATTGTGCGGCACACAAGAAGCAATCTCTGACCTCTGCTTTGACTCACCTTTGTACCCGAGGACGGCCACTGCGATTGTGAGCATGGCACACAGCACATAGAGCAGCGCGATGGATGCCCTCAGCGCCCAGTCATTCTTACACTTTGTGCACTCTGTCCCTTCCTGGATTCCTGCAACACACACACAACACACAAAAACAAGCAGCAATGAGCAGCAATAGTAGCAAAAATATTGTGCAACTGGGATGGGGAATGATAAAAATAAGTTTTTTCATTCAGTGAAGTCACACAGGACCCATTTTTTCCCCCATATATTTCATAACTAAGTTTAGTGCTGCATGTCTAAAGTGGGACACGCTGTGCCTTTCCGCAGCCAAATATCAATTGAAAACATTTGCACTCACGAAAAGGCAAGACGACCCACTATGAAAGTCTAAAAACACAGCACATGTGTTCGCCATATGAAAGAGAAACCCAAACAAAACAGTATCATTCCCCCCTTTTTTTGGTCATTCCTTGTTGCCATCCAACCTAAAACCATGGACGTTTACATGACAGATGTTCGCTCGTCTCGCAGCGGCACTTCCTTCAAACCCTCGTGTTACAGTGCGAGACGTTGAACTGAAGGTGCATGTTTACTGACTCCATTAGAAACCGAGCAGCCTCCGGCGAGCTCAGCAAGCGGGCAGCTGTCATTTATTCACTAAAGCCAGTAAAGCATTTTCTGAAGTTGGAAAGATGCTCAAATCTGATTCGAATCAGAGCGGAGAATTAGTGGAAACCTGAATTAGTACAGCAGACTGGAAAGTTATGAAATGTTTCAGGAATAAAAACAGCTTAAAATGCCCTCATATATTTCTTGGAAAATCCAATAGCGACTTCAGGAAGAATTATGATTTAATAACATTTTTGATTTTCATGGAGCTGGCAATTTCCAGTTATGATAATGATGTACAGACAGTTTCTAAGACGTTACAACAAAGGGACATCAGTAAAATCCACCCCCCCCCCAAAAGTTCATTTACTGGTGAAAATAAAATGCTAGCACAGGTCGATCTATTGCCGTCATCGGGAGAAACAAGACCTCGTGATTTGATGGCTCCGTCCCTTTAAGTCATCCGTGATGCAACTGAGTCCGGACGGGTGTGTGCCAGGACCACCAGAGGGGTCCTGGAGGTTTGGCCCCTCAGCTCTGGACCCTCACATCTGTGCAAACATCATGCCTGACCACCTCAAAGAGGCCCAGCCACTGACCTAGACATGGATACGCAAGGGCCACTGTTGTCCTTGTGTGCATGGAGGAGGCGAGGCGGGGGGGGGGCCCCGACCGGCGCTCGCCGCACGCTGCTGGGAGGACAACATCACGGGGTGTAAACAAGCAGACGGACGTTCGGGGGGCTCTGGGTGAAGAGTGAGGCGGTTGCGTTAACCACAGTGGGGACCAAATGTTTATGCCACTCACTCGCCACCGGCATGCATGTCCTCCCAGAGGTACTTAAACAAGGTAGACGCTTATTTCAGGTCATGTGAAAACATGAATATTGATATAACGGCATCAAAACACATGCAGATTGTCTCCGGGCTGTGTGTGCTTGTTGGATGAATCTGCATTGGTGTGTCAGCGCGAAGTTCCCTCCTTGCTGAGCTCTGGGCTTTAATAGAGTTGCAACCACATTTTAGCACCATTTAAGCTCCAGATTTTATGACTCCCTCGGAACACTGTTAGAGTCTTAAAAAATCAGCATAGCTGACCAGCTGCCTCTCATTCAAACCCAACTGGTCGAGTTAGATGATTCTGCTCCAGGTTTCTTCAGTCAAAGGGAGTTTTTTCCCAGCCCTTGTCACCGAGCGTTTGCTCTTTTGGAATGTGTTGGGTCTCTGTTAATAAACAACTATTGCAGAGCGAGATGTAGACCTCTTTGTGAAAGGGCTTAGAGAAAACAGTTTGGTATAAATTGGCGCCATATTAATAAAATGGAATTTAATGGGGGAAAAAAGCTACATTTGCAAATCATTGGAAAGCAGTTCACGCTGGATATAACCTAAAAAAAAATGTTTTCAAAGAAATAACGTGGACTTGATGTGGAACAAACTGTACCAGCAGTGTGGGGGCAGAGAAGGAAAATGTTTGACTGGGAAGGTGGAAAGTATAAATTGTGTGTGTGTGTGACAGTAAAACCACAACCAGAGAGCCACAAATACACCATCAACCATCAGGACCTTAATGTAAATACACATGCGGTCGCCGTGTGACATGTACATTTATTTAAACGCCATTCGGCGGGGACATACGGAAAGAGACAGCAAATCCACCTTCATTGGTCGACGCTCCAGCTCGACCAACATGGAAACCCTGTCTGGGCCGAGCGGCCGGTGGCTTCTTCTGAGGCACAGGAGCCTTTCCTGCTTCCCCTCTGCGGAATTTCGTTTCTCCGTCATGTGGCGCCAATTATGATGAAGAAAAATGCCTCCAAGGTAGCTGATGTTTCCTGTCCGTGAACACGGGTGGTGAATATACGACTGATCCCTTAATGTCCTCTAAGATGAAGCTTCAGGAAGTGCTAATGAATGAAAATCTGGATGCTCGACCCCCAATTCGTCAATAATCCAGTCAGTAAGCTTCACGTCTGACATCCAAAGGCCTTTTGCAGTCGAAGCATAAACTCCTATAGTGCATAAACATGCTGACACGTCTGGCACTGACTAAAAACACATTGCTGGAAGAGGCGACACACACGCTGAAAGCTGAGAGGTTGGACGGCGGCCAGGACGCCCCAATCAACGAGCTGGAGTCCGGCCAGATGAGCCTCAAGAGGTAAATAAATGCAAAGAAAGCCTAGAGAGAGTGGAGGTGTGCCGCGTCCCAGTAGTTTTGGTGTGTTTTTATTTATAGTCATTTACAGGGTGAGCATTAACGTCTATCTATGGTCCTCAGAGGGTGAATTCAGCTATGGAAAGGTCTCCAGTGGGGCACAATTCTTCTTCTGAAAACTTTCACACATAATATTTCTTGCTCTTCACGTGTTATTGCTTGTGCAAATATCACACAGTTAGTGGACCGTCCACGATGAGCGCGCTCTGCTTGTGTTGTTGCTGTTTGCTCGCATTCTTGAGGCAAATCCAATTTCCCACTGAGGAAAAATTGGTCCAGACAACGTTAAGCAGACGTCTTTTCAGAACCCGAAACCATCTCTGAACCCTCGGAACCAGTCCTGAGAGGGGCCGGATCGAAAGTTCATCGTAGGTCTTTCCTGGATGTTGTTATGACGTCACTTCTGTACCTTCTGAAGAGGAAATATCTTCATCCGCTACATCGGGACGCCATGTGGATGTTCAGTTGATGTCTCAACATCGATTTTCAAGATAGATGTCCATATTTGGGCCAGGCCGGACATCTGGACCAAATCTGGACGTTACATGGTCTTTCAGACTGTGGGTTCTCTTGGACGTCCCTGGACGCCACTTGCTCAGTGGGTTAGATCACAGTTACGGTTTTGGGCAACTTTCTGGCAAAGGTCTGAAAGTTCTCCAGTATTTTGAAACAACACAGCATCTAAAACTCCTCTTTGGTGATCCCTGCCTTTCCTCCAGCACCATCACGGCTTTGGATTCCCACCAAGTACCTGTCATGCGTGTGTACCCGCTGTTATTGAAGTTACATGTTACAGTTCTCACAGGGAGTGTTTATTCCCAGGCAGGGACCTCGAACGCCTCGCTGCCAACTCGCAATGGAGCCCCATCGCTCGCTGTGCTCCCTAACACGGACAGACGTTAGTATTTCCTCTCCTGAAACCCGTGGAAGCAACACAGGATTTCCAGCCCTCCCGCCCTCGCTTCGCACGGCGAGCCGAGACGCTCGATGGAAACTGCTGACGGGAACACGGGGTCTGCGACTTCTTACCTCGCAAAATTTCCCTGATTCCGCGGTCCTGCTTTTGTTTAACGAGCCACACTCGCGCGCTTAAAGGTCCGTCTCCGGAGACCGTGATATATTTGTCTTTGTCTAGCATCCTCTAACACAGCACAGATGGAACGACACACACGATGTAATCAACTCCATGTTCACCGGTGCTGGGGATCCAACTCTTTGTTTTAAGAGACCATCTAATAGTTTTTTTTGCTGGCAATTACGCTTCCATTCTTCATTTTAGCACTTTTTTAAGTGCGAAATTGAAGGCTGCTTAAGAGAAAAATAATAATGCATGCGCCATAAAGTTTGCCCTCAGCTCCGTTCCTTTACTCTCCCTCTGCGCTGCTCCGTCAGACTCACCGCTGCTCCCTTCCAACTTTCTTTTTTCTGCTGTTGCGCAACTCATGTCCTGATGCGAAGTGCAGTTGTTTTCAGCGGTATATAAACAGATTATGAAGTGTTTTTTGGAGGCAGAATATCGAGTGTCGTGACTTTCTAGAAAAAAGACTGCAGTGAGTTTAGACTCCCAGCATGCCTCAGGAGATGTTTTCCAAGACACAGTGAGTCCACGGCGTCTGCGCTAAAATATAGTGTTTATATTAGGCCTTCAAACGGACCCTGTTCGGCCTCGTCAGCTCTAGGCGATGCCTGTCTGACTGTGTGTGTATGTGTGTGTGTGTGTATGTAATGAGGCTTTTTCATCCTGCTCAGACATGCAGCCATCCGTGTGTTATTTTTCTCCAAACACCTCCAACTCTTGGTGGAAGTGAAGCGACACAGAGAGGTTTTTTTTTTACATTTTTTTATCGCAGAATTATCCACAATTACCACCAAAAACATGTACTTTTGCCATGTTTGGCATGCAGAGGTGATGTATCGAACGCTCGCATCCGTCCTTTGATTTGGCTCCACGGTAACAAGCTCCAGATGTTCCAGAGGACTGGGGGCCCAATTTACAGTGTCATAAACCTCTAAGCTCTGTGTTACAAAAAAAAGTCCCAGGCATGCTAAGCTAGCTCAGCAATTCGAGCACTCTAATGTCTTAGTAATTTGTCTCAGCGGTAACTTCCTCTGTTTGCCTGTTTGAGAGTGTTTACTTGTTAACATTCCAGTTTGGCGGCTGTTAATACTGGGGAAGCTGGGAGGGCTGGGGGGGCAACACGGCGACCTGCGGGGCACGTTGCGTGCTGGGTCGTCTGAGGAATGAAAGACCGCTCCTCAGTTCTTTGACCTCTGACGGGGACGAATAGCCTCTAACCCCACACTCTTATCCGTCACTGATACTTTGGTTTGCAGAATTTCCTTGTTTACGGAAATTCAAGTGCAAAACGGTTTCATCTGCCGGCGAGAGGAAGCAAATTCTACGCTGCTAAACATCATCGAGTGCTCACGTCTGTTGCCGACCGCCAGCTAAAGCTTTGCACAAAAATTGTCGTCACCGAGCATCAGTGAAGGTTTCATAACAGATTTGTAAATGCCCTGAGCGCCAAAAACACACTCATCCCTCTTTGAATTGCACTTCTTGACCTCTTGACCTTCACTTCAGTTCACTTCAGGAAAAAAACCCTCAGAGCTAAGCTTCTTTTTGTCCGATATTCTGCTCTTCATGAACCCGTCGGCCTCTGCTGTTTGCAGTAAATAACGTTTTTTTCCCCCCTTTAATTGTCAAGTGAAACTTTGAAATGCAAATGAGGTCTGCAGGAAAACACTCGACCACACGAAGCATAGTTTCATCTGCGTCTGGTGGGCACAACTTACACATGAATATGATTAGCAGAGAAGAACAGGAGGAATGTTGGAAAAGCAGTTCTTTAACGTCAGCTAGTATTGGGAATGTTTCATGCTGAGCGTGGACCAAAAAAATCCAACCATGTTTTCAGACTTTATGGAAATATCTGGACAACAGTGGAAACAGCTGATCAGTCATGTGAGTTCTGCTGGCTATACGTTTTTCCTTTCCCTTCCCAGTATGCTACTCCAAACAAGCTGCTCCAAAAGGGGGAAGGGGATTTATGAGGTGCATATTTCAACTGTATTCAGGTGGATTTCAGCGTCACTTTTGAGGTCACATGACATCAGGGCGACTGCAAACCCTCCCATTGCAGCGACTGACCGGTAATGAGGGAGCCACAGGTACACAGCTTAATGACTCATACGCCCGAATGACTGGGAAGCTTGTGGCGAGAGAAGATACTGGAAATGTTTGGAGCTGCATTTTTTTTGTTTTTTCCTCCCTCACCAATATTCCACCAAGACCCGCCCTTATGCTGCCTCTGATTGTCTCCAACCCTGACATTTAGTCCCAAACTGTCTCATCACTCTCTGAAACCAAAGCCGCCGAGCCAACGGACGGTGAATGTGGACGACGTGCAAAAAAAATTCCTCTGAATCTGTTTTTAAAGTCAGCGTTTCCATTTTTAGCATCACAAACACTGAGGGTGTTTGTTTGAATTGTTTGGATGAGCTTAATTTGGATCGTCAGGTCAACTTCTACTTATAGATCTTACATTGTATCATTTGTTCAAGCAATTTTCAACCAAAAGTACATTGTTATGAGGTATAAATATATGGATGATCCACTTTTGGAGATATGTTCTCCACAAAATATAGAGGTTGTGATGAACAGATGAAGATGCAAACAGTCTTGTGTTCCATTGGCCACGACATCTGCGTTTACCGCTTTTCAAGTAAAAGGACGTAATAAAATATGTTTCTTGTGCAGGGGTACCAAGACCTTTGTACAATTGTGGACCGACACCGCACAGTAGTGTAGCCACCAGACCAAAAGAAGGCAAATTGGAGCGGCATGGCTGAGTGAGCCACTACTGGTTTCTGGCTCGCGGCCATATTCATCCTTCATATGACACCAAATGGAAGGGCTGCGAAGTCAAAGAATTCCTGCGGTAGCCACCCCAGCGACTGTGTATAACATAGTATTAACACTCCGCACAAAGGGTCTTCACACAAAAAGGCTCCGTTCTGCACAGGCCGTCTTTGTGTTGCTATGGAAGTTTCCACTGGCCGGCCCGAGACAGCGCAGGCAGCCGAGTCCTGTGGCAGGTACACGGAATAAGGAAATAAGTGTTGAGATTTTTTTTTTCTTTCTCTTTGACTGACTCAGAGTCCAAATGAAATACAGCTGTTTTACAGACACCAAAGTGGACACCCCCCATCTTTTCCTCCCCCTCTCTCTGTAGCTTTCACACAGTTTCCCTACAAGATTAAAAAGGAATGTTATTGGAACGGGTATGTACACACACACACGCACACACACACACAGACACACACACAGGCACACGCAAAGCACTTGTTAACTTATAATGAGTCCATTTCAGCATTGGATTCACACTTCACTCGATTTTACTTGCATTTTAAGAATGTGTTTTTGTTGGTAAATGACACTATTTTGTAGATTGGTTTCCCAGTAAAAGCCAGACGTGATTATGGTGACTAACTAGGCGTGTGTGTGTGCACAGGTTTGGAGC
The DNA here is from genome assembly GCA_903171835.1 of Mullus surmuletus. Classification (NCBI taxonomy): domain Eukaryota; kingdom Metazoa; phylum Chordata; class Actinopteri; order Syngnathiformes; family Mullidae; genus Mullus; species Mullus surmuletus. The sequence goes on along the minus strand of CAESWR010000263.1, from coordinate 760,379 downwards.
GAATGCACTCTTACTCTTCAAGTCACACAGTAAAAAAATACATGATCGTATGCACAAAGAGTTCCCACACCTCATGGTTCTTTGGCAAATGAAGAGTTCACTTGACGGTTGGTGGTGATGTTTGACTAATATTACCTTTGTTGCAAACTCCCCAAAAAATGTAACAATGTATAAAGTTCTGTTTTTGCAAACGAACACACATCTGCATTGGACATCACTGTGTCCACTGGTGAATTAATGGAGGAGTGCAGTACCAGAGAGAGTACATAGAGGATTTGGTAATATCTGAAGTATAAGTACCTTTCTATTTGCATTTTCACAAGATCTGTAGCAGGCTCGAGCACCAGAACAGAGCGTTGGAACCTCATGTGCTACGCTAATAAGAAAAAGGTGCTTTCGCTTTCCCAAACACGCAGTTATTGATTGTTTTCATTCACACACGCTCATTTCGGACAACACGGAAGCCATAAACCCTCTTCACAAAG
>CAESWR010000263.1:715770-734603 GCA_903171835.1 Mullus surmuletus | reverse complement strand
ATGGGCGGGGCTCGCAGCCCCCAAACTTTGCATCTCTGGGGTGGATTAATTAGACCGAAGGGTTCTGTGCTGAAACCGGGAAGGCCGCAGGAGCCAGATGGCCCCTCGACGAGCGATGCTGGTGGAGTCGGCCATATGGCACGCTCTCTAATCAGTGCCAGCCGTGCTCTGTCAACACCAGACAGGGCACGGTACCGCGTCCGGCCACGGGGGGCAGCACGGGGCGGAGGACACTGAAAAGTCATTCACCTGAATCAAATCTTCCACATGCATCTCTAAATCATTATCCACATATGACAAAGTTCTACTTCAACAACAAAAAAAAGCAAGATTTTCCTCACAGTTTATTCACAAAAATAAACAGTGAATTAATAAACTAATTTTTTTGCCCACTTTGGAATTAAAAAGGATTGCAGTGAGCAGGCAGTGAGATTTCCCTTAGAATGTAATTTGAAACTCAACAAGTCGAAGGAACATGACAAGTGCGGATAACATGTCTGTGCTGTTACTAGGGCTGGTTATCGTTAACATTTTTCAATACCAGTACTGATACCAGTACCCTTGAAACGATACCAATACTAATTGAGTACTTCATTCGATACGTTTTGTGACTTCATTCAATATTAATCATGCAAATAGAAAGCAATCAGTTGTGCAAATATCACCACTCCTACCCATCAAAAAGATTTTTACACAAATCCATTTTGAAAGTGCTCAAATTACACTCGCGGTGATTGGCTGCGAGTGAAACCATAGACACAGTCTGTCCTTTTCTGGATCTGGGTACAAAAACAACCGATTGCAGGTATCGTTTGACAGACGCAGTTTCGATACTACTTGGTACTGGGTTGTTTCGGTCAATACCTGAAAAGCCTTAGCCGTTACTATGCTAGTAAAAAAATAATGAAGATAAACAACAGAGCAACAGTCGCATTTAAGTGTGTGTAGAAAAAGTATGCATCACTACAGGAGTTTGGTCATTTATGTGAGTTCCATCTCAGGCGTGTGCAGCCCTTCGAACACCTCACGGCTGTGCTTACCTGGGTATGGCACTCTGCCCTTGGTCACCAGTTCCGTCAGTAGTATACCAAAGGACCAGACATCCGATTTGATGGTGAAGCGGCCGTACAGGGCGGCTTCGGGTGCCGTCCACTTGATGGGGAATTTAGCGCCTGGAGATGTGACGGGAGTGTGAGTCTGAGGTCGAGACGGCTTTCAAGGGAAGAATTTTTAAAGTCTGTGCAGCTTCGGCACGAATGTTAATGTTTGCACGCACCTTGTCTGGCGGTGTACTCGTTGTCCTCGATGAGCCGGGCCAAACCAAAGTCTGCAATTTTACACACCAGGTTGTCGGCCACCAGAATGTTGGCGGCTCTCAGGTCCCTGTGGATGTAGTTCATCCTCTCGATGAAGGCCATGCCATCTGCAATCTGGGACAGGAGAGGCGGTGCCAAAGCACACGGGTAAGTCTGAATACCGGTAGCTTTTTTAAAAATAAGAATACAACACTACTGAAGCGCAGTAACTCTAAGCCGTCATTCTCAATCAATGTGCTATTTAACCCACATTTTAACGCTGGCTGAGATTAACAAAGTGAGGGATTATCTGCCCGCTTTGAGAACAATCGCCAAATCTTAACAACTATCCAACACCTCCTCGCTGGCGGCTGCCAAGTCCCTCAGAGGCGTATCAAGGTGTCAGCCCGCCTCGCTCTAATTTCTGAGCGCTTTTCCACTCTGTTGAGCGAGGCAGAGGAGGGAGAGGAAGGAGAGGAGGGATCCGGGGAAGCGCGGAGAGGCAAATTAAGAGCAGATCGCAGTGGGCGACTGAACGAGAGAGCTTAAGTGGCCTCTGATGAGCAGCGCTTAAGTGCTACAGGCAGTTAAGTGGTGGAGGGAGAGGGGAGGGGAGGGACACGCACACACACACACACACAGCAGCCTGGGCGGAAGAGGTAGAGGTCGAGATGTCGGGTCGGGGATGAAATAAATATGACGACTAGATGGAGAGTATTTCACACAACACAAACCTCTGTATCACGTACACTGCTTCCTTCACAGGGTCAAAAGGCCAAGAGGTGAGTGGGTGTGGGTGTGTGTGTGTGTGTAAGTGTGCTGTGCCGTGTTTTGTTCCTACCTGTGCAGCCATGTCCACCAGCTGGGGCAGCTTCAAATATCTCCCATCTCCCTCCTTCAGGAAGTCTAGTAAGCTTCCTGTTGAGAGGATAGGAAATCAGAATCCGTCAAATGAGGGAAAAAACAGTTTGGAAAAGACCACATGAGGTGATTACAGCATTAACAACCATTTACGTCCGCCTGAAATCTGTTATTTGGTTCAGGTTTTTAGTTTTCCAACAATACCAATAATGCCAATATTTTGACCCTTTTCAGGACAGTTTATATTATGCAAAACTGATTTTCATTTTGTGGCTTTGTTGCTGCTTTTGCCGCCTGTCGCAATCTCACTCTCACACGGAACATCTTTACTTCTACATGACTAATTGCTATCACACAAAGACTGGTAAGTCCGGTAACTCTTGTCTTACAGATACAAGTGAGACGGTTCAGAAACCCGGAAAAATCTTCCAGCCCGTCCCGCCTCTGATTCACTGCAGCCTTCCCAGGCCAGCGAGCTCTGGGTGGACATGATGGTTGAAGAGGTTCACGATAGTCTTTGGCTTTGGGAAGCAAATCACTGTTTTTGTGTAACTGATTTCTTTCAAAAAGAGGCAAATGTGCAGCTTGAAGTATAGTATTGATTTTCATCTGAAAGTTGTTGAAGTGATGCTGTGTAGTGCTTGAAAATGCCATAAACTGCATTTTTTTATAACCGGAACATCAATAGTCCTTCATGTAGTTACCAGTTGTTTCCTTATAACTCTTAATCAATATTTGTTTTAACACCCCACCACCACCACATTTGAATAATATAGGAGTATTTGACATATTATCATATAAAATAATAACTGAACTGACGAAACAGCACAGCAGAGGAATGTGTGTCAGCGCACCGCTTCAATGTGCCCCCTTGCTTCCCATCCCAGTTTGCTCGTGCTGAGCAGCAAATCGCCTCGAGGATACAACAAGCTCGGTTTAGTTTCACTGCCACGACCGGTAATAAATCACAAGCATTTGCCACAAATCTGTAAAGGCGGTCATTAGGGTTCGCTCTCATCATTGCTTCCAACCTTCGAAAATGTGCTTTTGAATTAAGCTCCCAAAGGATGTCAGTCATGTGTGGGCATTTGCCTTCGGAATCCTTTGATATTCAGTCTTTGAGCGGACCGTCCATACCTTTGTCCATGAACTCTGTGACGATGTAGATCGGCTCCTCAGACACCACGGCGTAAAGCGGCACTAGTTTGTCGTGCCGGAGCTTCTTCATGATCTGGGCCTCTTGCAGGAACGCCTCTGGGGACATCGTGCCGGGCTTCAGGGTCTTAATGGCCACCTTGGTCGTGCCATTCCATGTACCTGAGTGAGACAAAGACTAAATGTTCACTTGTGTCTGCAAATAACCAAAACAAAACATGCGTGTGTAGGCTTCTGCACATTATCAATAAAACAAAACGCACTTCCGACCCTGCCTGTGTTGGAGCCTTTTTACGTGATTGGCCCATTAAAAACCAGCGATGGCTTGCAGAGTTCCTGTGTCTAAAGAGCAGCCCGGCAGAGGGAGGAGCACGACTGCTTAAACAATCAGCCACTTCCTGGTTGGGAGCCACTTACTCACGCCCTGCTTACATACAATGAGCTGTGGCAGGAGATTTAGTGCCTCTGTCACAGCGCTGACCTTCATGAATGAATCATACCGAACAAACTCTGCAAACACACCGACGGACAAAGTAGGGCGGCGATAATATCTCATTAACATAAGGGTGTGGGGGTCAGATGGCCAGATGCTGGAGCAACCAGGGAGCTTTTGGGGGGCGGAGCTACTGCCGTGCGGGGGAAGAAAAACGCCCATCAAGAGAAAAAAAAAAACAAGAGGGAGACAAGAGAGGAATTCCTGGGATTGCACGGAGGAGGCTGGCAGGTCGAGGCTCGCTGCAGGCTGGGCTTAATGAAAGAGCGCGGGATGAAAGAGGAGCGGCGCCGTGCTCATTGAAAAGCCCCCGACTCACAAGCCGGCTGGGGAAGCAGAGCGCAGGAGGGTGACCTGTGATTCTTGAGCCACGTGTGTGTGCCTGTGCTAAAACTAGAAATCACTAATCAGTATGTAAATCAGCACGGGGGCCGGCGAGCTCGCCTCCACTTTACAAATGATTCAGTCTGTTGAGTAACTCGATTTGGAGGCACTAACTGTTTATTTGACATCAAATTTACATGAGCTTGAACAGTGGATGCTTGTTTGCGTTTGCAAGCTCTGGCGGCAGTATAACAGCATCCGTGTGGTTGTTTTGATTCTTGACTGATTTATGAGCGTCGAGTCAAACGCGGTGCTTCTTTTCAACATACAAATGTTGTCAACAAAGCGAGTGTTTGAAAAGGGTGCTTGCCCCCCCCACACACACACCAGACCAATGCCAAGGCCAAGTGGCTCCACCAATTTCCTTCTAGCATAGTTGGCTAATAAAACCATTGTGTGTGTGTGTGTGTGTGTGTGTGTGTGTGTGTGTGTGTGTGTGTGTGTGTGTGTGTGTGTGTGTGTGTGTGTGTGTGTGTGTGTGTGTGTGTGTGTGTGTGTGTGTGTGTGTGTGTGTGTGTGCGCGCGTGCGTGCGTGTTCAGCCCAGGGCGTCACTGTTACTGCTAAGAGAATAATTGTACTATAACACTGCATTATACACTGCCCCCCCCCCCAAGAAATTGCTTTGATTCCCTTTATTTTAACTGGATTTGAATTCTCATCTGACTTGTCAGACCCCAAATCAGTGTGTGTTTGTGACCACTGAGAGGCTACCATAGCAACAGGGCAACATTAAAAACACTAATGGAAATGTTGACTGTTGACTCCCATCTCCAGATTTTCACGTCTATCAAGATGTCTCTTGGCAGGCGGTTCCTTACCCATCCAGACCTCTCCGAAGCAGCCCTGTCCCAGCTTGACCTCCAGTCGGAGAGACTCTCTGGGAATTTCCCAAGCGTCTTTCGCAAGTCCCTGAGTCTGCGGCTTCACGGTGGGGCAAACGGTCGTCAGCCTGTAGCACAGACCGTCAGCGTGTTCTGGGGGGGGGGGGGCAAAGAAAGTTGGTTGGAATTAGTTTGCATCACAACAAAAGTAAGCATTCACAACAAAAGATCTCTGTCCGATTGAGATTTTTTCAGATGTTATCTCCGCCTCCAATTCACCTGAATACACAGATCCTATCACAGCATGAGCTTTGGAACCCTTTTGAGCCTGTGGTCCAAATTCAAGCCCCTGCCTGTCCAAACTGAAGTGTGATTTCACTGTTTTCAAACCAAAACGGCTTTTGGCAAAAACATGCCAGAGTCGTGCGGACAAGGAATAAACTTGAGAATCGAGTCAAACAGGAGCTTCCTCAAAACAAATCACTGCAATCCAACCACAAGAAACTCCACAGAAACATTTTCTGACCACTTCACCATCATGAAATCACGGACCATATGGGGCTCCACAAATTGAGTAAAAGCCAAAGAAACAGATGCGAGTTGGGAGGAGCGCTGACCATGTTGTGAAGGGTCTGCTTTGCATTCAGAGGAGGAGTGAGCGGGGGGTTAAACAGGCTTTTAGATGAAGTCACCTCGGGGGTTAGACGCCGCACACGGTTCCTGCGTGACTTCTCGCTTTATTGTTGCTTTGTAAGCGGGTGTGCGTCGAGAGGCTCCGAATCAACCATCAATTATGAAGTGCGGCGGTGAGTGAGTTACATGAATTATGTGGAGCGGAGGAGGTAGAGCAAGGTCAACACACCATCTGCAATCGCATGTCCTGGACGCTGCCTCTCGGGCTCCATTTGTATTCTCTGCCCATAGTTTGATCCTGAGCATGTTTACAAGCTGGCGTCCTGCGGGCTTCGCCGTCCACAGAGAATCTTTAAACGGCAACAGCTGCCTGCTTATCAATATTGTGCAGATTACAGCAGGCTTAAGATTTGACATTTTATATTCATGCATGTTTTGGCTTAAATCTCACATGCCCCCCCCCTCCTTTTAGGGAGCGACTTTGTCATGATTACTGAGCCGCGACCACGTCAGAGAGAGCGCAGCGTGCGGCGGCTTTACAGTCAACACCGGGAAAAGATCCTCTGTAAAACATATTCAATACATTTCCCAGCAGCGGATCTTTGGCTGAATAATTCATTTTCCTCTACAAGTGCTGCATTCATTGGCTGAATGTTGAATAAAACAAGAGCGGGGACTGCTTGTGTTTCAATAAGACTTCAACAAATAGACCCCAAAGTGGTACATAAACCAGGTCCCACAAACCAAACAGGAATATGAACACAACATCCGTCCAGATGTAAACAACGATCGAATCTAACAAACGTGATGACGACGACGGTGTGTGAGAGGATCTGGCCGACAGAACACACACCTGTGTAGTGTTTCACCAGCTTCTGTAGCGTATCAAACTGGGCTCGAGTGGTGATGTAGTAACCGCCGTTATCCAGCTTTCGGATCTTGTAGTGTTTGACGTTGTCTCCCTTGACCTCGTCCCAGTCCCGGATAGACAGAGAGTAGGCGCCTTCACAGCACACAGAAAATAAGTGTTAAGCTCACACTAAATCGGCACGACTGCTATCAATAAGATTTGCCGAAAGACGACTTCTTACCTTTCGTTGTCTCGCTCTCTCGTGCCAAGAAAGTGCCGCGCTGGTTCCCTGGGAGCAGCAACAGACGCTCGGCATCTTTGCGGCCCATTTTGCCGAAATACCATCTGCAAGATGGGAAAGTCAAATGCTCAGACGGAGAATGTATGTTATGAAAACATGGTGAAGGGATTTGCAGAGATGCCTGTTGCCGTATGGAGCGAAGTTTTAAAATCAAGTCAAAGTAGTTGAGACTAATCTCTTATTCCAGCTCATTAGTGAGTCAAAGCGGTGTTTACTTTCTCTCAGTTCCACACAAACCTCATCATCAACCCTAGTTTATGAACGATGAAACGACATCGGGTCGTGGATGTGCACAATCACACAGTCTAGCTTTCCTGCTTTCTCAGAATCTGTTTATTTGGGGACAAGGTTGGAAGAAGAAACGTGTCCCACCTCGTTAAGATGACACAAAGGCTTACATGCTCTTCATGTAAACATCCATTTTCAGTAAAAATGCTTAGCAACCCATAATAAATCAAGCTGTCAAATCGGCGTTACACCAACACAGCCCATTAATGTTTAGCTAGAGGCTCACAGCGACAAAGCAGGGCCCCTTTGTTTGGGGATGAGGGCCTACTCGCACATAGCTACACCCCCCCCCCCCCCCCCCCCCCCCCCCTGAACCCCACTGAACCCGTCATGTTGTCTCTATCTGAAAACTCAACACGGCGAGACACAAGGCCAGAGAAGACATTGCGTTCTCACTCTTCAGCCTGTATGGAGTCGGCCGGGGCCACGTAGTTGCTGGGGATGTAGCCCTTCTGCCCGGTGTTGATGGAGCGAGCCTCCCACCAGTCGCCCTCCCTGAAGAGAACATAGACTAGGTTAGGATACACAGTATATAGTGGCTAATTCCTGCCTTTCCGTTTCCGGTACATGGGTCCCAAAACACACATTTTTATGAATGAGAGTCAATGAGGACATCATTTTTTTCTGGTCCCGTTTGAATTGAATTGAATCATTTAAATCCACAAACAACACATGTGTAATCCGGGACATATAATAACTGGGACCAGACAATAATGACTTTCTCTCCATTGAAACCCATTCTTTTTTTTTTCTTCGATCTCATAGGTCCCATGGGGGTTTATCAAAAGTGGCGGGACTTCACCAATCCATACCCCAAAAACATAAAAAAATCCACCCTCCATCCACCCTCACCCAGAGGAGAGAGTACAAAGAGGTTAAAACAAGGACAACTGCATTATGCAACACATGATGGGATAGTCATAATCCACACCAAATTACAGCAGATTAAATGAAAAAGAAAAACGAGTAAATGCTGACAAAGACGTGACGCTGCTGTTTATGTGCTGGCGTCGCGCGGCCCGGCCAACGAGGGCGCCAGACGTTTGAGAAAGACGAGCTGCTGACATGCAGGGGGGGACAACTGGCATTTTTTGAGCGAATGTGTCCCCGTCCCGCCGCCTCTCGCCGAGCAGATGGCATTTTAATCGTTGCAAAGCGAACGCAGGGACAGTTGCCGGGGACAGATGTGAGAAATGAACGGAATGTTTTAGGACTTGGAATGCTGCCCATTTTCACACCTCGGCACACCTGGCCGATGGACGGCCTTGAGTGCCAGATTTTTCTCTTCAGATCAATTTGGATCCACCCACAGATTTTCCAAATACATATCAAAAAATGAACAGGTATTATTAGTTATAACTATCATATGCTACATTATATATTCACTTTCTTAAAATCTCAAAACTGCAAAGAAAACCCATTAAAATAAGTTATATATCAATGGTGCTTGTGCTTTATTGTGCTCGTTACAATGGAAGGAAGATTCTGGAAAATAAAGCTACATTTTTAAGCTACAGTTCACCTAAATGTGTTACAATGTTGTGTATTTTAGACAGATGTACAAAATAAATATGTGCAGAGAGCATCATTTTGAATTTGACTGATTTGTATTAAGTATCATTCTCATGTATACATAACAAATGACAAACATTTCACAGCACTCCGATTAGTTACCTTTCAATATAGATTCCAAACATCTATTTTATGTGCCCTGCTTTGATTTTGCACTGACTGATGGAAAGGTTGTGCATCTTTTTTCACCACATGTAATTCTCTATAGTGGCAGAATGATGGCTGGAGGCAGAAAAGTGATGCGAGCAGATGGCCCATTAGAGGAATCCATTAACCCAGACAGATTTCAGCCTTAATATCAGACCTGAATACAATGAGGGATTAAACAGACGCACACACACGCACACACACGCACAGGGTGTGTCGCTTGCACAAACAGACATGTACACGCAGCAGGGGATGCAAGTGAAAAAAATAAAAAAATAAAGCCAATGCACTGACGTGTTGTTGATGATCTGGAAGCGATCGCCCTTTTTGAACGACAGATCATCGGCCGTCCTCGCTTCGTAGTCGTACAGCGCGACGAAAAACGTCACCCCACCTGAGAGACAAATCAACAGGAACACTGGAATTATTTCATCAAGAATCACAAAATTGGAATTTCTATACATTTTAATCTAATTTATTACAGTTATAGGGGGATTTGAAGGATTTATTGATCTCCATTCACAACAGGAAAGACCAGCAAAGAATATTAATAATAAAAAATAAACATTAGAGCCGACACAGAGTCGAATATTAACTAAACAGCTCCCTTGCACTCATTTTCACACAAGGCGAAAAGGGGGTTATGCATTTCAGCGCTCTCAGCATCACTTCTAGCCACTGAATCAAATTGATGTCCTTTCATCCCTGACTGCCGTGAAAAGACCTGATTCATCGGACGTAGTCTGAAGCGACAGAGCGCTGAGAGACAACAGGACTCTGATACGTGTATCTCAGGGTGGAGGAAAATTGATCGAGTGGGATGAGCTGTGCGGCGCCCCCTCAGGTCAGATTATCCTCCCTGGGAGCGAGCGTGACAGCGAGCACCGGATGTGTGCGTCAATGTCGTGGGAAGCGGGAATCACTCACGGTGCCTTCGTGCGCATTTGCCCATTCAATCCACATTTCAATTAATCATCTGGGATGGCATGGGATTACTTTTGAATGAATCGACCTCTAAAGCGGCCAGAGATTCGGTGAAAAGGGATGTGAAATGTGCGTAACTAAATAAATCGAGCACATTTAAACGGGCCATGGACAATTTCCAAGATACTAAAATGAGCCCCGCACCTCTGAGGAATGGTCAGGGTGTCCGCGGATGACACAAGAAGCAACATCAAAACCTGCATCTTGGGGCAGATTGTGACATTTCAGAGATAAAAAGGCTGTAAAAAGAACCCAAATAACTAGTTGGTCACTGAATTTCACTTCTGAAGCCAAACAGTAACGTGATTTGTCTTTTCAGGTTTTTTCATGTAGAAAAAAAAAAGTATGACTACATTTTTTTCTCCTGTGACATTACAAAAAATCATGTTAAACTCAATTATAAACGGCTTGAGTGATTAAATGCTATCTATGACATACGATGATGGAAAAAAAAAACATCTGACAAACTCGGCTGTGTAAATCAGCCGTATGTGCATGTCATTACTTCCTGTGGCTGCCGAGGAATCCGTGCCTGCTGCCTGCTTCCCACATTATAGACCTATTTTGGGGTTTCTGCTCGGCCTTGATGTTTTGGCTGACTCGCTTCAAATGTCTACTTTGCATAACATCTGCTGCGAATAACCTCTCGCGAATAGCAAACGTTCAGCTGGGTTTGCTCCGCAGCTGCACAGTGACTTGCATTTCATGTCGGCAGAATGAGAAGAGCAAAAGTGGGGGAAAAAAAGTTCTTTAAGTTTGCAAATGAATGCGGCAGATTTACAGCAGTCACTCTGGATTATGTTTAAAAAAAGGGGTTGGGGGGGAGCAAAGCTTTGGGATTTTCCTTCATCTCTGACAGGGGCTTTGCGAGCTGAACTCGACACCAAGCCCCCTGAAATATTCCCTTGAAAACTAACCTGTGATGACACCGGGGAAGGGGCTGCTCACAGCCACCGAGGAGAAGGAGGTGGAGGCGCCGCCAAAGGGCGTCATGACGGACGACGCCCCGCCGAAGGGTGTGAGGGCGGCGTGGCTGTTGTAGCTGTTGTTGTGCGTCTTCATTGCTGGCGAGTGGCCCATCAGGGAGGGCTCGGGCCCATAGTGGCCCAGGTGGGCGTTCATCGGCGTGCTGGTTGGGTTATCTGGTCGGTACTTCAGCGCCGGGCCCTTGTCCTCTTTACTCTTGACGCAACCCATCGTCAAGCCTGTGGAGAAAACAAAGGGGCGTCGGCTTAACAAGCTGATATCGACTTAGAGATGCAATAGTTTCTATGAAAGTACAGCAGATTATGAATATGTTTAATATCTATTCAAATGGTAATAATCAGGCGTGTCCCAATACAACTTATTCGCTTCCGATAAGATACCGATATTGAAGCCTTGGGTATTGGCCGATACCGATAGCGACCCTATACGATATCAGCACTTAACATACATACTTTTATTACATTACTTATTACTACTTATTTTGTAGTATGTAATGTTAGAAAAGGCTTCATCAAGTGATATCACTCAAACAGAGATCAATACTTTTTACGTTTTTTTTTTGCCAATATCGGACCGATATCCAATATCAAAATTGGATCTGGACACCCCTACTAATAATTTGAATACTTTTCACTTTAACAACTAAAAATAAGCAATAAGTATATGTATCAACAATTTTGTTTCATGGGAAATGACAATGCAGGCATTTTGTGGATTTACCAAGGCGCCACATGCCAATAGAACAACGACAGTTCCGTCTGGAAAACTGTGCCAGAGGTATTTGTGATCTGGGTAAAAGCCAATAGCTGTTCTCATTAGGCTGAATGCAACAATATATAAATGAGACCATTTCATTATTCAAATACCAGAAAACTAGATTTTTTTTTCAACTTCCTAGACAGTATTGTAAACCAGCTGTACGCCATAGATTCCATGTTTGTCATGGTACAATTAGGTAATGTGGAAGAATAACATCCCAATAATTGGGGTTGGAGACATTGGGTAAAAAGCCAATATCCTTCTGGGAAACACTAATTTCTTTTGTGCTCCACTATGAGACACAAAAATGGTGTCTGGTCGGTTGGCACTGAGGATCCACCAAGGCCAATGTAAAGAGATGGATGCTTATCATCATGAATCTAGCACAATACTTCCCGCTTCAATGTCCCAAAGTTTTAGCCGAGTCATATTTTTGCTCTTTCAGACAAAAAAGCATGGGTGAAAATCCTCAGTGTAAATAAGTCAACAAAAAAAATCAGTTGTTTATCTTACACAACTGGATTTAATTCTGGACACCACTATACCTATCTTATAATTTTACAAATGACTCTTATCTCAACACAATTCATAAAGATACTGCAGTTAAATAATCTACCAGGCCCGAGCTATTGCTTTGTCACGGTTGGACTTGAGTCACACATGGAGAGAAATAATAGTGACACTGTGCGTACTCGCCCAGAGCGTTTTTCGGCTTAGCATAACTCTCCCATTCAGAAAACAAAGACTGCGAGCCAGTGAATGACCTCCTATGACTTCACAATTCTCAACAAAAGCCTGTCAAGCCAGCCGAGCTGGAAACTGGATCCTTGCAGCCCATGGCCATTTAAGCCCTGGCTCGAAATCACACCATCATTGACAGAGATTTAAGAGACGCAAAAAAAGGCCCTTTGGTTGTCAAGAGGAGACGCTTTCAACTCTTGAACTTATTGATATACGAGACCAATGTGTTTGTTTTATGTTTCAAGGACTGTGGCCAAATTACTGCACAAGGATAAAGACAAGGAAATCCTCCTCTGAAGCAGGTTTTACAGAGTGTATCAGGTTTTAAATAAACACACGTCATCTTCTGAGTGTGTTTGGCTGACAGCTTCCTGTTCAGACTCTGCAGCATTTGCTGAATAAAATGTGGAGCTTACTACACATTTCACGCAATCAGCAGCCATCACCTGTGAAAGTTAACCTTAGGATTCCGTTCCGGGCGCTTTGATGTCTTAAATTTAAGGTAAAAAAATTCATCAGTGAGAACTGCACGGAGGAATTAAGGTCATGCAGTATTGAGCATTTTTTTAATCCCCAAGGTGAGTTGCCTGAAGACTGATCCATTCCTCATCCAAAGAACTTAAACAGATTCAGATCCAGCAAAATGTGTTCAATCAAACTCAGATTGGAGCAGGAGAGCAATCCATCCGCCTCTATCGACGGCACCACAACAACAGCAACAAGAGGCAAGAAAGTATGGATCAACTTCTCTGAGAGTGATGATGTATTGATATGAACAAACAGTATTGACGAATCACCACTGCTGATGCAGCCGGAACACATCCACTCAATGAATGATGGCGTCAAAGGGATTGATAGAGATTAATGACAGGAAACTGAAATTTTAAAAAGGGGAGCTGCCTGCGAGGCATATTGATGTTGCGGATGTCTTCACTTTCTCCTCTCTGTAAGTAACTTTTCAGTGATTAGCAGAAAAAAATAGAACATTTTAGTAGTATTGTAGTCAAGACACGTACAAACAGGATCCAAGACCTTTCCAAGATCACATGGCACCAAGACTGAGGAAAGACCAGGGCATCTCAAGGTCAAGACCACGACAAGACCAAGACCGTGTACATCAAAGAAAGATTATCACAAAACTGAACAGAAAGAGACTTCTTTCTATTCAAAATAGGTTTGACAGCAACAAATATAATCTCTGCTTAACTTGACTTAACCTGAGTCCATGTTGCTTGGTGCATAGGCAGCTATTTCCCCTCATTTTAAGCATTTAAGGCTTTTTTGTTTAAGTATTTAAATAAGATGTGGATTTTCAGGTGAATTGGGCTACTAAACTGACATCAGAAATGAAAACAGATGAACACATTCAATAAGAAGGCAGAGGCTGCAACTTGGGGGAAATAATCTATCTACCAATGATTGGAAGTTATTGGTTGTTTGGGAAAGCAAGGAGCAGCCTCCAGTCTTGATAAGAAAAAAAAGAATTGTGAGATGAGACCAAGTGGTCTTAAGACCTATTTCCAGCACTACCTACATCTTAGATGTGAACCTATTAGACATGTGTTTCACAAAAATAATAATTAAGTAATTGTCTCTTGTTCTATTGGTTTTTTTGAAGGTCAAACTAAAGCCCCAAATAGGTTTGACACAACCTTCTGTTACACATGTTTTCGCAACAGAAACCAGCAACATCGTAGTAGAGGCCAAATAAACATGTCTGTCACCTTTTGACCTTGTCGTGTCCCATGTGTCAAACACTACATGGTTACCCGTGTCCAAAACACTTAGTGCCTGACACTGAAACTAATGCTCCAGCAAACGGAGGGCTGAACTAAAAGAAAACAAGGTGAAGGAGTGTCTGGCAGGCCGTTTAAAGAGGATATCGATGCCACAAATCCTCAGCTGGAAGGAAACAATCTGGCCGCCTGTCCTACCTAGCGGGATTTGCGGGTTAGCGAGGTAACTAAAGACTTTAACCCTGGATTTTTAAATCAAAATAAATAAACAAAACACCCACTGATTGGAAAGCTATTCCCGATTATCCTGCAGACTTCCGTGCATATATATAGTATTCTGAGCAATGTCGAAGACTTTCAAAGCTGATTTAATAAAGACTTTATTTATAAAGACAAAAAAGACATGTCAGATTATAGAGAAATTTGACATCACACAGTTTAGCAGTTTTCTTCCTCTCCTCTCTGGTTGAGTAGTTCTATTGTTTTGCCAATGCGGTTCTTTATCACGCCAGCAAGGTGAGAATCGACACCACTTCCACTTGTTTAACTCCAAGCTCATGTCAGCAGTTTTACTTTCTCTTTGACAGCAGGTACAAATTTTTGCCTTTTACTTACTGACAGTCAACGGCACCAAAAACCTGCTCTTTTGCTCATGACTGACAATCTTCTCTCATCACATTTCACCAGCACGCACAAAGATGATTCACAACTAAAATGGCCATGAATAGATCACAAGCCCGAGCGGGCCCACAGGGCTGGCACATGATCTGGCGTGTCAAACTGGTTCAACACACACAAGTTTCACTTCCAATTCTCTCCCCAGTGGCACAAATTATAGGAGGTGGCCTGCAGCTGAAGAAATGGGTCACTATTATATTTCAGATTTTGAAAACCTACATAAAAGTTGTCTGAATTCTTTGCTCCCATCGTCACAGATTTCTATCAGGTAGGTCTTGGTCCAGATTAATGCATTTTGGGTCTGATTAGTCCCGACAGGCTTCAACATTGGACTCATTCAGGTGTGGATGACAAAAACTACATCAAGAACCCTTGCTATTGCTTGCAGCTATTACACCAGTCCAAAATTGACCCGGGGCAGTTCCTTTAGGGTACAAACATGATCAAGCTTAATCAATCAATGACCAGATCTCCGGGTTTGTCCTTTGCTAAGATCCTGCTTATGAAGTAGAAGGAAAAAAAGCAGTGGAACTACACACAAGTACAAACTATAGGACCGCCTCCCTCTCTGTTTGCTTTGTTGCTCCCGCCCAAACACACCTTATCACAGGTTTGAAGGGAGGCAGCAGTTTTGAAACGCTGGGCTGATACCAATATTCTAAACGATGCATTCGAACTGCTATTTCTTCTTTTCCAATGAGCAAATATTTAATGATTTATTGATTAAAAAATATACAGAAATTCATCTGAAACAGCAGTTGTGTGAGGTATGCTGAGTAACAAAGGTACCGGGTTCGAAATTCTGATATTTGGTTGCTTGGTTTTTACTGTTGCATGTCCAAGTTTCGCAATGAGTGCCTCCACTTTGATCAAGCAATGCAGCCCAGAATAACTGTTAATTGACAGACAGTGGCTGTATTACGTATTACAACGCAAATAACTACTGCTCTTTAGGAGTTGTTGTTGGCTGTGATGTAAAAGGTCAACTGGTGTGGTTCAAGAGCAGCAAACTGAAAGATGGCATGTTGCCACCCATGGAAGTGGAGCATCACCAGTAATCAGACCATGCAAGCTGAATGTATACTGGGCAGGGCACGAATTATTCATGCATGAAGTTGAGTCACATTTAAATGTGCATGTAAGTGCACCGATAACTAACCCTAACCACTGATTCAAGTTTCAATCAATCTAGCAACACCAACATAAAGTCTTTAGGTTTTAAGTAGGCCAATTCTACCATCAACTATCTATAACCCATGTGCTGGCCGGCTTTTTATCCGACCATGAAGAAATGTCCTCCCGGCAACAAAGAAGAGCTCACCTCCCCCGATTAAATGCACCAAGAGGGGGGAAAAAACTGAGTTCTTTTGTCCTTTCCTTGTACCTATTGTTATGGACAAAGAGAAAGTACCTCATGGTGCTCCCACACAGCCCACAGCAGCACACTCGCGGGACATTCCCATACACATGCTAACACCGACCCGTACAAATGCTAATAAGGGCACGGATGCATTGTGGAAGCCAAATAGGCCGACAATCCATCAAACCAAGTGCTTCCACATATCAAAACAAAAGGGGTTTCTCTAAAAATGGTTTGCTGTGGTGGCAGATTTTAAACATTTCAGTTGACGGGGAAAAAAATGGCACCATCCCACCATAAGATACACCAAACCATATGAAAAATGATCACCACAGGTGTTTTCTCTTGAGTGACAAATTAACCAAAACTAATTACGGCTCAAATGAAATTCACGGAGAATCAAATTACAGCAGATCATTGCGTCCTCTCTCAGGTGGTTTCCTAAATGAGGTTACACAATAAGAGTCGATGGATGGGCCAACGTTACAATTCTTTTGGCGGCGCTCAAGGAACAGAGTGTTGCTGCCTCACGCTGGTACGGAGATGTGGGTTACACGGATCTGAATTACAAAGTCTTGGGGCCAGTGAGGTTTGTCAAGCAGTTAGTTATTTCCCAAAAGTAAAACCATATCCAACCTCACAACAAAGCCCCATCAGGCCGCCAGGCTGCACCGAACACGACACGGGGTTCATGAATTTACATTGGCGCGTATGTGAGAACAACTTTGTTCCCGGGAATTCTGCACATGGACGCACGCACACAACACCGGCCTGTGTTCCGACAAACACCAGCGCCAGGCTGCATCCAAGGACATGTGACTGGCGGCGGGCCAGATCGCCAGTGATGCCGTGTCAGATTAAAGAGACACATGCGGTCGCTTCCCACAGGGCTGAGAGAAACAATGAGAGGGCTGCGGGTGGGAAGCTTCTGCTTTAGCTAGCATTCAAGCAACATTAAGCACAGAAAAGAAACAAAAAACAACCAAAACAACCACATTGGCACATGTTGTAGGTCAAACTGCGGCCTCCGCACAGAGTTAAATGTGTGCCCAAGGCATACGGGTCAACTCGCAGCCGAACTAAGTCAAGTTTAATGATTTAACCTTCTTAGGCCGCCCACGTCCACACCAATCTCCTTCCAGACATGTTTGAGTGCTGCATTAGCGACCAGCGTCCATACAGACACACGTCCATTCAAACACATCCGGCATGCCTTTGTCAACAGCAAGCTGGGCTGATTACAATGTTTACAAGAAATAGTGCCGAGCAAAGGGTGTTTTCAAGGTGAAAGCATTCGGTCACATGGCACGGAAAACAATGGTTAGGACTTTGGAGTGAATACAGAACAAATGTTGTCATATAGTAATGTGTGCCATGTCGTCATACTGCTGATGGTCATCGCATTAGCTATTGAAGCACATCTTTCCCCTTGTTTCTGTGATTTTTGGCCACATGCTATTACATAACAAGCTAATGTCGCTAATTTGTTAGCATTCCATTGCTAGAGCGGCACTGGGAGCACAGGAAAAGGAGGCTAACTGGGTCTGACGGTGTGTGTCAGTGTCGTCAAGTCCCTTTTGCAAGGGATGCACAATATTAGCTTTTTGTAAATGTCAATCAGTGCCCTCAAGTTATCGTGCATCCTACCTTCCAGAGTAAACCTCAATCGTGGATTTATCAAAGTCAAACAGGTTCAACTCAGTGTTATTAGGTCCCCATTTTTTAGCCAAGACATGCATGTCTGATGGTGGTAACAGAAAAAACTAAACAAAAAGGAAAGTCAAAATACCTGGAAAGAGATTAGAAAATACCCATGATAAATAAAAAACACTGTTGCAATATTCTGCAATACAACAAGAATCGATGGTACCGTTTGTGGCAAGTTTGCAGTGTTGTTGACAAAACAATCACGTTCTGCTGCAGATCCCAAAACAAAATTAGACAGATTAAAAAGAAGACAAAAACCACCACACTGCAGTTCACTAAACATCGCTCAGCATTGAATCTCTGGCTTAGTCTGATGCACTCAACTAAATCAGGAAATAAAGAGTGACGCAACTCTTCACTCACCGCTGTAAAACGAATCTAATAAACCTGCAGCCTCTTGGAAAGACCTTTGAGCTTTGGCCTCTCGTAACCTCCCACTGTCCCTGGCAGCAAACTTGTGACACACACACAATGATAAAGCAGAGTGTGTTAGCAGCACAAACCATCACAAAGCGTGAAATGCTGGGAGCTGAATTTTTATCTGACGGATGTTCTGCTTTATGTCATTTTCAACCCCAAAAATGCTGAACATGCTGCGGTTTCAGCTGCTTTTCTCTGTCTTACATCAGAGTTAACAATCCTTGGTTTGTAAAAACAAGCAATGGAGTGGTGTCACGGAGTGCTAATAAACGTAATGGTTCTGTTTACTAGTTTCATAAACCAAACACTATTTCATTCAGAACTAATTGTAAGGTTACATTGGCATGATGATACTCAGTCTTTTAAAGGACATATACTTTGATCCTATGGAAAAAACAACATTTGGTTTCCATGAAAGGCAGCTGACTGCCGGTGCTGTTTTGATGTGAACCGGCAGACAGGAATACACAAATCTCACCGGTAAAACTCCCAACTCCCCTTCCTTCGCCGGCTATTGTCGGACACACGGCCCATCACTAACCGCAGCCATCCGACAACGCTGTGTGACAGCTGATAGGATCTGCTGCCAGCAGTATTTGCCATTATAACCAGTGAAAGCACCGGTCAGCACCAGCTGACAGACTGCAACCTACAGGATCA
>CAESWR010000263.1:670283-687503 GCA_903171835.1 Mullus surmuletus | reverse complement strand
CAAGAATCAAAAATGGTCAGTACTATTAAAATCACTACTATTTTTTTTGTTTTGTCTCGTTTTGTTTTGGTCTGCCTTCCTTTTTTGTATTGTCTGCATTTGTATGGTCTGTATTGTCATTGTCTCATTTCACAATTAAAAAACCCCCAAATAAAACAAAACATCCAGCTGTTGAGAGGTAGACAGAGGGTATTCAGCCTCTGGTCGGGCAGGGGGTGTGGGGGGAGGGGGTGGGGGGGTTCGGCCTGCAAAGCCTCTGTGGCTGCTTCTCGGCTACCGGTTCTCTGCTCCCCGGGTCTGGGAAGTGGTGTTGATTGTGATGGAGGTGACGTCTTCCGGACACAAACCTTGGTGGCAAAAGAGACAAACATTGGTGGGAACGTTTAATCGCTCTCAACACACTCCATCAAACCATCAACAATGCCATTTTTTGTTTTTTACCCCCGAAAAAATACAACCCCTTGTGTCCCTTCCATTGGGTTTAGTTTTAGTTCCAATTTCTCTCTCCGGTTCATCATTTATTTATTCATTTTTGGAGCAAATGCTTCCTCGGCCTCATGAGAGAAACACCATCAATGTGCCCCCTCACTGAGCGGGGTATTTTTCACACATTGCTGTGAATCTTCACATACTGGGCATTTAACAGACTTTGTACTTGTACTTTAGCTGCCGGGCTGAAGTCAAACGTCCGCCCGAAGCGATTCAGACATTTGCGTTGGTATATTCTGCCCTTCTGGGAAATGTGTGGAAAAGTTCAGCAGTGCGGAGCATGTGTGAAAGCAGCTTTATGTAATTACAAACGTATACGTCGATACATCCGTCGGCCACATAATATGTACATTACAAAGACAGAAAGTTATCTGATTTATCTAATAAAATGTATAGCTTGGCGGTCTGGTCACGAAGACCTTATTAGCAGCTCAATTCTTTTTCAGTATTCCTGCCCTGAGAGCTGTAATGATACAAACCAAAAAAAGAGAAAGAAAAAAAACATGAGAGAGAACATCTGAAATGCCATAAAATTGGCAAGCGCGGCGGTCTCCAGATGTTGACAGCTATACACTAGACTTTCGATCAAAGAGCAGATTTGTTGATTTGGCCAACACTGGAGCAGGAACAGTTAAGCCCCCTGTGATGCCGCAGTGCTGCAACCGGTTCCCTCAGTTAGTTGAACAGATCAGAGCTGATATAACATTTCCCCGGAGAGTTCACAAATAGATCCGAACACAAGACAGACAGGAGGAGAAAATAGCATTTGATTGTTGGTGTGGATGCTGACTTTTCTGAAAGGTGCATTTATGATACTTTTCTCCTCTCTTTCATCCCGAAATAAACATTAGATGGTATTCCTCAACAGTCAGTTCTCTTATTTCCTGTACGCTATGACAGACAGATGAATCATTTGGGGGAGTGGAGGAGCAGAGGTGTATGTGGACATAAGAGCAGCTATATGCAAATACATATTTATGTATACAGGCGTTCTCATGGCATTTGCTCAAAAGCAAGAAAAAACATGCAGACTCATGCGTGGCAGCGAAAAGATATAATGTTGACCACCAAAAGCCTATACATACAACAAAGAAAGATTACCACAAAACAAAACAGGAAGAGTTTTCTTTATTAATTTAAATTCATTTGACAGCAACAAAAATAGCCTCTGCATTATTCCTCGTGAAGCGGCACAACGCAACAAATCAGCAAAGCTATTTCTTATTCATTTTCTTGAGAAACTTGAGTACACGCTGTTTGGTGCATAGGCAGCTATTTTCGACTCATTTCAAGTATTTCTGCTTCTTTGTTTGTATACCAGAATAAGATGCAGAGTTGTCAGGTGAATGTGGCTTCTAAGTTGACTGAAGTCACATTTACCAAGAAGGCAGAGGCTTGGGATCAATCAATCATCAATCTATCGATAATGGGAAGTTACTGGTTGTTGTCCAAAACAAGGCAAAATCTAGAAGCCTTGAAGAAAAATCTTATATCCACTCATTCCAACACAAGGCCAAGGAAAGATGCCTTCAAAAAGCCACTGCTACGACTCCTAAAACCACTCAAATATGACCTCAGAAGTTCATGTGTCCTCGCTTTGGTGGTATAAAGTCACGCCGATTCTCACAAAGCCAAAAGTGCGCACATTCATAAACACCCCAAAGCCACTAAAACCACCACATGGGGGGTGTGGCTCTTTATGGTGGTAGAAAAGCACAGGGCGCAATGAGAGGCTCGGCATGAACACACTATTTTTTAGTGCAGATAGATTTTCACAATATCCGTTTAAGTACTGACAATAAAAGCTGCTTATGCTTGTGTTATTCTGTTGACTTCCTTACATCAACAAGTTTATGGTCGATAATAAACGGGCTGTTTGGGGCTTTTCTACCTGAATGATGCTCAGTGTGCGTTTATATCCCACATTACCTTATTCAAGCAGCCACATTCACACACGGGTGGTGGAAGCTGCCCTGCAAGGTGCCACCGTGCACATCACAAGCAGTTATGGGTTCAGTGTCTTGCTCAAGGACACTTCATTAACGCCGCTACAGCCAATGTACCAGTACATGGGTTTGTGTTTTTAATTCTTCTCATATGTCTGTCACTCACAATGCATTTTTACCCAGAATACTGAGACCACATATGGAACTAAATGACTGCTTAAAGCACATTAGTGGCATCAGGGGTCCCAAAACCTGGCCGGGGGTTGATTTCGCAAGGCTTCAAAAGCAGGATTTTGAAAATACGATCCGACATACTGCGTATAATCACAGCGGGCCCTTTAATGCTATCTGAAGACGTACTGGTGACTCAGCCATCACCAGAGAGCCATCACGTTAATGAAGAGAGAGGTTCTTCCCAACTAAGACTTTATTAAACTTCAATTTAAATTTTTGCTCTATTAATAGGTCCCACACACTGCTTACATCCACTCAGCTCTGTGTGTTCCGGCCCATATTGATTGCAACTTGCAGAACCGAGCAGCAACGGAGAGAAATCAGTCTAACCTCTCCTCCCCCGGGGGTGTGTGTCCGAACTAAAGCTGGACTATTGCGTCACACACACACACTGATTTAGAGCCGTCAGCATGTTGGCTGTCTCTCTTATATGACACGCAGCCACTCAACATAGTTCCTCCTCATTACTAAGTCCAGTTTGAGTAAGTGGTGGGAATGTGTTCAGCGCACCCTGGGCTCGAATGACACCTAAACTCAACTTCAAGAGGTCAAGCAACCGAAAATATAGCTTTGCCTTCAAACTAAACTAGACCCACAATTCATGTTTAAGCAAAAAACAAAGTGTGTTTGTACAGATGTCGCTGTGTGGCCATGGACAGCAGGTGCGAATCCGCAGCCAAACATGAAAAATGGACGTCCAAGCTGACTTGTGAGGGTATCACAAGCACAAAAACCCCCATCAATCGAGTTTTTCTGCACAAATACGCCAGTTAACCGCAGATTTATTTGCACTGCATCCACATTAAACAGCGGAGGTTAAGTGCCGCTTAATCCTCATCTGTGTGGGTCCACTTGGCCCCGTCAACGTTTTATTTGCGTTAGTTATTTCCAGATAAAGGTCGGTCTGTCCACATCTCAGCGTGATCCAGTGGATACAGCACAGATGTTCATGATTTGCTGGACGATAATAGCATGCAAATTCAGGCATCTTTGACCTTTGGGCCATGTTTGTTCTGACAGGCTCAGTCCATCCACACATGCATGCGGTGCTGGGACATCGGCAGCATCATTACTTTGCATTTGCGCGGAAAAAGAGCAAAAAAAAAAACGTACTCTCTGAGGCACGTCTATCCATCGCAATTTGGTTGATTCGGGCCAGCCGGTGCATCTCTTTGACATTAATTTAAAAGGGAAATGTTGCTGCACCTTTATATATTGTGTGGGTAGAAGAGGAGTGAAGAGCTTGGTGCAGATTTTGGTTCACAACACAAAAAGTGAAAATCCTTTTTTCATCAGAATTCCAAATAAAGTGCAGAATAAATATATGAAATTGGAGCGTTTGGCAGCTTTGGTATCACATCAGTTCAAAGAGACACAGGTGGTATTGCACAACTTTGCTCAGAGTTACACCATTTAAGGTTAAGTCAAAATATTTATGCCCCCAAAAAGTAAAACCAGAGTATTACATAAAGAATCCTCGCTCTTTCTTCTTATGCAAATTAGTCAGTGAGTCATCCATTGAGACTTCCTTTTCTCAGATATGAAAAAGAGACTCTCTTATTTTAGAAGTTTGGGGTATTTTTTTCACTTAAGAATAAAAAAAAAGTTTTGTCTTTTCTCAGGATGGTTTCATCCCCATCAAAAACCATTAGAGAGTATCAGAACCACATGTCAGATGTTTTAAGGTCTACAGAGACGGTGGCAACACGTCATCAAGCTGGTGACACGCCCGGTCCCCATCCGCCCTGTCCATGGATCAGTAATTCATCACTGCAACGCTGGAATAAAACACGTCCTACAAGGAAGATATTTTTGAAAAATCCGCTTTTTCTTAAAATAGAGGACAAAATCCCCCTTTTCAAGCCTGGCACATATCTCACTCTTATAAAGTTAAGTTGAAAAAAACAGAGGAGATGAAATATGATGCGGTTTTTCGTGGCGCTCATGAGTTGTTCCCCGGTGCCTCCTGCGCTATAATAAAGAGCAAACTAATAAGAAAAACACCCGGCGAGATCCAGAGCCGGGAAGGTCACAGTGCTGCAGGCGGCTGATGGCGGCTGGGAGGAGGCAGTCTGAGACGAGACAGCGAGGAAGAACATGTATATTTGACATCAGAGAACATCAGCACAGGTGCAGCATATGAATGTGGGCGACCGCCGTCCTTCATACATCATAACGTGGATACAAAGGATACATTACAAGGCTGTCATCAGATTCATTTTTCAGTGTTTAATCGGATTTCTGATGATTCTGAGCAGCTCTTGTGAGAACAATGTGAGAGCGTGCATTGTTTTTGTCAACATTTTCATCCCAAAAGTTGCTATTTCTGTCAGCGTAGATTCCCAGGTAGTTATGGAAGACCTTCATTAAGCGCAAGAGCTTGTTACCATGTGAAATATTTGCACCTCGGTGCTTCAAGTTTGAGGGATGCGAGGCTGCAGCACCTCGCGTTACTTCTCGCTCTACATCGTCTGCAATAACGATGTCTCGGGAGCTCGTGGAGACTAATTGTCTGCCAAGTGCACATTCAGAGGATTGGTCTGTTCTTTGAAGAAGCCAATATTTGACGGGGTTTTTTTGTTTTGTCGTGCTCTTTTTTTTATCATGAATCTATTTATCAAATTGGTCTCAGCAGTTACCCCGACAGATTTTATAATAGTGCTGAGGACGAGGGGGGGGTGGCTTTGAAAATGTTGAGGAAAATGTGAGGATCAAAGCCTGAATATATTCAAACCGGATGTTTCCATTTCCCCACCTGACTGAGTCACGTCGCGTTAATATAAACAACAATTTCTTCATGGTGTGAGACAGACGATTGCAATTTCCGTAAGTTACCTCTTCTCTTAACTTTCATATGTACAACGCCTCTGCAACCCCTGCTATTCCACTCGCAGCAGGTTTCCTGAGGGCGAGGACAAACGCACTCGATTGCCAAGATCTCTCTGCCATATAAGGAATTATATTAGGAAGATTACTTTGGAAATGTAGTTACACTACAAGTTACCCTCTTGAAAATGTAATAATAGTGTAACTATTTCAATTACTTTCTCAAAGTAATGTAACTAATTACTTTTGATTATATTTTGATTACTTTTCTTAATTTTGGATGAATGCTCTCAACTGGTTTCACATTTTAGGACCTGATAGTGTTAATATTTCAGCAGTACTTAAGACTACATAAAGACAACATAATAAAAGACAGCAGATATTGATATTGATATTAAATTACGTAACATCCCCAACACTGCCGTTCAGTGATGTTGAGCAGTCATGGTGGAGGCAGAGGGAACCACAAATTATGTGAAGAGAAAGGTTTTATGGCCATAAAAGGGCATGAAGTCCAAATATTAATGATGACAAATGGACGTTACATAGTAGAACGACTTTGATATCCACCGCACTGTGCTGCCATGCTTGCGTTCAGGAGAACTCAGAACTTTGAAAACGTCCATAAACATGGAAGACATTTGTTGTGCGTCGAAAAGAAATGATGAAAGACAAGAAAGACAAGAAATGTAGTTGTGATTGATTTTAAATTTCTAATTTTTTCAGTCGTTAAAGACCTATTTTTTCATAGCCGTTCTGATCCACTTTTTCTGAGTAGAAGGTCGGAGAGAAGTTCCAAGCTGTTGAGAACGCAGACAGGGCACAAGGGCTTCTGGGAAAATAAAGAGATGTAGTTATTTTTCAGGTAAAGCTGTCGTATGCAGCTTTGAGATGATAAAACAGCCTTGTGATTGATGTGGATTCGTGTTTCCATGCAGGACAAAATGAACGCTGCGATGGAAAGTGTCATCCTAAGTGGAGCATTTACAGGAGCGAGTTCCTCCAACACGGAATTCCTGTTGTTCCCGACACTGTGTACACGACCCTGGTTTTATCACAACGCTGATATTTGCTCTCCGTCTGACATGGAGACACAGAGTCACAGTACAAATACGCCTTATTTGAAATGCGCAGACATGGCCGCAATAAAACACACAGATATTCTCACCGTCAGTCCGCAGCAGAGTATTTCATTAGTAGTACTCAAAACTGGCTCGAATAAACACTTTAAAACAAATGCAGTGTAATAATAGATGGTGTCGGTAACCAACACTATATCCACAGAGACGAGCTGTCAGCTTGATTATGCACACTCTATTAATTCAGACACACATCTGTTTGATTCTCCCATCTGTTTTAGCTGGCACTACTGACATTTGAATCCCATTCATTGTTCTGTCTGTGAATCATGGGACCAGCCATTAGTTCTCTGCAGCAGATCCGTGATTGCTTGGATGCATCCACAGCTGTTGAGAAAAAATGTGTGGCATCTTCATGCTTTCTCTTTCTCTCGGATTGTAAAACAGTGAACAGCTTCTTCAGAATTCAGATCATGGACGCTGAATGAGTGGGCGGGCCTTGATGTCATCAGAACATACCATGCAAGTCCAACAAGTTCTAGTGGAAGAGGCGAGGCATTCCTTTAGTTCATATTGTCTGCACACCAGCCCCTTCCTCTACAACTGGTCACTCTCCTTAGAGACACTGTCTTTTTCATGTATTTGCCACATCCATATATGCGAAACCCAGAGATCTTTATGCAGACTTAAGCTGTTGCACTGTATAGCACATAGATTTCCGAGCCCAGCAGTTCTCAAACTTTCCACACTGCGTACCACCTTCGGAAAATAATATCCGGCTCCCCAACTACCACCGGTATGACCAATATTATTTCCCTGTTCAGCTAAACACATTCCACAATGAGGACAATTTATTCCTATTAAGATTATTAGCTTATTCATCCAGCCAGAGCCACACTGCACAGAGAGGCGGCTCGGCTTCCTGTCGCCTGAGCAGCGTTGTAGTATTTTGACAGTGTATTAATGTGTTAGATAACTCCCCCCTCACACACACACACACACACACACACGCACACGGACTGCTTAAGGAGGCCGAAGGGCCACCAGTGGTACTCATACCATAGTTTGAGAACCACAGTCCCAGCCTGAGGGGTTAAATCAGTTTTTTTGTTGTTTTTCTTTTACATTTTACAATTTCTAAATCGACTTCTTATAACATCTGTGTCATGTGTAATCGGGATTTCTTCCAACTGGTGCAATAGTCTCCCCGTCATATGACCTGAAATACATGATCATGGAAACCCATTTGCTTGTTTTATAATCTTCTAGCCTGGATTTTTAATATTCTTTGGTAGACTTTTTTCCCTCACCTGGACATCAGCAGCCCTTAAAATCTTTCTTTTTTTTTTTTTATCAAATCATTTTCAAAACCTGTTGTTGAATATCAAAATAACGTTATGACATGGAACAGATACAAAACTCAACATCTGGAGGTTGCATATATGTATAAATACGCCACAAGGTGTGCAAAGTGTTGGACACAATTGTGTGAAGTGTGTATGTGGACTTATGACCGATAACGACACGCCAACATCAACTTTTGTTACTTAGGCAACAGAATCATTATTTCCGACAGGCGAAACAAGACATTTTCTTCACACAGCTGCAAGAATTTATTCAAGAGGGAAAAAATGATGTATAAAAGCTTAGACTGCGCCACAGGGTCCTATAGTGCACCAGCCCACCTCCCCAAAAACACATTTTTCTAAAGGGCATAATGACTATAATGTTATATTAAAATGTTAATGTTGAAAAATTTGGAATGTAGCTGTTTCTGCCACATTTATGCCCATTGAAAATATACAATGCAAATACAAAAAAAGCCATATTTGTACGACTGAGGAGTGGTATATGTTTATACTTCTCAACTAACCAATCAAATTCACTCTATCCGGATGACGCAATCAATCTGGAAAGGTATTTTGCTTTTTTAATGTGTTTTTTTATGTGTTAAACAAGCTGAAATAAAATAGGAGTCACAAGGCTATTTTTAGAATGTAAGGAGTTGAAAATACAGATAATTGCGTGAAAATGTAAGGAATAGAAGTAAAAAGACAGCTGGAAAATAATTAGTCTAGTAAAGTAAGCTATAGATACCCAAAATTTCCACTTAGGTAAGGTAAGAAAGTGTTTGCAAGTGTTAATTGATAACTCTGGTGATTTTTGGGGCTGTAGTAGAGTCGTAAAAGACTGACAGTGTGTCAATGGGTGTGAATCAGTGCATCATTGTGTGGAGCCAGTGGGAATCCAAATAACAACAGATGGGAGACATGCATACCCCTTCAAAGCCGGATGACTCGAGGGAACAGCATGAGCCCGACTTGCACAACACTGATTCACTATGACATTACTCATATCTGCGGACCGGAGGAACAGCGAGAAGGATCCCTCTGTACCTGACTTCCACCGCAAACCTCGGACCTTTATTTTGGAAAACCACAGTGTTGCGGTATTACCACCACAGGCCTTTTGAAAAGTTGAAACGTGCCGTTTTCCAGCAAAGCCCACGTCGCCATCCCAGGCAGGAAATGCAGCCAAAGTTAACTCTGCCCAGAGCCGCCGATTAATTGCTTTGTTAACAGTGAAGCTGGAACACCGAGGAAGCAAGTGGACGGGATAACAAGGTCGAAGCCAGTGTGAGCGGTGGCGGCGGCGGCGATGACGATAAAGAGCGAACAGCGCTACGAGAAGTCATTATAAGGAGCAAGATTTAGATTTATTTATTTTTTTGCCGTATTTAGAATTGTTTCTCCACTCACGCAGGAAATGGGGATTCATGGTGTTACTGAGTTCATGTGAGTGTGCGTCTCTGATTGTGTCGTGTGATGTATTTATAGAGCGGGACTTTGTTTTTGTGTGTGTTTTTTTTTTTCCTCCTCGCGTCCTTTCAACTCTTTTGTCCACGCATTTCCATCCGCACACATGTGTAGGTGTGTTAAGTCCCTGTATATTATTAACTAGAATCCAAGGGAGCGGGTCGATAGCCCCCTGCCCACCTGCGTCCCCCTGAAGTCCCACACACCATCTCGGAGCTTTGCACTCCTATAGTCATCTATGGTAATAACTGGGATCACATCAGAGCTCATCCTTAATCATGCTGGGGGCGGTTCTGGGAAGCCAAATACGCAGTCAGTGCACCGCTGACCTCTGCAGTCTAACAACTTCTTTCATCCCTGAGTGACAGCTTGGGCTCCCCCCCAAAAGTCTAATTTAGAAAAACATCGTGCATGTGGCAGCATCACAGAGAGGAGCTATTTTCAAAGAGAGCGTTGATCCGAAGAGGGCAACTTTAAAGCTCTCTCTCCCTCCTTTTTTTATATCCTAGATTGGTAATACTTTATTTTACGCTACACCTTTTCACCATTAACTAGTTGTCTATTAGCATGCAAGCTAGTGACAAATTGGCTGTGTGCTACTCATTATAAGGCACTTAGTAAAGGGATAGTTCACATTTTTTGACATGAAGTTGTATGAGATCCTCACCATCAGTGTCGTTCATCAGAAGTGAAGGTGCGCGCACCTTCATCAGCTGTTACACGGCGTTTACATGCTCGGTCTCCTTCCACCTCCTTCTTCTTTAAGATGATGAAAAGGTGCGCGCAGTGATACAAAGGGAGGGGAAACAGTACCAGGTGATGGTGAGGTCGGACTTACGTGATGTAAACGGATTACTCTTTTGAATGCGTGTTGTTTTTTCAGAGCAAAACGCTTTATCCGTGTGACCCCAGCAACTAGACGGAACTACTTTCAACAACTACTTGCAACACGGAAACCGGGCCGGAACTCCGCTCACAGGACGCAGTGGACAAAAGTCACTGTTGATGAACGACACTGATGGTGAGGATCTCATACAACTTCATGTCAAAAAATCAGAATTATATCTTTAATGCCTTATTCTGCATGGCCATATTCTACAACCACGAAGCCGTTAACTCGGGATTTTCCCTCAATAACCCCTGAATTACTTTGATTAGATTGATAGTACGTAACTTTGATTAAGGGACGGCCAGGAGGCTACTGAGGACTTCAAGTTGTGAGCAGGCACATCTGGGGTTAATAATTCTAAAATGTAATAAACCATGAAGTGCCTTGAACGTGATTGAATAAAACATGAATAAAACATGAATAAAATTTTAAAGTCTAAAGCCTAAATTTTAAAGTCTAAGATGATATCTCTATTGTACAACACATTGCATCGTAGAAAACGAGTCCAGTTGCCATATTTCACGTTTATTTGAGATTTACCATGAGCTGCATGACTGACAATATCCACAAATATGTATAAAACAACATTTTGAAAACTACACAGCTCAACATGAACTTGTTTTTCATAAACAAAATTGCATTTGTCAAGAATGTGTAGAAGAAATGAGCTGGACAACAACTTTCTTATATATTAATAAGCAGCAATTCAGAGGTTATTGAGGGAAAACCTTGAGTTAAAGGCTTAGCGGTTGTAGAATATGGTCATGCAGAATCAGGCATTAATAAGTACCTTATAATGAGCAACGCAGAGTCAATTTGTCACTAACTTGCATGCCAATAAACAAGTAGTTAATGGTAAATAGGTGTAGCCTAAAATAAAGTACTACATTTCACTTAGAGCCGCTGTTTGTCGGTGTTTGTTCGTGCTCGTGCTGCAGCGTTGACTGACTGGATGCGACTCCTCCCTGTGAGTGGAACATCTGCGCCGAAACAGAGATTCCGTTGAGCTCTGGCAACCGCCAACGCTCCCCAAGCTTTTGAAATCCGGTGAATAACCCCCCCCCCTCCCCATCACCACCACCATCCCTAAAATTTTAATTCCAATATCTACACAGGTTTGTGTCGGGCAAAATGAGGAATATTGCTTTGGTTCATTAACTGCTGCATGTAGGCAATATAATGAGCAGGAGAGTGCTGGCACCCTCACACAGGAAGATGTGAGATGAAGGTGAGTATTACCAATAACAGCTGAAAGCTCCTGATGTATGCAAAATAGAGATAGCAGATAATGAAAGATTAATGAGTAAATCTCTGCCCATGAATATTTGAGGAGGGGAAGTCTGTTTAATACATGATCACCCTGTGAAAGGCTTCCTGTACATGCCACCGCCTCATTCGCCGACTCACAGACGACGCTTATTAGATTTTCAGGAGGATGGCATTTTCATTGCCCTACTCTCCAATGAGTTGCTTTCATAAATCATTTTATATCACTTTATATTTGGGTTTTATTCTAAGATGTGATATATATCCAGAAGGTCTCAGACTTTAGAAAAACAGAGGGATGATGAATGGGGGTTTCTTTGCTGCTGTTTCATGGCTGTTAGTCGGACTTTCGTCACAGACATTCGCTTCCATTTTATTCATATGAGACACGACCAGGCGGCACACACTTTTTCTTTTTTACATGCTCGCTGTCTCTCCAGGAGCAATTTTTGGGACAAAATGTGGGTAATTGAGTCATGGCATCTCTTGTAACTAACGACTGAGAGTGTGGAGACTGGTAAATTTCATAATCCATTCATGTTTAACAGCCGCTGTGATCGATATCAACACGAGGGGAAAGGCCTTGAAAAAAAGATTTGAAGTTGCACAACAACATTTTAATTAATTCTTTGCTCTCAGATTCCTGTCTATCTGTCATGAGTGCACATTAATTAGTTTAATTTTTGAAGTGGGCAGCGGCAGCAGAGGGATCCTCGAAAAGTGTACAAGATTCAAACAAACTCAATCGACAGCAGAAATCCATTCACCAGCATGTTCCCAAAACAATGCAGCTTCCTCGCAGCACCAAACTAAATGAAGATCTGATCCATCTCTCTCCTCGCAGAATCTACACAAATCCTAAATTAAATACCCAATTTTTGGTGCTTTTGTTTGGAGGCAGATATCTGTCAATGATTTCAATCTGCGTTAGTCTTATAGAAACGTCAAAAGCTGTTGTGTAAATGCGAGTTGACATTTGTTTTCCCACGGAACACGCACATCAAATAACTCCTCCCACTTTGTAATCTCTCTTTGATCTTGTCTGGAGTTCGATTTTCAGATGTCTGAAACCCAAATGTCTTGGCCTCGTCTCGGTCTCGGCACCCTGTGGTTTTTGCAAAGTCTATTGGTACGGCTGTGTCTACACTAATGAACTTACCAATGGAGGCCACTCCCCCCACCCCAGAAAATGGGTCATAATAAGCACGTCATCTCGGGTGTCAATTGCGGTTGATGGCACATCGTGACACATACAGTCATTCAGTAACCGCTGAGGGGAAAATCACATGTTAAGGATGTTTTTGTCCAATATGAAAGGGATTATTAATATGCTATTCATTACTTGGTGAAAATATCTTAATCTGGGCCACAAATTCATCTATTTCAGTTTACTCTGCACGCCGAGC
Source organism: Mullus surmuletus (assembly GCA_903171835.1). Classification (NCBI taxonomy): domain Eukaryota; kingdom Metazoa; phylum Chordata; class Actinopteri; order Syngnathiformes; family Mullidae; genus Mullus; species Mullus surmuletus. The sequence goes on along the minus strand of CAESWR010000263.1, from coordinate 674,552 downwards.
ATACCATCCTTTGACCATTTGACTGTCAAATTATTTGCACACAATTGATTCCTTAGCTTTGAGGGCTACACTCGACATAGCATGGCTCCATAGCTCATAGCGCTAACTGCTTTTGTGACTGACACATGGAGGAGGATCAATGGATTAGTTTTCATGAGATGGGTGTTCTCGGGGCGCCGTGGACGTGTCTGTACATGCTAACAGCGGGATTACTGAGAGGCAGGACAGACAGGGGCTCTCCGGGCCGATGGGCGCCCGCCCGTCGGCCGATCTCGCGGCTCAAGATGGTGACAAATGGAGAGCGGTGCCAGCGGAGTGCACTCACATCTCCAACTCAATCACACTGAGTCAACACGGCAACTCGCATCGTCAATCGGGCTCGCCCATTTATACAAACAGGCGCAAATCGGCAAACATCAGCATACAATTACATCAGGGTTTCACAAATGCCCTCATTGGGACATTAGTTGGTCACGTCTTTTTGGGATGTATTTCCATTATGTACATTAGGACCCCCCCCCCCCCCTCAATGATGGAGGATCGGCCACATTCCTCACAGCTGCAATCTCCGTCAAACCTTACCGACGCAGAGACTCGGCAGATGATGTATGAGGGACACACGTTTCTCATTTTTCCATCACATCTGTTACCTTGTCAGAATGTGCAGATTACGTAATTACCCAATAATGCACGTAGACATATTTTATCAAAGCTGGTAGTTCGATTTATCTCTGACAAAAGCCTTAGGTGGGTGTTTCACCATGAAAGATATTTATAGCACAGAGGGATGCTGCTTTTTTTCTTTTTTCCCCCCGCCTGTACAAGGGAAACCCAAAGCGATGAAGATGATGAATGGCTTTAATGAATGTATTGTATAAATGCAAAGCCGGAGGGAAAACCGTGCTAATATAATATTTAGCAAAATTTAATCTTCTGCGCACACATGAATGGAACATTTTGTGCACACCCACATCACCCATGACTTTATTTTTTCATTTCATGCATGTATACCCGTGAGTTTCTGTGTAACCGCCCGTTTGCAAATCTCACATTACGGCCCCTTCACACACTTTGGGATTCCCGTGTTCAACTTGATGATCACAGCAGCTTGGAAAGCACCAGTGACGGCAGATGTAAGTAGTGCAGAGAGGCCCCCCCCCACCCTCCTCCTCCCCCAACACCCTTCTTTGCATGTCATCAAAGTGGTGGTCGGGACTTCCGATTCCCCCGTCTCTATAGCAGAATATGAATAATGCAGCAGTGCGGGGTTGCCTGCCTGACAGAAATGACTTGATATGAACAGCTGGGAGAGACTGTGGGAGACGTCACCGCGCCGAAAAAGGGCTGCAGCTGCTAAATATATTCGGCGCCATGGTCCCTGTCGCGTCTTTCATCCGGAGAAAGCTGAGAATACGGGCAGACAAACAACAGAAACAACCCAAAAAAACGAGTGTGTTGATGTGGCTGTGTGGAGCCACTAACAGTATTTGAGGGCGGCTGCATGTGGGTCTGCGCCAGCATGCTGTACACACCCGGGGCGCGTGCCGGGTGCAGGGGGCGGGTGCAGGGGGCGGGCATGACGCAGCTCACCTCACATATTTGGATTTAGAGACTGATGCTTTTCATGATGGAGACACTCCAAAACTGCTGAAAAATGCACAATTCTCTACTGAAAAGTCCTCAGCTTGACCGTTTACATCGAAGAAAAATGATCAAAAAAACAAACAGAATGAGTTGTTTTCTGATGAGTTTTTTTTTCAGAGTTCATTTTTTTATATAAGCAACAAATCCACAAAGGTATTTTGGTTTATTTTCTAGAAAATAGCTCTTTTACTTGACCTGATAAAGCTGGGTCCATGTAGCTTGGTGCACAAGCAGCTATTTCCTCTCATTTCGAGCATTTGAGTTGTTTTGTGGATTTGTCAGGTGAAGATGAAGACATTTAATAAGATGGCAGAGGCTGCAATTTTGGGGGAAATAATCAACAAATGATTGGAAGTTATTGGTTGTTGTCCAAAGCAAGGCAAAGTCTAAAACCCTGGCATTGGTGGTCTCCAGTGGCCCACCGAGTTAAAGACAAGACTGAATAAAAATGCCAAGATGAAACCAAGATTCAAAGAGTGGTCTTTCGCTGGAAGCAACTTTCTGTGTAAGACTTGAAATACTGAAGAAATCCCACTTGCATTTTCCGTGGATCACGCACGGCGTCTTTCAATTAGATTACTGAAAAAGTAAAAACTCAAAGCGACAACTTTTCCTTTGGATATATTGGCTGTTAGTCAAAGCAGGCAGGAGTGGTGACATGTGCCCCGACGAACCCTCCTGTCAGGTGCGGCGCTTCGGGGCGCGATGGGGCAACGTGCCGATAATCTGTCTTTTTCTCAGGCAAATCAAGGAAGGAGACACTCAGGAGCTAATTCTACTCGGTTCAGGCTGAAAGTCTATTAGTCGCCAATTCATCAGCAGTGAAGAAGGTGAAAGCACTTAGGGCGGGCAGACTGACAGGACGTGGTACCACATGAACTTCTGTAAACAATGGTGAAGGGAGCGGAGAGGATGTGATGTCACTGGATTATGCACTGGGTTTGAGTGCGCCAACACCAGTTTAAAAAGTGTACTTTGGTAAAAATGACCTGTAATCCCCCTCAAATAGACCCCTAGCATGCTAGCAAAGGCTTCTCAATTGCCTTTTTTCACTGGTCCAACTTTCAAATTTTGCATCGTTACCTATTATATTTTTTATCATTTTTTAAAAAGACTGATTTCAGGAATCCCAAAACACCACCCAGTGAATAATCCATTTCAAATATGACACCCCTGCCTCTCAAAACACATCCCCCCAAAGTCTTTGATAGATCCGATATGTTCGGGAGTGCACGGAAAATCAGTTGCCCCTCTGAATAACACTCCCGTTTTGTAACATATTAACTGACCGTGCCGTGAAAGGCATTTACCAAAGGTCACAACCGAGTGTCACAAACCTGCGCTTCACTTTGCCACCTCCGCTGAAATATCTTCAGCAGACTTTAATTGAAATCTCGGCGAATCAGATGAAAAGAGTGTGAAGGTGACCTATGTGGTCGCATCAAGGTGTGATTACTTATTCACCGTTCCGGCTGCTTATAAATAGCAGCACATCACCGGCGAGCTGGTGTCCCATCGTCATAGCAGCGGGAATCAAGATGAGGAAAGTAAAGATGCAAAGGCTCTCTTCTCCACAGTTGTGAAACTATGTGATGACAAATGATTAAAATAACTTGGTTGTATTAGTTACCCATATCCGTCTACGACACGAGTTATTGATGGGCCAAACGGTTGTATTCCTTGTTGATCTGTTGCTCAAGAAAAAGGGCCACATTGATCAGATTAAAAAAGATTTGATGTGCGTAATCTCATCATGCGAGCTTTGCCGTTCACTCGCAGTAGGAATGCCTCTAAGGGGAAATAATTAATGTAAAAAAAAAAAATGCTACCACTGGATTACTTTGGGGCTCCTTCTTCTCTCAGATGGGTCGCCATTAAAATTGAATTCCAATACATGAGCTGTGTATTCATTTATCTTTATGTAAAAAAACTTACTTATGAAGCACTGGTGTAGCAGAGGTAGCATTTATAAAGACTGTGATGTATTGTAGAGCGTGATCTAATATCACTCTAAGGCTGCGAGACAATAAAGTGAACCAATAAACAGCGCACGGGCAGTAATCCCATTACAATAATGGCATTTAAGACAAAAATTTGATAGAAAGAAGCAATAAGATCCGCTCATGATGAACTGAATGCACTGAGCAGATGGCCTAAAAGTAAACAGAAACTTAGAAACAGTATCTTTAATCATTATGAGGTTTGGGCAGCTGGATCTATTGATTCAACAAGTGTTCCGCTCAGCTTCCGATAACAGATATGTTGTTTTGTTGTTGCCGCTCTTACCTGCTTTGTGAGGTCTTCATGACCCAAAGTCTGTGTTTGCACTATCAATATAGGTTGTCCTAAATGTCTACAATCTCTTTACTTGCTATTCTTCTTTTCTGGACTGTCAGCAACGGATACTGAAAGAATTATCAAAAAGTTTGGGGCAGGTTTATCTTCTTGAGGACGATTGTGGAAGCTGCCAAACTCCATAGAAAGGGCCAAACAGAACCAAAACCAATATGTATACATATATATATATATGTGTATATATATAAATTCAGGACATTTCACACGATTTGTGAGCTCCTACGAACTTGCGTTCTGGAGATATGAACATGCATATCTCAGCACTGGACC
>CAESWR010000263.1:656480-670236 GCA_903171835.1 Mullus surmuletus | reverse complement strand
ATGTATACATATATATATATATATATATATATATATGTGTATATATATCGTGTGAAATTCAGGACATTTCACACGATTTGTGAGCTTCTACGAACTTGCGTTCTGGAGATATGAACATGCATATCTCAGCACTGGACCAAGCCCAGTTTGTTCAGCAGCTGTGAAAATATGGCGGGTGATGCTGGTTCGGTGTCTTTAGCACGTTTGCAGTTAGGGTTAGGGTTACCATAAATGCAACGAAGGAGGGTCAAAGGTCATGTCCGCAACGGAGCCCCATAGAGACTTGGGACCAACACCAGTGCGCTCAGCACGTCCTAAAACCTGGGGAGGAGCATTGTTTTCAGGCATCTAGCATTTTCTGGTCAGGAGCCACAGTCAGTCTAAGACGAATCTTAATTCCCTGGCTAGTGTTCGGGTTAGAGAACAGAAGGTTGTAGAGACATGGAGCCAAGTGCTACATATAGGTTTTTGGGCACCCAGAGTCCAACGAGCTGAGTCCTGATCTTCTACGATCTTGGGTTCTGGAGATACAGCCGAAATATTCTTGTTCAAACATGCGTATCTCGACACCGGGGCCTCCTAGAGACTCGTAAGCCATGAAAATATGGGGGTTATGCTGGTTTGGTGTCTTTAGCACATTTGCATCAGAACTTGGTGAGTGTTTCCAGGTTAGGGTTACCATACAGGGCAATGACAGTGGCCAAAGGTCATGTCCACAACAGAGCATCGCGGAGACTGCACCAATACCAACACATTCAGCATGTCCTAAAGCCCAGGGAGGGGCACTGTTTCCAGCCGTCTAGCATTCTCTGGTCACGAGTTACGGTCAGTCAAAGATTAACCCTAATTCCCAAGCTAGGGTTAGTGTTTCTCAAATCCTAATTTGCTGCCTGCCAGGGTTAGAGAACGGAGGGTCGTAGAGACATGGGGCCAAGCTCTTCTCCTAGGTTTCTGGGTTCCCCGGGTTCAACGAGCTGGGTCCTGAGCTTCTACGACCTTGCGTTCTGGAGATACACCCGAAATATTATCCTCCAAACATGCGTATCTCGGCACTGGGGACTCCTAGAGACTCAGGACCAATCCCAGGCAAATGGCAAATGTTAAGGTTGAGATAACTGCAATGACACAGGGTCAAAGGTCACGTCCACAACGAAGCGTTGGAGAGACTTGGGACCAACAGGAGCACGTTCAGCATCTCCCAAAACCTGAGGAGGGGCATTGTTTCCACGCCTCTAGCATTTTCTGGCCAGCAATTACAGGGGTTGGTGGTTGTGGGCGGAGAGGGGGCGGCAGCGCGACACAGCAACGGCCCATGAGTCTGCCCAGGGGCCTAGTTGATACTGATTTACCTTTTACACCCTGACTGATGGCTTGAAAACATTTTTTTAATATTTGATTTAGTTGCCGTATTCTGCTTTAATGCACCATGGACACAGTTTTACCTCAATGCCGCCTAGCAGCAATCATCGGTTACCCCTCCGGCACTTATTTTCCGACCAAACAAACAGCAGGCGAAAGAAACTGGGAGAAATGCCATAACTTCACTTTCAATGGTCACTCAAGTCAGACCCACAAACTCCAACAAACTTGGAGCTCGATCTTACGATCTTATGAATATGATGCGATGCCATTTGTTCCAATAAAACAAACCGTCAGTCTTTTCAGGCCCTTTTGTATATTTCATGGTGGGATTTCATCACAATTGCTGCACACCTGCTTTGTTCACCCACTACAAACGGCACATTGACACAGGCGTCAACTGAGCAGCGTGAGTGATTGGCCTCCCACGTTGGAATATGTTGGACAAGCGGCTTGGGCATTGCATATTGTCCGACTGGGAATTCTGTGTTTTATTTCTTTTGCGGAAAGCTTAGCGGTGAAAACTGGCTGCTTGAAATGAGAATGTGAAACTACCACAGGGAGCGTTGTGTGTTTCTCTTGCTAACGCGCTTGTTTCCGTACAGGCTCAGGTCAAGTGACAAAACCGCTCACTCTCATTTCTTTAATAGTTGCATAATCCTCTTTCCTTGTTTCTCCCCCAAACTTTTTTTTCTATTTTGCAAAGCAACGACTTTTCTCAGGTTTCTTTTTGGGACTGGGGGGGGGTTTGACATGTTGATTCAATATTTGTATATTCATATTTTATAACATTGTAGTCTCAGATGCAGCCCAAAAGCCCCTCAAGTTAAATATGTTCCAGTTCATTTGACTTGTTGGCTGAGCTCTGCTGAGTGCGTGTGTGAGCCGTGGAGAGAATCGCCGGGAAAGGAAAAAAAAAAAAAATCAGGAATCCAGCTGTCACATGAGACCTCTAATGTGTGATGCCCCCGCCCCAACATCCGTACATGATGATTCACATGTTAACTCTCACCTGCAGGCGATCTCTGGGCTTTTTCTCACTTTCCTCCGCCATCGTTCACTTTAATGCGCACCATTCGTTTTATTGCAACCACTCAATTATTCAGTACAGTCAGCTGAATCCATATGTGCATGTATGCGTGCTTGCGTGAATGCTTGTGTGTGTGTGTGTGTGTGTATGTGTTTGGGAGCAGGCGCAGTGTGTGTTTATCGCAGGCTGGAGAATGAAACAGAGATTGCATGGCGAGGGGTGCAATAGGGTTACATTTCCATTCGTGCCTGGATACTCCACAGTAAAATAAAATTCATTCCACCGTTGGTCCTACTGTTCCCCAGATGTGAGAAACACACTTGGACCTTTGGAGCTCATCTGCCCCCCCCGCGCCGAAACACAATAAAATCATGCCTTCTATTACGGCGCTCTTCTCTGCACCGCCGACATACATCTTTGGCGGGATTTCAAGCAGCCGACAGAGAGGTTCGAATAAATGGCACAACACGCCGGACTCCCGGCAGCTTTGAGGTTAGAGGAGCAGATCTTAGCACAAGGTTGCCAGTTTGAGTCCTTGAACTGGTTAGCAAATTCTGGGATGAGAAAGTGAAAAAGTAATTTTCGTTGTTGCTGAACGCCCTTTCTGCCCTTGAGAAAGTTCTTCATTTGCTCCCCAAGACTGGGGAGACGTGAGCCGAGCTTCTGGCTCTGAAAAAAAAAAAAAAAGGAAGCAGAAGTGACTCGAATCTGTTTTCTCTCCATTTGAAGGTGAGTAGACACCTGCGATCGCAAAATGAACCTCAGGGAAAATTTCCCTATTGAGTCTGGCAAGTTTGATTGTGTGCAGCTCCTCCTCTATGGCTCCGCCACTTCCAACAATATGCCGATCTATAGCTGCGAAAGCCCAAATTGCTGAAATTGACGCTAGAAAAGAATAACATTTTATTGACACCGACTAATTTGAGTAAAACATACATGCATATTTGATGCTAATAAGCAGAGATGTTCATAGATTTAGATTATATTGATGTAGAGTTCACTGTAAATTGGGCAAATTTATCTTCTAAACTAATATTCATTCATTCATTCATTTATATTATTCAGTATGGCACAATTCATAGTGTAATTTCCACCTCTCTCCGTTTTAATCACTAATTTAAAGGAATCTTGTCAAATAACATTGACATGGACCCTGAATGAAATATAAACATTCTTTAATTCCAACATGCTTAAAAGTTTAGCTTCTTGTAATCTCCCTTTTTTGGTTTTACAAAGAGGTTTTTTTTTTTTTTTCTAATCGTGGTGCCGAAAAGACTGCAGTAGATCGATCTGCCAGGGGGGAAAAAATGAACATAATGTTGTTCCATTTAGACTGACCTGTTTGCAAAACAGTAGCATCTGTTAACACAGCATTAGTACTTTCAGGCATAGAAGAGTTGCTTTTTTCCTATATATATATATATATATATATATATGAAGATACACTATTCTGTTTATTTCCCATATTTCCCATAAACAGGTCTCTACCAGCTGCTATCTGAGCTGTGAAGGCCTTTTTGATGGAAATGTTATATTAGAAGATGATCGGAGAGAAGAGCACCAACAGACATCCCCCTCCTCTTTAATCAATGCTGAGTTGAATTTCCACTTTCTCTATATGTAACGACATGAGGGATCGTATTTACCGCCTCCCACCAGAAGCATAAAATCACTGCAAAGAAATGAGAGGTGGTTGTTGAGGCACCAAAACCTTCTGTGTTTATAAAATCGGTAGATCACGTCAGACAGACACAAACATCTGCATACATGCTTGTAATTCACTTCCCCATCCCACTCTTGAGGTATATCTTACACAGGAGACATCTGGTCAGTACGCTCCATGTAGGGGGGGGGGGTCATATATTTTCAGCCGATGCTTTGTCAATTATTTAGCCCTGATGCTATTTATGGCTTGACAGCTCAGTCTTCAAATATGCATGATGTGTCTATAAAGGATTTCATGTCTCTCTCGCCGCTTCGGTTTGAGTGGCACGAGCGTGCGGCGGTGGGATGCGCCGGTGGGCCGCGGCGGGCAGGAAATAGCGCAGGACACGAGCGAGGTCTGTGTGTCAGTGTCTCGGTTTATTCCTGGAGGAGGCGTTTTTGGCATTGCGTGACGCGCGGCGAGCGGCGGAGCGCTGATGGAGGTGATGGTGGCGGCGTGGATTCGGGACGTCCGGTAAAGTGGAATGGTGTCATCCTGAATACTGTCAAGGGAGGGAACAGTGTCATTCCATATTGTGCAGACCGTGAGAGCCTTTAAAATCCTGTAGTAGACAGCAAGCATATTACGCAACAAGGTCAACGATATTTCAGTCGCTCTTAATATAAAATCTAAGAAAATCTGTCCTCACTTGACCATAACAGATTTCCAAGGTTCTCCATGATTTGTGATCAGGAGCGAGTGCTGCTGCAGTGACCACTTAACACCACTTATGATGCTAAAATCAATCCAACATCTCCCGGATTTTCCACTTTACCGTATAAGCTTTTCTCACTTCCTCAGCGGTTATGACTACTCGCTTTGTGCAATAACTCACACCCACCTACGGTTTGTATTTATATTCCCAGTGATTTTGTCACATGTACAGAAGCGCTCAATCCTGGAACCTCAGTTTTGGACGTGCGCCGCGGCTGTCGCAAACAGATTCCATGACAAGCACTTTCACCTCGTACGGTTGAGCTTGATGTTGGCCACGGCGCAGTCGGTTTGGTAATTAATTGTATTCCTTGGAGACTGTCAGTGGAAGTAATTATTTCCATTTCCTGTAGCTCTAACAGTGCGCCTCATGACTCTGAGTAGGTGTGTGAGATGCTGCGGGCTCGTGAGTCATCTCGAAGTCCATCTGAAATGCTTCACCAGGTTTCTCCACTCCCCATCCAGGGGCTCCATCTGTGGGCCCCATGGGCCAGTTGCTGGCCTCTCTCACGCTCCTTCAGCCCAAGCTGCTCAAGCACGATGCTCAAGTCATAATCCTTCCCCCTGCTGGCTCAGCCAGGCGGCCAGCCCCCCCCCCCCATACCCCCTCTCCTCAGCTTCCGCCTCTGTGCATGCCTGGATCCTGAGCCTGGAAATCCGGCAACAAACAGACATCAGTTAAGTCCATTGCATGCCCACGCGAGCCGAGCCCCCCCTGCAGCGTAAAACACTTGGAGGACAACACGCACCTGTGAAGCCCCCCGCACCCCGCAGCACGTGAGTGACAGTGTGAAACGGAAAGCGAAGGAAAGCGTGTGTGCTGAAAATATGCGTTTGTGCCACAAGCTGGTAATTGAGAAAGGAATAAGCTTTTTTTTAAGAGTTGCATCTATCACGCCATAATGTGAGCATACTGTGGCATTGCATAACTCATTAAGGGCTAAAAATAAGAGTAGACCAGCTTGTTCATGAATCACCCTGTGGTTGTATTTGACCGTTTACTTATTTAAAAAAGTGGGAAAAAAACACAAGTAAATGCAAAATAAATTTTTCAAAACCACTCAAATGAAATGCAGTGTTAATCATAATCAATACTTAATTTAGGTCTTACTTTGCTCTTAAATACTCAAACAGAATTTTCTTACACTAATTTAAGAGGCTCATTAAGCCTGTCAGCATAAGCCATAAAAATAAATCTACACGTTGATGCACCGTTATATCTGCAGCTTTACTGATCAAATATAGGGGAGGTTTGTTGCCAAAATCAAAACATATTATCTGAGCAGACAGCATGCATCCACAACATGTGTGAGTACGAAGAAAAAGATGTGTTGAGTTCAAAAAGTCGTCACAACTGAGCAAAACCAACCTTAATTTTAAGCGATATTGGTCAAATGCAGCCGTCGGATGGAACTGCGGCACAGGAGGCCTTATTAGGACCGAGGCAAGAAAGGTCAAGTTGCGAAGTGACTATGAATCATCAAACCTGACGGTGACATTGCATTTTATCTGCATAACATTTCCCCCCCCCGACCGCCCCGGGACCCCGCCACCTGTTGCCCGTCACGAATTATCACTAACCCCGCATTTACACTTTATTTCACTTTGTAATTCGGCCTCAAGCTCCCCCGAATTAGCCTTCAAAGATGCGAGAATTGATTGCTTGCGTACTTTGAATTAAGCAGCTGCCGCCTTTTGACCACGGACCATGGTTGCACATTAGAGGGTCTCGCCGTACCCTCGTGTGTCAGCTCGGCCCATTGATTTTGAACGCGCAGTGATTGGAGGGAGCAGAGGTTCACGCTGGGCCAGACCCTAAATCAATAGGGAAATGATATGAGAGGCTGCACCAAGTGTGTGCCAGCTCCTTATGGCTCCCTCCAAATCCTACAAGTGTGTGTATGTGTGTGTGTGTGTGTGTGGGTAATTTCACATGCTCACAGTTTAATGGGTTAACTCTAAATCTGTGGTGCTCTTTTTTTGGGACCAAAGAGGGGAATGGCTTGCCCCTTTTTAGATCTTTTAATAATTCACCAGTGACGTGTCCCCAGGAAATGAGTCTTTTTTAATATATTCCTAATGGCCCACTTAAAGGTTATGTCTATCAGATGGGTCTCGTTGGAGACACTCTGGCATTTTAATCAGTAGAAGAGCTGGTGGACTTTTTTTTTTTCCTTTAATGAATGCCAATGTTCGATTACATGGGAAATCTGCGTCCATCCCATCTCATCGGAGATGCTTCTGGAGTGAAAGAGAAACCGACAATTATTTTTTAATCACATGTACGCTGTTAATTTGCAACAGCAGCTGTCAGCCGTCAGCCTCTGCGCTGCTCCAGCTTAGAAGTTCAGCACTTTGTTTCCATCTTGTCATTCCTATTCCACAAGGCAGTCACACCCTGAGATACAGCATGCTGCTTTCATGAAGACTTCGCATTTACAAATCAGACAATAAATTGGCCACGAATATCATAAAACAGGTCGGAACTCGGCTCGCTTTGTCATAGACTTCTACATAATTGCAGTGTTTCTTGTCAGGCTTTACTGCCCACAGAAGAAGAAGCCACTTGTGCACTGGCTTCATTTTTCAGACATCGAGGCCTCCACTGTGATTGAGACTCAAACATCTCCATGATGATTGGATGGATTGCGCCTAATTTCACCTAATCCTTCATGGAGGAGGTGGGCTACCTCTCCTCAGAAAGGCCTGATGGGTAGTTTCTGAGGCTTGTACTACAAAGCTGGATCGACACACCCAGAATTACTATGCATTATCTCGCACACATAAATGGGGCGGGATTTCGTTGCATTGGACCAATCGCAGACACAGAGAAAGTTCAGAGCTGCTGACGTTACCGTGGATACACAGAAATATGAGGAATATTGGAATATTGGAAAAAAAAAGATACATCGTCACAGCTGCCAAAAGCTGAAAGGAATGCTAGCAACAACAAAAAAAAACGCAGATGTAAATTAGTGGGATTAATCACATGGCTACTTGATCTGAAATTATTAGCATGTTCAATAAATGTCTGTTTTTATAATTGTCTCACTAGAAGATCAACCACAATGGCACCAGATTGACTTGGAGAGAGAATAGAAATAACTCCTCAATGCGCTCAGCATCTTTACTGTAACATCACACACATACAGATGTGGATGCACATCTGTCCCTCTGGTGCAAAGTGTGCCTTTCACCAAGGATTTGATAGGAACAATCAAAGTGGTTATCACAATAGTTGAACTCTCTGTCTCTGCCTCTGTCTCTCTCGCCTAAATGTGTCTCCTGTCATTCATAAACGTGATTCCATGGGAGCACGTGATCCTCCACAAGTGGGCGGGGCCATTTTCCACAAGCAGTGAGTGGTCAGTTGGCAATCTTTCATACCTGCTGAGCCCTTATCATGAACATATGTCCCGAAGCAGTTAGGTGTAAATTACCATAGCAACATTCCCAGCTTAGACCAAATCCAGCTTTGTAGTTGTGTTGACAATGTTGACAATGAAAAGCTTGAGCAACTGTTTTGTGCAACATGACCCATCACACACTCCCGCTCAGCCGATCATTTTCGTCTGGGGGGGGGCGGGTGATATTTCTGTGTTCACAAAGCACTAAATTATATAGCGTCATGAAATTGTTGTCCGCTTTTCACCATTTGCTTGCATGAGTTTGTTTGTGTGCACTGTCCCTTTACCTGATGAAACAAACGGTTGAGTTGTTGCAATTCCATAGTCCTTGCAGAAATTTGTTTAATGAGAGAGAGTTCTGAGAGAGAACAAGTGTGAGCACGTCTCTACCCTGCTGCGGTTATCAGCAAACTTTGAACTGCTGGACTGAATCCAGTGGAGAAATTTGATGAAATAGAAAGTGAAAAATGAGATCTACCCTTCGCTGTCATGCGTTGTCTTATTATAATGTGTTTGTATGTGTTGCCAATGGAGTCACTGTATTGGCACAACGTAAAGATGGTTGTCAGGACCAGGGGAGGAATAGCTGTTGCTATGCGACAGCGAATGGGGATCCAAAATACAATATTGGTTGTTGACTATTTTTTTTCGAGATGAGGAAACCATGACTACACTCAGAGTTTCCCAAACTTGTCAAAGCCCGAGGGGGGCACGAATTCCCATAATGCCTCCGGGATCCTCAGGAGTGTGATAATATCGCCCGCTTGATGCCGGAGTTACGGAATCGTCCGTGATGAAAAACACATACGGGAACCTCGCCGCAAATGAAATTCGACATCTACGAAAGACCTTTCTCGATGTTCGGGACGCATGACGAGTGACCACTCGGGGGTCTCAACAGCAAGCTAAGCAAATGATCTTCCAATGTTTCATAATCTGGCTGGTCTGCGGTTGCTTGGCGCTGTAGCAGGAGAGGGTTCATGTATTATTCATGGGGGAGGAGAGGATCCCTCTATAGGGTGGAGGACAAAGTTGAGAGGAATCCCAGCTACAAAGCACTGACTAAGACCAGGGGACAAATCAGGACTCAAGTGTTATTCAGCTCTGTCACCATCTGGCGCTTCCAGACGGGTTAAGGGAGAGGCATATGGAGAGAGATGTAAGGATGACGCCGTATCTGAATTCTTCATGCTCGCCCGCTATGCCAACTTGTGTTTTAATGACACCGCTTTGATGTTGTGCGTGCCATCTTTTACGGCAGATTGACAGGTTAACCCGTGGAGCTCGGAAATTTCATTAGATGTCAGGGGCGGCTTTGGGGGAAACAAAGAAGAAACGAATTGAAAGACTCAGATGGAGAGGAGGGGGAGAAATTGCAATTTTGCCGTTTGGAATTTCACAGGCTTTGAGGCATGTGTAGTGTAAAAAATAGCCGTGGTGGGATTTAATCAGAAGGAGCAACAGCTACAGCACATGGAAAGGTCATGTGTACTACGACTTCCTCTCCCATGAGCCACAATGACATGAACAAAGCGCCTCAGTCGGAGCGGCCCCCTCCCCTCACACACACACATGATAATCGATGGATGTCGGACGTTTTATGCCGCCGAGACGTTTCCGCCTTCTTGCCCGTCACATTTTCAAATATTAATACAATCGTTCCGCCCTCGCCCTGTGTGCCGCCGTTACTGAACGTGTTCCTGCGGAGTATGATGAAACAATATCTGACACCACATGAGCGATTTTCGTTTTAATATCAAGGAAAGTAACCGCTTTAATTACACATTGCACGAATTTCTGTCCCGTTTCACCCGGCTTAGCTCGCCCACCACATCTGCAGGGTTTTTTCCCCCCGTTTTTTTTATCCATCTTCACACCAGTCTGGTGTCAAGCTAATTGACGGCTGTTGACGGCAACAGGCGAGCAAATCAGTGCACTTCTGTTGCAAAATGGGGAAGGCACCTTAACTGTATGGGTTATGTTGGGGGGGGGGGAAATGATGCAGTTGGATGCAAAAACGCAACAAAACATAAAGTGCTGTTGGGAGGAAGATGAGTTGCCCCGTGTGGAGCTCCAGGTGTTGAAATGATTGTATATCTGTTGGGAGGTGTCACTGCGGTGCCAAAACTAAAAATATTGGTGGAGGAAAAACATAAGGTTCCACAAAAACTCCCAGCATACTGCAGCGCGAAATGCAATAAATTGGTTTTAAAGCAAAACAACAATAACCTGATGTGTGTTTTCAGCTGTACACACGCCTGCATGACTGAAAAACAGCTTATAATCGCAATTTTAAATCCTGCAATTGATTCACTAAATTGAATATTTCGCACAGATTATTCAAGGTCTCTGCGGTTTCTATCCACGTTTGAACTGAGGGTCAAACCAAGTGGAGCGAGAGAAGACAGCGCCCACCTGCTTTGCAAAATTGATGAAGGACGCGGTCAAAAAAAAAAAAGAAAAGAGCAATAACACACGGTGTGCCCACCACTATATCTCCTGGTAAGTTTTGAGCAAATTGCCCGCCGGCAATCTGAGTGTTGACACTGAGATAACCTGTTTTGAGGCGAACGGCAATATAGAAACATCAGGGCCGAGGAGGAGGTGGCAGAGCCACAGACAAACACAAAAGACAATTTCATGACTGCGCGGTGAAACAGCAAGGCAGATCCGTCTTCATTTAAAGGTTGTCTCAAGCGGTGATTGTGTCTGGGAGGGCAGAGCTGAACTCGTGCTCGGTAAAGGTTGTGCCGACTGCTTCCCTCCAGGGAGGAACTGATAAAAGGGAAGTCTTGTTGGAGGTCTCAGGGCCGGCAGAATCACGACGAAAAGGGCTTTTCCCATTTCCCCAACTGGCCTCCAGGTCAGTCGAAAGCCTTTGTTTTATATTGCCAGAGAATTATAAAGAAAAAAAAAAAAAACACATAACTGATTCATCTCACACTCATGCAGGAAGCTGATGTACGTGTTTGCATTTTGATGTCGTTTAATGCAGAGGCTGAGGAGACCACAGTGCAGACCTTCACCCAAAACCATATGTAACGCCCCCACCATTACGATTATCGCGTATAATCTGTGTTGTTTCCATTTTATTTACCTTCCTAAATTACAATGATCATGAATTCACAACAGAGGAATTGTGGGGGCACCCAAATTCTCCACATATGGAGGCACAAAAATGTACTTTATTTCATATTTTTCTCTCACCTTGGGCATTTTATAGTGTAGTCAAGACATAAGCAGTCATTTTTATTTATTTATTACGTCTAAAAGCAACCTCAGTTGACCAAAGTGCCGCACAACAATGAACACAGAATAATACATAAAGAAATTAAATATTAACAGTTTTTTCAAAAGCATATATTCTTAAAATGATCAAAAATTCAAACACAAAACTTTTGGGACATCCAAATTATTCACATATGGAGGCACAAAAATGCCCTTTATTTCATATTTTGCTCTCACCTATGGCATTTTGTAGTTAAGTCATAAGGGGTTGTTTTTATTTATTTAGCACATCTAAATCTTGACCAAAGTGCTGTACGTCAATGAAAACAGAATAATACATAAAGAAATGAAAAATTGAGAACAATATAAATAGTAGTGCTTAAAACTGTAAGGTGAAATAATACCAAAACATTAGCTAAAAATAGGAGCCAACGCTTCAGACGTAAATGGAAATGGAAGCCGAAGAGGATGGTGTAATCTCATTTAACAGACGGCACAATGAAAATATATGTGTACAAACACACATGTAAGTGGACAATTATCTCTCAGCCGAGAGGAAAATGAAGAAAGCTCGTGTCAATGGATATGGATATTTTGCGTGATTTCCACAGAGCCGCTTCTTCGCCACATTTCCAAGTTACTCAATCGACTTCATCATTCCCTTTGGAAATCACTGCGGCATGTTTGGGCGCAGCCAGCAGCCGGGTTGTAGATTTTCAGAACTCCCTTTGGACCCCAAAGAAATGAAGTCCTGGCGGGAAAACGGGAGGTAGTAAATGTTCCCGAGCAGAACATGTAAACAACCATAAACTACACGCTGCTTGTTTCTGCTCTCGAGAGCGTTTAACGCCCCGAAAGATCATTCTCGGCCTGCTCTTGTTTTTATAACTGAAGGAAATGAAAGTACTCGCTAACTAAAATGATCGACAACTGCTCACATCCTCCTCCTGCTTTGTTCCGAGTTCTGCCTCCCACAAAAGGTGGCCGTGCAGCCGTGCACTGCAGCGGCGTGACTCATCGCCCGACGAGCCAGCAGCGAGCCCGTGTTGGCACAGTGGGCCGGCCCGCGGCCCCCCCGGCCCCCCCCCCGGCACCCGGGCACGCAGCGTGGAGGCCGCCGTGCATCTGTCCGTCTTGGAACCCGTTCCGCCGCCTTGAGAGTTTGCACATGCGGAGAGTGCCATCTCCAATCGGATCCGCCGAGCTCATCAGCTGCGCTAATCAAATGAACATGATAATTCAGCTCTAATGGCAGAGTAAACATGACAAAGGGCATGTTTCCACTCGCTAATGAACGGGCTTCCTCATTACTTCACTCATTTGCTGAATCAAAATAAAGCGAAGGTAATACATGCTCGGGTTCACATCGACACCGGGGTTGGATTTGTGCCCCTCAGAAAAACAAATTCATAATATATATTTTTGTATCGCCCCTTTGAAGACCAGCACGAGATGTTCTAAGGACGCTTGTCTTTAGTATACATGTTATTCAGGCAGGTTAACACGGTCGTAATCAGCTTTGTTCTTGGAAAACCAACAAAAACGCACTTATTAATAAATGCATTTATCAATATTCCTGCTGTTCCGCTGCACATCGAGGAATACGAAACAGAAAGCTCATTATCCGCATAGGAGAAAAAAATATTGTTGTGCCGCCTGGGTTTGTGAATTCATACATAGCATTTCTGACTTTCTTTTTGGGGCGCATTGGAAGGAATGTTACTGCTTAAAATGCATAAGTTGCCACATGAGGAAACAAGATTGGCTCCATTAGGCAATGTGCTGAGGAAGACTTAAGACGTTTGGCTGCATGAGGCTCATTATCAACACGTTCTCATTCCAAAACCTGTCAAATAAGGATGCTTGTCAGTTTCCCTTCGGCTCCGGCTCTAATTGAGATCTCGTTACAATGCGGCACAAAAACGGCTTAGGTGGGGGTTTGGATTGTGTTGTGCAGGGACTTTAATTGTCAGAATAATTTGTCAGATTGTTAGAATCATAACATCTCACTGGAGAGGCAAAAAAAAAAGAGCTGTTAATAATGATCACTGGAGATTTGCTGCAAATATGGCACTCTTACAGGTTGTAACTCAGAGCCAAAGTCAAAAGATTCTTTGACATTTAAATACATGGTCAGCTACAAAATAACCTCTGGATTATTTCTATGGAAGACGAACAATGCAACAAATCAACAAAGTTATTTTTTGTGTATTTTCAGGAAAAAAGCATTTGCAGCTTTTTCTTTTGGTCGATCAGATGTGGATTGTCAGGTGAATGTGGCCTATAAGTTGACTGAAATCATGTAATAAGAAT
>CAESWR010000263.1:552331-562682 GCA_903171835.1 Mullus surmuletus | reverse complement strand
TCCCGCTCTCTATAATGTTGCATTTGTCCCTCTGCTCCCTCGCTCTCCTTCTGCACAGGCATTTGTGTCCTTCCAAAGAATGCCAAAAGACCCCTCCTGCCCCCCCCCCCTCGGCTCCCATCCTGTAAACCCCTCACAGTGTCTATATATCGAAAAGGCAGCGGAGGAAGTAATGAACGCTTTGATTTCACGGATCAATGCCTCTGAATTGATCACCCCGACTTCATATCGGAGAGACAGGCCGGAAGATTAACTGTCTACCGTGATGAAGGAATACAAGAGCCGAAGAAAAAACAAAAAAACAAGACATCAAAGCCTCCTCTGAAATCAAAGGGTGCCTGCTGGGAAAAGAAGGGGAGAATTGTAGTAGGCGCCGACACACACTGTATAAATTTAGTGAGTGCCAGAATTTCTATGTGGGGCCCTTTTTTTTGATGATGGCGGTCTCCCCCCGGAGAGGTGGCTCGAGCTGCTAGGTGGGGTGTGTGTGTGTGTGTGTGTGGGGGGGGGGGGCATCTGGAAGTCTTCAGAGGAGAACGGAGCCAGATTCACAATGGGAGTCCCTGAGGTCTGCCATGCAGCGCACAAACCTGAACCTCCCATCATTAATATTGTTAGGGGGGAAATTTGGAGCGGTGGAAGAAATTGTGTCCGTGTTGAAAGAAAGGAGAGGAAGGGGAGTGAAAGAAAGAAGTTAATGCAGGTTGGGTGGAGCTGCGTGATCGGATTGTGTGGTGCAACACTCCGTGACGCGCTCAGGCGCTTTTGAACGCTCACGCACCGTCACAGAGTGTGTGTGCAGGCAGCAGTGACTAAAGCATCTCTGCAGTGTCTCAATCTGGTGTGAGCGGCAACATCTGGTTCTGCTGATGCTCTCACTCAGACTGGCAGCCATGCGTGTGTGTTTGTGTGTTTGTGTGTGTGTGCGTCTCTCTCGCTCTCCATGTTTTTGTTTTTTTTCATGTGTGTTTTTGTTTTTATTTTTTTTTCGACTTTTGCGGTTTGCCCCCTTGGTGAGACGCAGGCTGAGAGCTCATGGGAAATATGCACTTAGGCACCGGCATCCTGAAGGAGACGTAGGGAGGAAATGAAGAAGAGATTTCTGATTATCTCAGTACAACATGATTGCCGGGTTTAATTTGTTTTTGATTATGCGTGCGGTTTCTGAGTAGCTTGTGGTGTCGTTTGCTGTAAGGAGGAAGAATTTGGCTTTTATTTGATAAGGACAGAACGGCTGGGTGCTTTCGTAATCCAGCGAATCCGGGTCCGACTCCGATGCACTCAGGTCACGATTGGTATTAGAGCGCATTAGAAATCAGACCTTGAAGCCATTTTGATAATTGTGATTACAACGTGACACAAGAATGGATACAATACCATCAATCATCGCAAGATAAACAGAGGTGTGATTAATAACGTGGATTAGAAGGCACCCGAAATCAGTGCAGCTCTCTTTAAAAAAATGATGGATCTGTAAGTATAAGCAAGGCATAAGCAGTTTGGTTGTCATGGCAGCCATCATTTTTATACCGGGTTGACCTTTATACTGCCTTCNNNCCCCCCCCCCCCCCTCGAGAGTTTAAGCTTTTCAAGTCTACCTTTGCATACTCACACACTCAGATTCAGGCCCATCCACGAAGCACCGCGGATGTTTTCAGTAAATCGGGACCAAAACCGTCGATGTAATGAAGATATTGTTTTGAGATGAACCGTTGAAAATAAGGCAATTTGTCCTCCAAACACGATAATAGTTCCCATTTGATTTGCCGTGAAAGCTTCCTCAAAAAGCAAAGCCTTTCCCGCAACCCCCCCCCACACACACACACACCCACTCACCGTGTAAACCATTTGCAATAAGTGGCCATTTCCCTGATGTAAGTGTCTCTGACTGAGCAGCATTACGGTAATCCGGTTACGAGGCGACCTGGAGGTTGGCAGGGCGGCACGTGAAGCAGCAAACAAGCCAATTAGGCACAAAATATAAATATGACGGGACACAAATCTGTCTGGGTGCAGGTTTTTCTTTTTCTTTTTTCTTTGCTGCTTTCTCCGGGATGCTCTCGTCTGTGGTCACCTCAGAGGCCCGGCTGATGTCTGTGCCCTCGAGGCAGTGGTGGTTTGGGTGGTGTGTGTGTGTGTGTGTGGCGGGGGCGGGGGGCGGTCTGGCAGGCTGCCAGGCGGTGTCTGTTCAGATGGTTCTCATTGCCTGCGTTGCTGGTTGCCCACATAGGGCAATAATGGCATCAGTTGGAAACCAGCTCCGAGCAGAACTGCCAGCCACGTCTAATTTGGCCCGTCATCAGGATTTAAGTCGTTTAGAGAGCGCATTTTTGGGAAAATGCGCTTGAAATGCTCTTTCTGTCCTCCATAATGCAACCTGTCTGCTTTCCTTCGCACAGACTGAACCAAAAAAAACCCAAAATAGCAATTTTTAATCACCTTTTCCCATCCCAGGCATGACCTTACGACCCGAGCGGCCCGCCTCCGTGCCAGAGTCCAACCCCACCAGGACCAGAGTGCACCAGATCCACATCCCGCTCATCCCGCCGCCGTCCAGGCCGAGGCAGCCGTACGTCCCAGCCCACCAGCCCAACACCCACCACACCATCCACATCAGCCAGCCCGCCCAGCCCGCCCAGCCCTCCAACCCGCAGCTGCAGCACCCGGGCCGCCGCACCCTCCCGCTGGTCCCCACCAGGCCCGTGGTGGAGACGGGCGAGGCCGGGCCACCGGGGTACATCCGCAGGGTCACCGTGAGGAGGGGGTCCGAGGACAAGTCCAGCGTGCCGGTCAAAGGTTTCGCCGGAGCGCCAGGTACCTCTGATCGGAGCCAGTCTCCCCTTCTAATAGATTTACGGCACAAAGTCTCAAGCACCGATACCAGTACCTTTAAAACGATACAGATACCAATTGAGTACTTTATTTGATACTTTTTGTTACTTTATTCTATATTGATCATGCAGATAGAAAGCAATCAGTTGTGCAAATGTCACCAATGGATTTTTATAGAAAATTTTGAAAGTGCTCAAATTACAGTCTATTTTTTTCTAGATCTGGGTACAAAAACAACCGATTGCGGGTATAGTTTGACAGGCGCTGTTTCTTGGTACTGGGTTGTTTTGGTTGATACCTGAAAGTATCGAGTACCGAAACCCGGCCCTAGTCCTGACACATAGAATCTTCTCGGAACTGAGTGCGGGAATTCGTCATCTCTGCCGTTACAAGAAGAGCTTCATGTATTAATTCTTTTTGGAAAGGTTGGACCGCACCACATGAATGACATAATATGTGTGTGTGTTCTTCCTCCCAAAATTACTGCCGAGTCATCGTCACATGGAGTCATCTAAATTACCGCGGTGACAGTGTTTGAAATCTGGCCTCTTCACACATGGAACCCATCAAAACAAAATCTTTGCATTCAATGAAGTTGTCGTCTCATTTCTTCGCATGGATCACGTTGGACGAGGCCAGATTTAGCCGGCTTGCAATTGAGTTACTATAACCGGACGGGCATTTATATAAAGACCGGAGGAAATGACAAACAAGAAAACAAAGACGTTTTAGATGTCACATGGGAATATGTTGGCAGGAACAGCGAACATCCTGCGTCAGAGTCGCTGTTACTGTTTACTGATCGCGTAGGAGAGCCAGCCACACAAGTTCCCAGCATCTAGTCGCAGTCATATCTGGCTTTCGGTGCTGGAAGTAATTGGTTCCCCAATTCAAATAATGGTTTGAAATACCTGTTGGGCTTCAAAATTCCCCCTGAAAACATGGCTGTTTTTTTTTTTTTTTTAAAGATGCCATTGTCTTGTTTAATCAAAGTGAATCGAAAAAGCCGCTTCTGAAACGACAAAGTCTAGATTATAAGGCTGCTCAGTTTTGATTTATAGCCCTCTCTGGGAAGCTCTTGCCGCAATGTCGGACCGGCAAAACCAAACAATTGCGATGACGATAGAGCTCAAATGTTTGTCATCCATCTCCTCGCAGGCTACCCTCCTCTGCAGCCGGTGTCCTTCAAGCCCCCGCCGAGCAGCCACCGAGGTATTGTGCCGTTTCAACTTAAATTGAGTGCGAATGTTGTTTTTTTCCAGTTGCATCAGTGTAAAAAAAAAAAAAAAGGAAAAAAAAGAAGTGGAGAGGAGGTGAATAATTTGTAGTCTGGGAGTGTGAGGGAGTGGGAACTGGATGTGTTTTAGTTAGAGGAGGTGTGGGCGGGCTGCGGAGGGAATTTATCGCCACTGCAGATGCTCGGCGGTGAGCTTTACCCCGAATAAAAATCACTAAAAACGATTTTCTTATAGCCCCGCTTGCAGCCAAGGTGCCCTGGAACGCAGCTTACCAAGCTCCAATTCCCTCACCAGGTAAAAATCAAAGTGGATACATCAAAGTCCCCGTTGGTGCCAATGTGATAGTTTAAATGGGTGGGGCTGCGCTCGGGTGGTCTCGCTTTAAACGCCTGCTCTGGCTCCAGTTTCAGTAGACAACAGCGCCTTCGCAGACCCCTTCTCCTTCTCGGCGGGTCTCACCCAGCAGCCCTTCACCGGCGACTTTGGCGTCATCCGCTTCAACAGGGTCCTGGTCAACGACGGCGGGCATTACAGCCCCCACACAGGTACGCCTGGACGCAGTATCCTCCATGTTCAGTTTTTTAAAGCATACTCTTGGGGTGAATATACATCGACTTTAAATATTCAGTGTGATGCTAAGGTTCCCTTTGGCAAGCAGCTAACGGCTTTCTGTAAGTGAGCGGATGTAAATACTCAAATAAACAGAACATTAGTGGGTGTTACTTCTCATTTGATGAATTGATCGGAAAGGACAGTCTAAAAGTAGGTGGTGGGTCGGTGAAATCAGAAGCAACGCTGCATTACTATTCAAAGATTTTTTTTTTTCTCCCAGACCGTATCCAAGGGAGACTGTACATGTTTTCATTTGAACTAATAAATCGCTTTTTTCCTCGCCTACATTTTGAAGAAAAATACAATTCATACATCAAATATCAGTGAAAGTTCAATATAACCAGCTCTGTTTGTCTTATATATTCTGAAATAATGTGCCACAGAGGAGATAATTGCTTTAATGGTCAAAGCTTAATGTGAATTTTGATGACGATAGAATTACTTGCGTCTATTTTGCAACTGTGATTATTGCGTATTATGGATTGTAATACTGTATCCATATTACAACATGCAGCATTCACACATTTCCATAAGATAAACAAGACTCGGGCATTTTTATTTGTATTCTTGAAAGGTGCTAATGGAAAGGAATGAGGGTCTTAGCAGCTGGATGAATCCCCTCTACCTCAGTCTGTAAATGTTTGGATTACTTTGCTGATTCGAGGGTCTGGCCGGCGGGCTAATCTGCACTTTAATGTGAAGGCTGAGCATCCCGGTTCCCAGCTTTTCTGTTTAATGATATATAGCTCAGGCTGAATCCCAGATAAATTAGAAATCAGTTTTGTGGAGAGCTCAGAAATCCCGGCCAGGCTGTGACGTAACCCACCTCATCTCTCCGTCGCCTCCTCAGGTCTTTTCACCGCGCCGCTGGATGGACGGTACCTGATCTCAGGACTGCTGACGGCGAAGCAGGGCGAGCAGGTTGAGGCCGTCCTGTCCGTGTCCAACCGCAGCGTGCAGAAGCTGCAGAGCTCCGGCGGGCCCGCGGCCGGTCCGTACGGGACGGCGGGCGGCGGCCCCTGCGGCTGCGGGGGGTCAGTGTCCTTCAGCCTGATCCTGCCGCTGAGGAAGGGCGACCGCGTGGGCCTGGTGAGGACGGCGGGCCAGCTGGCCACCACCGAGGCCCGCGAGATCCTGTCCACCTACAGCGGCATCTTCCTGTACGCGCCGCAGGCTCACAGATAGCCGGAGCTCGGCCTGCCAACGCGCCGCCGAGCGCATCGTTTGTTTCCAGGAAAATGGACTGGAGGAAGTTTTCACCCTGTATGCTGTGATGCCAACATTTGCCAAAGATACCTGAACACAAGAAGCAGGATTTGTTTCTAATATATTTGATAATCAGTGTTTTTTTTGTACCTATTGTGAATGTGTAAAAGTCTATAAATTAACATGGAATTTATTATTTTAACAAAACCTTCTCAGAGAGCAAATATACAGTGCGAAGTGTTTAAGGATATAATTTTCCATTTCAATAGTGCGTGCAGTAATGGGGAGCGAAGGATGATTTAATAATTCATCATTGGGACCTGGCAGAGCTCAGAGAGGAAACTGTTCTGAGGACGTTCTGACGTCAGCGGGTGTGGACGAGACACCAAGTCCCTCCCGATTCACTCCAGAGACTTCAAAAATTCCAACAGCACAACGGGAAAACACTGATCACCAGCAGAGTGAATCGGTGTTCATCAGAGCTTTGTCTCAATAAAATAAACAGAAATTCTATCAGGGAGTCATATTGGAAAGATTTTTGTAAATAAAAATAAATAGACTACATCTGTCATGTGGTTCCTTATTTTAAGCCCGATAAAAAAAGCACAAACACACACAAACTCAGTTATAAACTTTATTCCATACAAATATGACCATAAGCCACAATCTGTTAGCTCCATTAGGCCGGGATTTTTTTTTTTATCTTCTTCTTACAACTGATTTTGTTCTTTAAACAGACTTTTAAACCACATTTCTATACAAATGAACACACAGCGTACACTTAAGGTGTTTCTGTTGGCCAGACATAATCACATAGCAAGCATTACCTTCAAACGCAACGAAACCAACAAAAGCCCCACAGAAGATCATTCACTAAATAAGAAAATGACAGATTAACAAAAAAAGGCATCACAGACAGAAGAGTGTGATGATCAGCGTATAAACTATATCCTTTTTTCCACAGTAGTTGAGTGAGAACCAACAATATAATACACCACATATCCCAGGATCATAGAGGATGAAGTGTGAGCTTTCCACACAAGATGCTTCACTTTCATAGAAAGAATGGAATTCCTTTTTGTTAATAAGATATATCTAAGTTATATCTAATTGTTTCACCAGACGCCGAATAGAACGAGCAATCGGAGCAAAGCAAGCATTTTTAAAACATTACAAAATCAAACAAACAAAACCTCAGAGCGACTGAGTGAACGCAGACACGATCCAGCAAAGAAAAAAAAAAACCAATACAGGCCGCCCGGTTGCGGCTGTCGTCGTCGAGTTGTGCTTCGCTGTGAAAACGGTTCCTTCGGTCGGGTTTCGCCCCCGAGCCTTACTGGCTTTCAGTCGTAGCTACCTTACGCCGCCGGGACACCTGCGACAGAGCGCTTCAAACGGCGCTTCCTGCACACAGTCAAGTATTTCCTGTTTATCTCCAAACACGGTTCTTCCTCTGGTCAGTCTTTTGTCTCTCTCACACCCAAACACACACACACACACTCACTCTCTCTCTCTCTCTCTCTCATACACACCGCTCTGATATTAACTTCATTGTTTTGCATACAGAATAATCATTATTACACTTTTGAAATCATTTCGCCCCGGCATGCTTTTGTTCACGGGCGGGTCGCTCGCGCAGCAAAGAGGTGAACCGAAGAAAGTCGGCATTAATTGCACACTCTTCCGTCCCCGAAGGCCTTTTAACGAAGTGCGTGTGGGCGAAGAGAGGGCGAGCCAGGCCGCGCCAGGCCGTGCCGCAAGTCTGCATCTCGGGGTGCAGCTTACACAAAGTGCGTCAGATAAGTCTCGGTCGAGCTGAGGGAACGCGGCCGAAGGGTGAGAGATCCTCGTCACCCCCATGGCAGCAGCACTCTAATGATTAGATATGCATACACACACACGCACACACACACACACACACACACACACACACACACACACACACGCTTACATCAGCCTATGGCCGCTCCACAGACGACCTTGCCTTGGAAAATCCTTCGTTTTAAGCTTCTTTCCACATTTCTAACTCAAGCTTTTCTTGAACATTTCCACATGAATTTCGATACCAAAGCAGCGACGTGTGGAGGCGTTTCACTTTAACACGCGTGCGCCGCCGTGGTTACGCAACTTAGTTAGCTGTTGATAAAAGCACGTTTCTTGTTTTGTTTTTCCTCTGACCAACAACACAAAATACCAAGATTTCCCACATTTCAAAAGTGATAAATTACTTTTTTCCAGACAAGCAAAAAAAAAAGGCATCACGATAGAAATCAATAACTTAAAAATATCAATTATCATAAATAATGACGGCGGTTTAACGGAATATTAAATTAACAGCGAGACAATTACACCATGAAGCTGCTTCTTCTGCACCTTTTTTTTCTTTCCTACGTCATACCTGACTGCATCTTCACATATTTCTCGGTAAAAGTGTATCCCAGGCATGACCTTGAATACTGAAGACGTGACTCACCGGATGTCGTTGTGAACCGCCGAGGGGGGGAAGTGCCGATCAGGAATCTGTTCACGGCAGCGAACTAATGACCACGGCGAGTCCACAGTCAAGAGTGTCAAGGGGCAAAAAAAAAAAAAACTCTACACACCTTTCATGGGAATTCGGTAATGTGAGTGTTTCGCAGCTGTTGGTGACACTTCTTTTTTCACCCTTCTGCTCACTCACACACACACACCACAGGACAAGTGCTCATCTTGTTTTAGTGCCTTTTTTTTGTTTCCAATATGTGATTCTGACTTGTTGAGGAGTTGCAGAAGATGAGCTTTAGCGGCAAACGTGGAGCCGCGCTCTGACTATTTGATGTCTCCTCTCTCCCGTGGATAAGATCTTTCAGTGATTTTCTCTTGTGGGGAGAACTTCATCTCTAAAGGGGTAATTACAGTTCACTCGCGATTTTTGTGTGTGTGTTTATGCCGTTGTTGTGGCGACGAGTGAGTGTGTGTGTGTGTGTGTGACCATGCATCAGATGGGCGTATTACAGAGTGGAAAATATGTTGATCCGGTCCATGTGTCTCTCTGAAGATGCATCCAAGAGTCCCAACGTCTTCACGTGTCCAAGTATGCGTGTCTACCTGAGCGTGGCGGCGCATGGCGGGTCAGAGCAGCTCGTCGGGGTTGATGTCCGGGATGGGCTGCCTCCAGTAACAGAATGAGCTGTACTCTGGCATGACGAAGGCCTCGTTCTGCTCCTTGCTCAGCAGCGGGAACACGTGCTCCACCAGCTCGCTCAGCCGGCCGTAGCTGTGACGGCGAGCAACGCCCGTCGGGGAGAAACAGACAGAGCGGAAATAGTTAACCACTGAAACATGGAAATGATCCGCAACTTTTAGAGATCAAGAGCTGAGGAAGTCCTCCATAACTAACAAAAATCAAGAAGAGGAAAGTCAAAATAATTTGAGGTTTTCATCAAACTATTTAGGTTCTCGGCTAGTCTTTAGACACATCACACATCTTTTATTTGCCTCATCCATCTGCAAATGCATCTTACAAGTTGTTCTTTCTGCATTATTGTGTAGACTCACAGTGGTTGGAGTGGCACCGCTTTCAATCGAATGGACTAAACTTGGAAGAAAAACTCATATATGCAAATTTACAAAACTAAAACCTGTCGACTTGTATGCTGTTTAGCTGAAGAAATTTGTCTGTGAGACACCAATGATTCAAACTGACTGCAGTGCTGGACTCAAAAGTAAAATTAAACTGGAAGGAAAAGAAGAAAAATTGGAGAAATGGAGATGTTCTCAAACTTGGAGGCGTTTGGTTTCATCTGTTCTTTTGGTTTAAAAAACAGTCGGCAATCCGATCCATCGGTCCAATTAGATTTGATTCAGCTGCTGCACCTTTTACCCCTAAACATCCAAAGACTGACTTCATTCCCTTTTCATTCCCTTTTGTGCTGATTACACAATGAATAAACCCCCTCCATATTATCTACCTTGCACACAATAAGTGCAAGTACCTGCGAGTATTGAAAGTTCGCTACTGTAACAGAATTAAACTGCAGGCTTTAAATTGCAGATTTATGTCATCTTTCTTTTTGTTTCTGTGTTTTGTGTGCCAATGGACACGCATTTATCTCACGTTGAAACCTAGCTTATAAAAACGCCATCTGTACGTTTTAATACCTCCAGCGAGTTTGAGAGTTTATTTCCCTTGATTTTCATTTCAGACATTTAAAGGCTTGTTAATGATCTCCAGGAAAGCTGCAAAACCAAGACAATTAGCTAAAAGATGCTAAAGTGCAGCAGAGAGGTGCTAAGAAATGATTGTCTGCTGTTTTATCACCCCTCTCATTCCTTATAGGGACAAAAGTTGATTGGTGTCCCTTTAAGAAATAATTTCGCCAAAATAGGCCTTTAAGCGAGGTGTCGCTTTCCATCAGATATTGTATCGCACGCCGAGTACACACTGTTTTTGGCAGCTGCAACACCAACATTGATTTTTTTTT
>CAESWR010000263.1:539147-552314 GCA_903171835.1 Mullus surmuletus | reverse complement strand
TTTTTTGCTTGCTCACACTGAAGTGGGCAAGACCAGAAAGTTTCATGTACGTACGAGGACTTGTTGCCCTTCGTCTGCTCTTGGATCAGCTCTCCCTTGGGGTTGACTGTGAAGATCCGGCACACTGGAACTCCCACCTCTTTATAGGCAAACACATCCTGCATCGGGCGAAAAGGGAACATGAGACAGTAGTGTGAATGTGCACAGGCCAAAGGAAAAAAAGCAAAACACCCACAAATAACGAATTCTGACCTCTTCATTCTTCTACATACGCAATTTCTTTGCATATCTGTGGCTCTGAAAACAACAACATGCATCTAAGAAAAGCACACACTTGATTATGTAATTTTCAGAGAGTAATAATTCCCATCGGTAGGAGCCTGTAAGAACACTGACCACATATTTCCGCTTCCACCTATTGCACGTCATGATGACATTTGAAGACGGAATGTTTGGGTGGAGAAGTGAGAGACGTGTGTGTTTGCGCCTGTTATTTTATTTTTTTTCCGAGGGGTTTTCTTTGGCCGGTGCCGGGCGCAGACGTGACGGCGAGGTTGGACGGCGGCTCCAGCATCTTTGCCTGGCTGTTTACGCAGCTGAGGCGGGACGCTGTGCCCAGCGTGAGCTGCCTTTCCACAGACCTGGAGTCACACGGGTCGCCCACCGCCGGTGACCTCAGCGCCGGTTCAGCCCAAAACTCTGATTTCATGTGTTTTGCGTCTGCGAGCCGATAGCCGGCGCGTCATGTTGATCTCCCGAGACACCAGAAAGCGCGGCTCTCTGACATGTAAAATGCGGCCGCTTTAATGGCGGGCAGTCTGACATCTTCAAACATCCATTAACTCACATTAGCTCTATTCCCAAAGGCGGCGTAGAATGGCTGCTTGTTATGCTGGAACAGGTTCTTGATGTCTGTAAGGCATTCAATCTTGAAGATCTCTGGTTTCTTCTCAATGACCTCCCTGAAGCAAACAGACAGTCTGATTAGAGGAGCAAATGTATGCCCTTAGCATGGGGCTCAGTTAACATTGAAACAGGTTCAATTCCGCTCAATATTCAACTCTGTCGCAGAAGGAACTGTGGGGGGGGGAAATTAAATCATGCATGGTTTTCTTCATCTTTATTTCTAGTAGGCACGCGTGATGTCCTTTGCAAAGCGTTTGTTACAAAAGCATCAAATAAAAGTCTGAGGCAAATGAAGAGGGCTGCCTGGTTGATTAACATTCAGTGTGACGGGGTGGGGGGGCATGCTGGGAAGTTGCTTTGATACTCAGGGTGGAAATTCAGCCAAAATGATGCCTCTGCTATTTATTAATGCAACACAAAACTGACAAGTTTCCAAGCTTGCTACTGTACCTAATTATATTTTGATCACGCGTCAAAATGTGACGCTGCGGAAGTGGGGATGTTTGTGAAGTGACAATTCGCAGCCCTTAACAAGTGACAGTTTGTACCCACATGATAGAAGCCAAAAAACAAGACAACAAGCACAGCCTCAACAAAACATACAAGTTGATTTAAATTTGACCTTGTGGATTTTGTGCAAAAGTTTTTGAGAATCAGTTACAAAGAGGCACTCTGCTGCCCCCATTTGTCGTAATTTGGTCAAATATAATAAAACCAAGGACTTAATTCAAACGTTATTATTCTGATTATTTAAACATGTTACAACAAGGATGAGCCGAACGTCTGATCTAAAGCAACTTTGTATGTCAGAGGTCACGAAGGACAGGACATGTTTGAGCGAGCGGGACACGTCGCTCACAGGGGACCATGTGACTTCAGTAAATAACTCGACTTTACTGTGTCAAAGTGCAGCCAGCAGACAGATCCGCATCTCCATTAGTTTACACAAAGTCTGGACCTGGTTATTATTTCTGATATAAAAAAATATGTCCATATAACTTTTGTGACGACCTTGACTGCTTCATCGGTAATTCACAGGAATCAGAGTGACAAGGGGGCTTGAATAATATTTAAAGCTTGCACATTGATAATTTGCTGCTGCATTATTAATTAATCTCAAACTGTAATCATAGCAGATTGGTGCTAATTAGGGTTTTTTTTCCAACTGATTTTTTTTATCCTACAGAAGCTATTGATAGACCTTCCAAAATAATATACACACATTCTCAGGGGGTGCATACAACTAAAAAAAGGTTTCATACCATCATAACATTACGCTATTAGATTCCAGAGACATTGTGTTAATGGGAGTGTATTTCTAGAAGCTGCTGGTAAGCCAATCAACACAGACAACACCCGGTTATTTTGAGTTTTGTCTTAATGACCTCAGCATAAGGCTCCCTTCCCTGTGATGAATGGGGACATGAAGACTGGGGAGGATTTGGAGTCTCACAAAAGCACAAAAAGGATGTAAAAGTTTGAAGAAAGACAAATACAGAGTATGCAAGTAAAAATCAAAAGTTGGGGATAAAAGTGATTTGATGAATGGTTTTAAGACACTGAAACATACATATTTTTGACTTCCTGTACCTGTGGAAAGCAGAGAAAAGGCTGCTGGGTGACAGCATGAGAGGCCCCCTGGGCAGGATGGTGCCTCCGTCATTGACCCACTGCAGGTAGCCCCTTGTCATGTCCGCCATGCCGATGGCCCGTGCCGAGCAGTACAGGAACTTGTAGCCATTCCTGGGGAAGGGGAGAGGAGTGGTGCTCATTAACAGTTGCTCCAAGACAGTCTATCATGACCATCCTTGGCAACTGCTAAGAATAGCACTTTAATTAGATCGGCCGTATCAGCCACTTTCATAATGTTCAGAAACAGTAGCATATTCAGCTGAGGAAATGTGCTCTTCGCCATTAGAGTCCATTTCCAAACACATTTTCTATTCTCTGCACGACTAACTCCGCAAAGACAAATTAGATTAATTCCATCACTGCAGATTCAACACAAAAGACAATGAGCGTCGCGCCGACAACAAGACACCGTTTCACGCTGTTTTCAACAATAATTCCAAGGTCATTATCTTTAGAACTTTCTGAGTCATCCGCCACAAAGTGCAATGCACAAACACCGGGGAGGAAACGCCAACTTTGAGCCGGGACGGGTGGGAATAAACCCAGGCAGCACTGACCGCCAGCTGACCACTCACGCTTCCCCTGTAATTAATGGCTATTGTTCTGCACTTACTCAGCTACTGAGTGGTAGAGCTTGGCGATGCCCTGGTGGGTCCAGTCCTTCCCCAGCTGTGGCAGGATCTGCCCAAACACGTCCGACCTGAAATAAACAAAGAGAATATTTACCACTGGTCAAAAGTTCAGTGTACGTAGGGTGCTTCTTTCTTTATCCGCAACTCAACTTCGAATTTGCAAACTGTCAAAACTAAAACCTTCTGATTTTTACACTGTTAAGACGTATATAGCTCTTGTTCTGTGAACCACAAATGATGCAAAGAAACCTATGACTGTGAAGCAGCTCTGGAGTATTTTTCCTCACATCTGAACTTGATACAACTTTAAAAATTGATTTTTCTGATTATTGATCAGCATTTAACCATGCATATCCATTTCCTGTGATAATGAGATTTATTCGCCTTCAATTTTTTGTGACCAAAACTTTCTTTTCCAACCTCTAGCAATTCTGTGTTGAACTTCAGACCATATCAGGGTTACTCACTGTATGCAAACGCCATAAAAATGTTTTTAAAAACTGGAGAAATGGAGAAGTTCTCAAACTTCTGGATGTTATAGAAAAGGATTACCCCTGTCTGTCAGTGCAATGAGCTCTGGAGAAGCGTGTGCATAAAAGGTGGCGGATCGACAGAGCAGGCTTTTCAGAGGGGGGGTCACACACACAGCAGCAGAACTACTTTACCATTTCATCATCAATAGAGAACATTATGGACTGTTCTCCACTAATGAGGATTACTGGCCTGTAGGAGATGCACTGTCTTGACCTAAGCTCCTGGCTTTGCGTGCTTTAAGACTGAAATGTAAATGGGCTCATTACGGCCGATGCTTTTTACCCTCACTCAAAGATCACTTACTACACTTTCCCTTATTTTCTGTCATATATGGTTAGCAAATCAGATATTCATGTTAAAGATTCACAGAATCACAGAAATATATGCAATCTCCTCCAGACAGATCTCATCTTTAAATATTGATATATTTCCTATTTTCATACCTCTGATGTCAATAATCTGCAGGTGTTTTTTCCACACTAAAAAGAGTATAATCATGGAAGTTTCTCATGCTGTCCTGAAAGTTTTTGGACAGTTCTACTCAAGATTTTTCTCTACGACAACTACAGCTGCGTCTTTGACTGAACGGCAGCCAGATTCAAATGTTGTTTATTCATGCCACTTCAGAGGACTAATTTCCACAAAGAAGATGGATCCCCACCGTACCCCTCAAAGAGACCAGTAAGGAAGTGCAAGCTGGAGAAAGAAAACAGACTTGTTTATCTTGTATTGATGATTTGAAAAGAACAGAGACAGGAGCTGCTTGTTTCTGACAACAAGCTGAGGGGCTGCATAATATGAGATCCAAATAGTAATAATATCTCCCTGAAAAATCCAGAGCTACGCCAATGGAGTGCTAGAATCTAAGCGCGCGGATGAAAAAATGAGCATAATGGTCCTCTTCTGTGAAAGTCACATGTCACAGGTTGGCCTAAAGGGTCACAGAAATAACAAGCTCCACATGCGCCAGAACTGTGTGATGATGCCCGCATCAAGAGGGCTACAGACATCCCTTGTGTGTTGAAAAGGGACGGACGGTTACTTTGAACTAATTAAAAAGCTTCACTCGCTGTGGATGGAGCTACACCTTGAGGAGAATCTGCTATTAGATAGACCTCTTGGTAACTCGGGAAAATTGCAATAAAAGTATCCAAGAAAATGCATCACTTTCGACCCATTGTCCTCCATCTGTGGTGGTTGTAACTGCTGACTACATTTCATTGGCTTGGTATGCAAACTTTGGGCAATGATCTGTATGCCATAATTCTAAAAGATACTTCTGCTTTGTTAAAATTATGCAGGAGAGTAGAGTGATAATAGCTAGTGATGTGTAACCAATCAATGTTTGGGTGTAAATGAATAGGGATTATATTTCCAACATAAATGAAAGAAAAAGGCAACATTTTCATGCAGTGGTGGGGAACCACTAAGCCCTGACCACAGTGCACTGCAACACCAGAGCCAATATAGCCCTGTCTTGGGCCAGAAGTTAATACTCGGTATCAGGGGCATTAATATGACGTCAAGAGGCTGTGTGTGATTCAGAGGGACCTACTTTGTGATGGTGCCGTCAATGTCGGATATAATAACTTTGTCATCCCAGTTCCACAGGTAGATGGTGCCCTCGCAGCGGCATGTGCCCTGGTACTGTGTGGTGATGCTGAAAGTTACATCATTAGGCCCTTCCTTCAGTTTCAGACTAGCCTGGATGGGAAGAAGGAGGAGAAAAAAAGTCAAGCACGGGGACTGAATTCCACAGCATGTGCTCAAACGGCGTATGGTTTGATTTTCAGACAGCTGGGTGGAAATATGAAGATCTTTGTAGCCCCCTACAGACTACATGAGCAAATACTCTGTAAATCATTACCAGCCAGCAGAGGGAGCACTAATCTGACAAATGAACTGTTCAAGATGATGCTGAGCTCTCTTCAGTGGTGAGACTACAACCCTGATTATCATTTGGAAATGAGTATCAGTATTGAATTAAATATATGATAATGAGGCAGCAAAAAAAGTCAAAAGAAAAAAGGAACTCACGATCTGATCAGAGGACAGGCGCAGTGACTTCCTGTACGTGTGTGGGCTGGGGTGCTGCTGACCCTCCACGGGCTGTAGCCTCTCTTGGCAAGATGCAGCGCTCACCTCCTTGGCCTCCTCATCGCTCGACGAATCTCCTGTTTTTGGCCTGCGGGAAAAAGATTTGCGTGCGAGGTGAGTTAAACAGCTCAGCCTCAACTCTATTTCTACTTTTGAGATCAGATCAGATCATTTTTGGTGAATATCATTACTAAAATAATTTTCAATCAACAACCTCTTAGCTGACACACAAAATCTCAACATTTCACTGAGCCCACTTGACCCACTTACAGTAAAGCCAGCTTCTCCTGAGGTATGGAGGTTCCTTCCTCCTCCAACTGAGACTCCTCCTTGGTTTCGAGCTTTGTCTCCGACTGGTAAAAAATTAAATGAAGCAATCACGTACACATGGATGAGATGCTTACAAAACTCCAAAATAAATGGAGCATGTTCATTCCGCAGCACAATCTCTTTCCTCATGTTTTTACATATCGAGTCATGTGTGAACCTGTTTGATTGTACTGTCCGCCCGTTTTCGCCAGAACCACCAGCGGCCTGACTTCTTTGGCATTTTCTCCTTCACCCAGGCCTCCTCTGTAGCCTAACGCAAAAAACAAGGGTCAAAGTGAGACGGGCACCCACTCATAATTCCACACTCAGCGGCAATATAAAGGGGTTTTGGGCTTCAGTTACCTTTGGTAGATTCTTCTGAAATGCTTGTAGACTAAGAATCAGGGGTGCAGCTAATGTCCAGTTATAGTATCTGCATTGAAAGGCGCTCGTTTAGAACCAAATATGGATGACCGTGCATTTTACTTCATGCGAAATTAAGATGTGTCCTTACCTATTTCCTATCTTTACAACCAGGTTGGGATTATCTATAATTGCTGGATTTTCAGCAAATTCGTGATAAGTGAGGATATGCTCCATGAATCTTTCTGCAAACGGAGGGGAGACAAAGACAACATTAAAAACTGCAGATGAAGAAACTAAATCTACATAGAGACATCAGAAATCTTTGGCAGGTAAGGTAGGGAATGTGCAAGACGAGAGAGAAATTCCTGCCTGGATTCAATCCAAGTTAAACAGACCAACTGTGGTCTTAAAAATGAGATGATGGAACAAATTTAGCAGCATTCCTGTGCTGACAGAGGTTAATTTTCTATCTTATGAAGTGCAGTTTGGACTGCATTTTTTACGAGCGTCTCTGCGCTACCTTTGGATATTTCTGCGTTCTCCGTCAGGCCTCCACACAGAGACAGAGTGACGTCCGGGAGGTCGCTGGCCGAGTCAGAGAGACACTCTGTGCCGCTGTCGGCCGCGGCGCTGCCCACCGACTGTGGTGACTGTGAACCTGAGGGCATCTCGGAGTCCATCCAGTGTTTGGCAGCAGCCTCAGCCTCACTGCAACAACAAAGAGGAAAAAAGTTGCAGATGTTGTGACCTCGTGATGTATATTTCACTATGATCCTTGTGTTAAATCATCATGCTTAGTGAAGAGAAATGTGTTCCACTGGCCTCTCTAATTGCATACCACTTTAAAATAACTAGAAAAATCATCAAACCTCTTGGGAAAGTATCGTGCAGCAACATCGGGTTCAAGCACATTCAGGTCATCTAGGTAGATATCCTCTGGACCCTGATGCTGGCTTCTCTTCGGGACCCCTACATTCAAAACAGAGAGCAACGGCAGCGAGTTAATGTACAATCAAAGTGAGTGCGAACAGAGACAATTGGCGCCCAACAAAAGTACCTTTCTTTTTAGAAGGTGATTCGCTCTGTTGGCTGTTGGAGGGGGTGGATGTCACCACATTGTACGATAGAGAATCCGCAGGATCTGCAGAGCTTACGGACGTCATGGAGGACGGGGTGCTGACGGATTCCAGAGGATTCACAGGCGTCACAGGGGTGATTGGCGTGCGAGGCTGCGGCTTTACGATTGCGCACACCGAGGAGGTGTCGTCCTCCTTTTCGATTTCGCTCTCATTCTCCATGGCCTCAGAGCTGAGGATGACGCGGAAGTGGGTGCTCTCGGAAGGGGTTATGGTCACCGTTTTTATGACCTCTGGTTTGTCCTTTTTGGTGATCTGGATTTAAGAGAGAACAAATTTGAGGCGAGCATTCAGAGTAAACTTGCGGTCATATATGGTCATGGAGAGGAGCACTAACCCTGGTAGTCTCTGGAAACTCTCCCCAGGTCCACTGCATGTGGGACTCGGCTCTGAGCAGACTCTCCGAGGGTCTGACCATTAGTTCGGAGTCGCTCTTAGGGGAGAAGGCCTGAGACAAGCTGTGGCTAAGTAGACGGACAAAGAAATGCAACACAATCAGTAAATCAGTCTACTTTGGCGTCGGCTCTACGTGCTTGATTAAGGCACTATGCTCTGACCTGTCACTTGCTGGCCAGTCCCCATCAGACATGGCATAACCATCGAGGTTGTGGCGAGCTGCGGGTAATTTGGGGTCGATGT
The DNA here is from genome assembly GCA_903171835.1 of Mullus surmuletus. Classification (NCBI taxonomy): domain Eukaryota; kingdom Metazoa; phylum Chordata; class Actinopteri; order Syngnathiformes; family Mullidae; genus Mullus; species Mullus surmuletus. The sequence continues at coordinate 544,063 of CAESWR010000263.1, read as the reverse complement.
CTCGCATTGTAGAAACTGAAGGTGATCTGCATCCAGAAAATTACGGTGCAATTTAATCTTCCTTTATTTTAAAGCACACTGGCTGAGCGTATAAGACTGGAACCTACCTGGAGACGTGTACGGTGGCCTCCTCGTCAGAGCTCAGGTCCATCTCAAAGATCTCCTCGTTTTGCCCAGGGCCGGACATAGCAGCGGTGGCGGCAGCAGCAGGCGTGTTAGCAGCAATCATGTTACCAGTAGTGACCGACATGGGTGGGGTCATCTCCTCTCGTCGGGGGTCTCCTTTGTGCTTCTTCCTTCGCCGTTTCTTCTTTTTTGTGGCGACGGTGCTGGGAGCGGGAGGCTCGGGTGGGTCCTCGAGGTCGCCTGGGTCATCCTCCATGGCTTTTGGCGCCCTGTGCTCCACCTCAGATATCCAGAAGAGGTGGCTCTCAGTGGGGATCGGGGATGTGGCCAGGTGAGCAGGGACAATCTGCTGGTGGTACAGGTAAGAATGCAGAAACTTGAGTTAAAAGTACAGAATACATACGTGCCCATAAAAGTAAATGGGTGATAGTTAGAATGGGATTTCCAACCCCTTTTGCAACAGGCCTCCCGTGAAATGTGACAACTGCCTAACAGTTGAGTAATTATTTCCTCACACCAACTACACTACACTTGATCAAGATTTATGTCGCCTGCAGTCTCTTTTGAGAGAGAAAAGGAGTCTACATTTCGAAAGGTTTAAGATAAATATGAACATTTGAACTTAACTTTGAATTTTAGGTACCAATAAGACATTTTGTGTCTTTGAGTATCTTGGTTCTTGATGCTTACGTTTTGCTGTTCGGCCTCTTGGACGAAAAAAGCCTCGCCGTTGTCCCCCAGTTTCATGTGCAGCTCTACAGGCTCCCCATTCACCTCAATGTCGATCTGGGAGGAAAAAGAGGCAAGTTTAAGTTTCTGAGTTGGCATTCACTGCAAATCATGAATTACTGAAACCCCACATGGAAGTCAATGAAAGCAATGTGTGCACTTCTATTGCAAATCTCCCTTCGGATTTATTTTAAATAGGAGGTGTATGAGTCCTCCAGGCTCTGTATTGTGTGGAACCTGTCAATAGAACAGGGCCATTCAAGATGGCGGGGCAAAATCCCAGAGGAGCCGATGCTCGTTAGAAACTTGACACCACAAAAGCAAAACCAGGTCACGTCTGGCAGAGACTATAGGCGAATACAGAAGAGGTCGACTTGGACTGAGGAGTGCACCATCCGGTCCCACAACCTGAGACCAAATCATCAATATTAATTCAGTGGCCACCAAAATAATCCCGTCCTATCTCACACTCTCTGATGTATCCTTCCTCTTGCTGGTGTCCTTTGCTGCCGGTGTGGTTTCTCAGCAGCCTGAAGATTTAATTTCACCCCCTCCAGGTTGCTTAGGGGCATTTTATGTGTGGTGAGTGATGGCTAAGAATTTCAATGCCCAATTAATAATGAGGCAGAATAAATGAGGGTCCTCTTCAACCCTGCACAGTCAGTCACCAGCTACATTGACTGAAGTGGCTGGATTGTGGATTTCCCAGCACCCTTCCGGGCAACTGAAAATGGGTGGAAACAGAACAAAAGGATGCTTCAAATTAAGGGACAGACTCTGGTTACTTTTGACACTCTTAAAAGTTACAACCAAAACACTGAAATGGATAAGGGAAATAATTATTCACGTAAAGCAGAGTTTTGTGAAGATTCCAAATGTCTTTTTAAGAACCAAACACAACTTAAAAAACAAAACAACATTTGTGGTTGCCAAACAAAGTGACTCCTGCGGGGGGGGACAGACACACCAGCCAAAATGTAATTAGCATTTGGCTGGAGATTTCAATGAATTCCCACTGTGTTTACCACTTGCAGGTATTTTTAAAATCCAAACTACCCAATGCTTGTTTTCGGTCCAGTAACATCTACAAAAATATATTTAGCAACAGTGGCCCTGGAGGATCTGAGCAGTGATCTCAGGGACGTATACACAGCTGTTACACAACAGCCCTTGTTCAGGCCGCCTTCTTCACGTTTTCTCCCCCCACCCACGCATTCAAGTTGTAGCGCTGTTGCCATGGGAACCACTTATTCATTCCTCCCCATAAAGCCCATCAGCATTCTGGGAAAGTGGTGAGACAGTGTCAATCCCCCACAATTCATCACCCACTCTGATCCGCAGTGCAAATAAATAAGCTTTCTGCGAGTCAGAGGACACCAGTGCTGCAGTTAGGAGTGACTGACCGGCCTCCGAGGCAAGATCATCAGAACGATTTACACTGGGGATCAATTAACAGCGCAATCCCTACAAAAGGCTTGCATTTAAAGAAAATAAATTCTGCTCCTCTTATTCACGTTTTAGCAATACACAGCAGACGACCACCTCATCTGCTCCTCTTTCCCATCCATCAACCAAATGAGAAGATTCTATTAGGAAAAAAGCTCAAGTGAGACGCACTTTAAATGCCACAGCTGTTTTTCACCTATGATTTGATTAACTGAGTCCTATCTCCCGGAACGGATGCGTAGTTACTGTACCTTTCTGGGAGTTATGACTTGATAAAATCCTATCTGTGCAACACCAGACCTGACTTTGATGAAAAATTCAAAAATACTCTGGTGAAAGTCATCATTCAATGGAAGGGCACAATATTACAATGGATAACATTACTGGTTAATTGGGCAGCATAATTGCAGCAAAACAGATAACCCAAACCACTGGAACCACTTTATTTTTAGCTTAAAATGTCAGATGGTCTGGTTGTTTAAACAAAATAATTATCGGATAATTTCCACCGAGTTGTGTATATGCATTAGGTTTTACAACCTACAATGGACTCTTACAACAACCATGCTCATGGGGATAATTAATTTGCATGTAAAACTACACGAGGCACCAAACTTTTGAATTCATAGATACAGCTATACCCAATCAATTGCCATCTTGTTTTCCATCCAATCCTCTTCATGCATGAGGAGAACATTTGTATATTTTTTTTCTATCTTTGTGAACTCTGATCTATTTTAAATAAAATTATTCTAAGCCTCACTTGCAGGGATTGGTAAAATGTTGAATGTAAAGTGTACCAATAAGGGATTTCCTGGAATGAAGCTGATCCTCTCGAACAGTCCTCTAATCTAACCGGCTGGTCTTTGCTCAGATGACACGGCTAATTTTTAACTCAAATACCACTGTGCTTTTATCTCAAATGTGATTAAGAAAACGCCCCGATGTAAAACAGAAAACAAAAGTACATCCTCGCTACTCACCACTTTCTCTTTGGAGCGCAGCACACCAAGCTTGCCAAAGCGCACGTGGAAGGGCGAGCACTGGTAGGTGCCATCTCTCTGGCGGACGACCACAACGTCGATGCAACCCGACAGCGTGGCCTGGTTGATCCCCTTGTACAGTTCTTTGACGGTGACCAGCACCTGACCTGCCAGCTGGCCCACGTAGTTCATGGTGTCCACCTGGAGGGTTGCAGGGGAAAAAGTATTAAGTTGTGCAACTCAAAAAGGATCCCGAAGCCGGGCAGTACAAAGCATAGAACCTCAAAAGTACTCCTTTGTCCTGTCTGTTGCTCGATCTATGGCTATCCACTTCTGTCTTCTTTTAAGTATCCTTTCCTGCTCAGTCAGGGCATCTCATTTGTCATTTGCGTCAGTTCGCTCCGATGCTGCCTGCCCGCCCGCCTGCCCTGTGATGTCTGTTATCTCCTGACCTGCACACAGACTGCCAGAGTGACTCTGTTACCCTGTTGATGGCCACTTTCCCACAAGAGCAACATCTGAGCGGGGAGCTGAGGGCTGGGCTGAGACAATGAGAAAAGACAGCCTCTCACCGAGCTCCCAGTGCCCAGCTGCAATCCAAGCAGCTGACTTCCTGTTTACATTTGTAACCCTCTACAAACTATATCAACTACAGTAAGGCTCAAGGCTGGAAGGACTTTAAATAGTTGCATATCATCTTAAAGCACTTTTTTGGGGCCACATGGGGCGTGCAAACTCTTTTACGAAAAATCTGTCCATGCTGCTGCTCAGTGAGGAGATTATACACAGGCCTTCACTAATCATACATAATCACGCAGCCTTTCCAGCCGTCCTGTGGCTTCTTACTGGGATATTTGGCGTAATTTGAACACCATGGTGTAGAGAAAACTGGAGCTGCTTAGTTAGCAAACAGGATTTTGGTCGGCTGAGGTCAGGGTCTAGTTTAGTGGGGCTTGTAAACACAGTCCCCCCCACTGACTTCACTGGGTTTATGTAATGTGAAATTTCTCCTATCGCACACTGACCTTTTGTTCAGAGTGTGGCCATGAAAGCAGAGTGCTTGTGTGTTTGTGTATGGATGAAGGGGAGGGGATGGGGGTGGGGGGGTGCAGTGTAGAGATGAGATGGCATGCAAGCATGGCATCATGGAATGCCATTGGAGAGTGTACTTTTTATTTGATAATCATAATAGATAATTCATTATACGAGATATTGTGAGGATTTGCCACCCATTTACACTGCACATGCGAGCAACACATACTCAGCAACAGGTTGGACAAGACAAAAGGGTATTGCACCTTATGTAAACAATAGGAAACTGTTTTTTCCTCACGAACTTCACCTATACATGTATACAAGGGAGGAAAACTTCTGCTTACTTGTAAAATTATGACATTTACTTGACAATTACTCAATCTACACCATTTGAGTTACCGCTACTCCACCTACTACTACCACTCAAGTCAGATAGAACGAGCAAGAAGAAAGCCAGAACAACCTGAAAAAACTTGAATCATCCTATTTTACTTGTTAATATACTATACAACACATGTACAGTGCTTTGTTTAGGATCTACATTAACGCAGGATCAAGGAGTGACCAAAAGGGTTGTGATTGTTACTAGGGTGGGGG
>CAESWR010000263.1:524080-535894 GCA_903171835.1 Mullus surmuletus | reverse complement strand
TGTCCTCACTGAGCCCCCATGTCCTCGCCGCACCCCCCCGCCCTCGGAAGGAGCCTCCTGACGTGTCCGCGGCCGCTCGACCACCGTGACTGACTGAGCGGTGACGGGACGCTGAGGGGACGCTGACTGGAGGCTGAGGGCGCTCGAGGCGACGCGCGCGCTCAGGGAGGTGAGCGAATCACAGAGCCGCGGAGCAGAGGTCTGGGAGCCCCAACAGATCCAGTGTAAACATCATTTTTGATAGGTTTGAGACACTCGTTGGCATGGAAACGGGTATGGAAAAAATATACAGTGTATTTGTCCTCTGACTGATCATTTGTCATCGTTATCAGAGCAACACATTTTGCAAACATAAGTGAATTTAAATGTCAGTGGAGTGAATCTGTTAAAGAAGTAGTATTTTCACAAGTACTTTTATATAGTTATATTAAAAATTAAAAACATGTGGCATCCGCAAAGGTATGTAATTAATATGACGTATAACTAACTAAATAAAGTGTTGTTTTAATCATTATCAGACCAACACATTTTGCAAACATAAGTGAATTTAAATGTCAATGAGGAGTGAATCTGTTAAAGAAGTATGCTGTGTCCCAAATCGCATACTTCCATACTGCATACTCAAGATTTTCAAATTGACTATAGTATGCATACTTCATACTTCATTCATTTCGATGCGCTGAGTGTCCACTGTTGCATACTCAAAATCCTGACCGGTTTGAGTATGTCATCCGGGTACTTTTGCATACTCAATTTCTCCCATACTGTCCATACTATTTTTCATTTTGACCTCGCATACTCAAAATTTTAAGTATTGAGTATGGAAGTATGCGATTTGGGACACAGCAGTAGTATTTTCACAAGTACTTTTATATAGTTATAATAAAAATTTAAAACATGTGGCATCCGGAAAGGTATGTAATCAATATGACATATAACTAACTAAATAAAGTGTTGTTTTAATCATTATCAGAGCAACACATTTTGCAAACATAAGTGAATTTAAATGTCAATGAGGAGTGAATCTGTTAAAGAAGTAGTACTTTTATATAAAGTTATATTAAAAACTAAAAACATGTGGCATCCGCAAAGGTTTGGGCACCATTTCACACACTTTCTAATTCTTTTTATGTAATCAATATGACATATAACTAACTAAATAAAGTATTGTTTTAATCATTATCAGGACTACACATTTTGCAAACATATATTATGTTGATTTAAATGTCAGGTGAATCTGTAAAAGATATTTAGTATAGTATATATTGTATATAGTATTTTCGTAAGTACTTTCATAGAAAGTTGTACAAAAAAAACAAAAAACTGTTGTGGCTTCGTAAAGGTTTGAGTACCATTTCACACACTATCCGACCTTTTAATGTAATGAATATGACATAACTGTAAAAAGTATAATCAGGTAATGTCCAGTTCTGACACAACACCCTGAGCTACTCACCATGCGTGATCCTTCTTGACAGTTGTTTACATTGTCATCATCAATGTCTCTCACCAAAGAAATCTCAGGTTCAAACAGTTTTCTTTTGAAATGTCATGATGACTGGCATTGTACATGTTGATTCATCCTGTGCACACTTAGAAGTGAGTGATTAGACGTGAGTGTGTGTGTGTTTGTGGGTGTGGAGGGCTGTTTCTAGCAATTGGTGACATGCCTCATCAAAACGGTCCCTCTGAAGCACATGAGGCCTCCTTTTCAGGATGACAGAACCAATTTCAGCAGTTACACAGGCAGTAATTATGACATATGAGCAAAAAGCCACAGGTACTGTAACTCACGTGACTCACGTGAGTTCTTTTCAAGTCAAATGATCTACCTTCAGTGTATGTCGTTGATAAGCAACAAGGGATGTCATAAAACTGACACATTTAAAGCAGCATAACTTTATTACAAGGAGTGCCAGAAGAGAAAGCAAACTTATGTTAAACTTGTTAGACACACATCCTCAAACCAAATGCTGCAGGGCATGTTTTCTTGCCATTATTCCTGAAAAACAACATTCCCCACCAACACTTTTCATCACAGTGTCTGCCGTTGACAAGTTGCACAGATAAGACCTCCGGAGGCGGCGTCCTGCCCGAGCGCCTCGCGCCGGCTACAGACACTAGCAGTCTGAGGCACCTCGAAATGAACCAGTTTTTGCTCGCGTGACACTTGTTACACACTAACCGCCCGTGTCACTTCACCTGCTCCACCTCAAACCTTTGTATTGACTGACACAAGCAGCTGGCAGACAGTGCTGCAAATATGCACAACACACATGCAAACACGGTACAACAAACTGTCAAAGCGGAGACACCAAAAGCAAAAGTGTGACAACAAAAAGCAGGTATTGCATAAGATGATGGCTTTATTTTCATTGATTGTTACAGACATGACTTGCTTTAAGAGGTCAAAGGTTTCCCCACTGATGTAGTACTGCAATATTAAAAGAATACAGTGTGGTGTTTTCCATGTCTTTGTGCTGCTGTCATGACAAAAATGAATGGACAGTCGACCATCTGCTGTGAATATATATATTACATTAACTCCTGATAATGGCCAAGCACCTAAAAGCACACAATGATCAGCTCTCCGTCACCCTCCTTGTTTGCTCTCTTGACAAGCATTTCCCAAAAACGCCCAGCACATGAAAGACGCAGGAGGAAGCAGCTGTATTCACCATTTATTTTGACTGCTTTGGTGCACCGACACGTGCCGGGGTAAAAACGCTTTGGAGACAGCCCCAGTCATTCATCTATTCTGCTTTATTTTCATCGCACTCTGCCACTTAGTCTTTCTTCTCCGCCTTGTGCTCGTCGTCGTCCGGGTTGTAGACGCTGACGGTGAACTCACCGGCCTCTGTGCCGTACTTGTTCTTCACCATCAGGGCGTACTTGCCGGAGTCGGCCGTGGTGACGCAGGCGATCGTGATGCTGGCGAACTTTCCGTGCTCGAACTTGAGCTGGTAGTGTTCGTCGGGCAGGAGCGTCTTCTCGTTCTTCATCCAGCTAACCTCGGGCGTGGGTTCGCCCCACACATTGCCTGTCAGGTTCAGGGACTAAAAAAGGAGGAGAAGGACAGGACGGTGTGAATGTTTCTTTACTAGAAGCTAGATTCCAAAACGAAACGGGAAGGAGACAAAAGATGGTATGTGATCAACAAACTGTATTCCAGATTGGAAATGTACTCACCTTGCCCTCCTGGATGGCAACCACATCTGGCAAACCTCCAACAACCCGAGCACGGTCTGAAGAAGAGACACAAGGGTTGATCAACCATTAGCTTGTCCTTCTACAACTGATAGAAACTGATCTTGTCAAATGGTGTCCCGATCCGATATCAGATATCTGTCTGATATCAGCAAAACAAACGAGTATTGGATTACATCAGCCTGCATCTAAAATCTCTGACATAAGCACTCCCGTACAAGCAGTCCATTCCAGACTCCAATCCAGCACTTCCAGTAGAATATGCTTATGTTTGAGTTGAACTTGGTTATTTTGCCCTCTAAATTGTTTTTGTTTGGTTTTTATTGGATTTATTGAGTAGATTTTTCAGAGTCTTCTAATTTGTTGTTTATTCATTATATTAATTGTAGAATATTCTCATGTTTAAGGTTAACATTTATTTTTTGATAAGTGGTCTACAAATAAATATTATTATTATTATTATTATGTAACCCATTGGTTAATTAATAAAGTTTTTCGCATGCCTACTGTTGCTGACTATTGTTCTCTGTTTGAGTATACATCCTTTTCTAACATTCCATACTACAAAATAAGTAATAAAAGTATGTATGATTCGTGCTGATATTGTATCGGATCCATATCCGTAATGGACAATACTCAAGGCTGTAATATCGGTACTGTATCAGAAAAAAGTTGTATTGGGAAACTTCCTCAGTTCTGTCTAGAGAAGCAACTATCAGGCTTGTGCATCTTTGACTCCACCAGGCCGAGTCGCCACTATGTCCGGAGAAACATTATATAATCTCCGGGGGTTACGTCTCTTGGGAGGCCAAACAATAAATAGCAACTTACTTCTTTCTGCGATTGCTGCTGCCCTGCAGAGGGAAGGAGATAGACACCGTCAGAAAAAGCTATGAGGCCATACAATACCAGGAAATGTATTCATACTGCCTCCAAAAATGCTCACAAAGCACGTGGAGTCTATTTTTAAGTTTTGTGACGACTGTTATCTTCTATTTCAGTGAAAACATCCTTGTTGGACGGAAACACACAATTGCACAACACGTGGCGCAGGACAGACGAGTTTGTTGACTTACTTGAGCCTCTGGAATTCCTCGAATGCCTCTTCCCATGCTGCATAAGACAATTCGACAATTCATTATTCACTCACATCGAAGCAAAAATAGCCAGAGTGCGATGGGAGGTTTTTGAAAATGTGCAGCCTCCTGCTCGTTTGAACTTTAAAAACCCCCGACTCACCCTGGCCGGTCAGATCAAAGGCCCTCTTCACGCCGTCCTTGCCATCAAAGATATCCATGGTGTATTTGCCCTTGTCCTTCTCAGTGGGCTCATTGATCTTAAGCCAGAGCTGCTCTCCTGTGACTCCAGACTTGACTCTCTCAGAAGCAGCCATCTTTGCATCTCTAATGTGGAGATGGGGCAAAGCAAAAGGAGAAAAAAAAGGCTGTTTATATGCAGCATGTACACAGTGGTTGGTTGAACTACAAACACTGCCGTTTCCGCGCGGTTGTCCCACGCCATGCGACGAAAAAGCGAGGCCTGACCTCTGAGAGGAGCAGGCCGACAGATGGCAGGCCTTTGTTTCAGACTGAAAGGCAGACGTGTGACCTGTAGAGCTGCCATCAGCGTCTGCAAAGTTGCTTTCATGTAGGTCTTTAGAAGATTATGAAAAGTAGCTGAGGGCATTTACAGTCAAAGCGGCAGATTTCAGACTCGCTTCAGCTGCTACACCGCTGAAAGCATTTCAGATCTTTGCGGCTGTGTTTGTTGGCCACCTCAAGGACAACCCGATTCAGGAGTGGATGGAAACTTTTACCATTGGATGATTTTACGTACTTGTGAAGCCAGCCGATGCGCAGGTCCTCATTGTAATACGTGACCATGGAATAAAGAACGATGCCGTGTTCAGTGCTGAGGACTTTGACTTCAGTGGATGAGTTGGCTGTAAAAAAAAAAAAAACCCAATAAAAGAAAAACAGGTTTTTATTCACATCCTTTGAAAAAGGTAAATGACAACTGTGGAAAATACTGCAGGTATTAGCAATGATAAATTCACACGCTGGAGAAAATACAGGTGCGTATTCTGCTTTTTTCCAATGATTTAACTGCTATTACTGCAGTTTTCTGACTCACCAATGACCCTGAACAGCTCATTCATTACAGCCTGGTAGCCTACGGGAGAAAAAATGAAAACCCAATTCATGTCATTATTGCAGATGTCATTTTTTGGAGCAAGAAGTTTTCGAGAATACACACGGACTTTTACCTGCATCTGTTAAGTCGAAGTGGCTCTTGTCTTTGCCTCTCTCGTCCCTCAAGACCACCCCGTAAATACCTGCATCCGACTTGGAGATCTATGGTTTTGAGTAAAAAGCAACATTAGTGTCCTTGAGGCAGCAATGAATTTCCTTTTTCTACCTTAAACAAAAGGGGAACACAGTATTTTTCGTGGGACAAATAATAAGACGATATAACAGCCAAATACAGAACACAAACGCAGAAAAGGCAAGCTTTTCTCCCGCCCAGGATGCTGCAGGCGTTAAAGACGGGGGAAAACATAAAAATGGTGGCACAGGGAGGACATATGGAGAAATTATAGGTGTGAACTTATGGCAGCAAAGTTTATGTCCAGACTTTGGGTCGTGGTGGCGGGGAAACGTCCTCTGCAGCCGGCTTTTTTCCTTCTTTTTCGCTCTTTTTCTCTTGCTTAATAACCCACTGTAAATTAGACAGATAAGCCAGTTAATGCGAGAGCAATGGAACAAGCAATGACACCAACCCTCTCTTTATGAGTAACCGTGACGATGGTGAGAACAGCTTTGATGTACACATGCTTGCGAACGTCAATTCAACTTCACCAGCACCCAATCAAACCAGATTAGTATTCTCAAGAAAAAAGAGGAAAGCTTTTAAATATTTGTTGCCAGTAAAGTTCAATTGAAGTGGGTTAAGATGAATGAATGAATGAAACAATGAATGAATGAATGAAACAATGAATGAATGAATGAATGAATAAATCACACAGATCATAAATTATTCCCCGCATAGACCAACAGGTTTGGTCCCTTGAATGAATTAAAAGTGGTCTAAAACCTCTAAATGATAGAAATTGAGGCTTTTTCTAGACCATCACAGTTCCATAGTGCGCCGTGCTGACGTGCTCACTCCTGCAGCACTTCGGCAAGATGCCAGAACGTGAACATTTTTCAAAGCGTTCCATCATTTATGATTCTGTGTGTTAGAGAGGGATGGTTGGCAGCATCGAGTCTAGCCCTACGATGGAAGCGTAGCTGCACTGGACGCGTGGCTTTTAGCTCTTTACTCATAAGCTTGCGACTCCTCGCCGAGCGCGGCCTCTTTCTAATGTGGCTGACCTTTCCGATATTAAAGGTCAGCTCGCCATCGTGTCTCTCGATTTTCTTGGCATCATCGTCATCCTCTGCAATCTCGATGCTGTCCTTAGACCACGTGATCTCGGTCTCTGGTTTGATATTTCCAATCTGTCAAAGGAGGGGAGAGAAACAAACAACAAAATAAACAAACAAATGGGGCAAAACTGTCTGCAAAACTGAAATTACATGACTTGAATTCATGTTTCTTACCTTGCATTTCAACAGCACGTCACACTCTGGAGTAACAGCAAAGCTGAGGTACTCCACAAAGTGAGGACCTGTGGACAGCCAGCAGAATCGGATTGTAGAATCACAGTGATCTGTTTTAACTGCAGTCATATCATGGAAAAAAGGCAATTCTCTTACCTTGCTTCCTGACCCATTCTGCACGCTCAAACTCAGACTTCTTCTGAAGCTCTCTGAACTCTACACACCAAGTCAAGCAGAAATAAATGTTGAAATGTAAAGGTGAGATCCAATTTACAGATCTCAGCGCAAACGCCACACAGTGTGATGTGTGACTGCAGTTGTCTTATTACTTCATCATCTAAAGTAATAAACACATGATGCGCCCTTAGTTCTGAGGGAAAACACATGCATATTTTAGGTTCTCTCTGTAGAACAGTTTACATAAATAATTTGCCGATATATAACTCCACGCAGTTTCACTTAGATTAATCGTGCATCACTCCTAATGAGTCTCAGAGGCAATGCAACAGAGTGTGCACACCACCATGGGCAGATGCACAGGAGGGACAGGAAACATAGGCTGGCTTCTGCTGCCCCTCAGTGGACGTACACTTCCACAGCAAATCCTCGAAGAATGCAAGGATGATTTCCAGGGAGTCGCTTCATCATGTGTATGTAAAGAAAAAGCAACTGGTTTGTGTAATGTGCAGGTGAGGTATTACCATCTCCAATGAGCACAAGACTGGTCGTGCCCTTCGCTTTGCCGTCCACCAGGTTAAAGGTGAAAGTTCCCTCGTCCGTGACCTCCAGAGAGTCCATGAACATTTCAATGATGCCGGTGGTCTTGTCAAAGTTCATTGTGTATTTCTGGAAGCGAAACGACGACGAAAACAACCCCGTGAGCGTATTTGTGTCAGGATCAGGAAAACAAAAACTAGCACAATAGTTGAGGAGATTTCACACCTTTCCCTCACTGACGATTACGTCGTTAAAGACGTACTCCACTTGGCAGCCCGATGTGAATTTCTCCACCTGAGTCCAGAATCGCACGCGGCCTTTCTCCAGCAGCTCCATGGCCATTTCACTCTTGAAGGGAATAACTGCAGAGAAACAATATTGTTTAAGCTTTTACAGCATTCACCTTTGTATTATTCTATGTAGTGCATGTACGCAGTAGCTACAGGCTATTCTACTTTCTATTCACAGCATCCCTGTTTGATAAGTATGTGTGTGATGTGGTGAGTTACTCACCAGGGAACTTGTGCTCGTGGCTGATGTCCAGAAGACGAAGAAGACCTGTCAGAGAGCAGCAGAGAGGGTGAACGCCGCGACCCAAGCAGAACCTCTCAGCATCACTATTCTTCTTCCTTTTTTTTTGGACAGCATTGTAAAGCAGTACGCATCTACAGCCACAGAGATGTCAAACACAACCTTGGACGGCTCTGACTGACACACAACATCAAATAATGTGACATGGCCTTTGCGGCAAAGAAAAAAAAACAGCACATAGCAGGATTTGCTGCTGCTGTTGAAACAGGATGAGAGCACACACGGCCCTCGGGGCCCCCTTTAAACCTTTAGCACCGGCTTTGCACAGAAATAACAACTGAATTGAGTTTCACGCATGGGGCTGACTCACCTTCTTCAGTAAGAGTGTAGCTGGAGGAGATACCATCGCTGTTGGTGAGCACGCAGGAGAAAATGCCCAAATCCTCCATGGAGGGGTCATTGAAGATGGCTCTGGACCTGGAGAAAAGGTTAATGAAAAAGCAAGGGAAAGCTTTGAGCTGATTCAAAGCAAACACGGTGGACTGTAAAAGCTGTGGAGAAATATTTGCAATGGCCGGAAAATGAAATCTGGGCCGCTTCCCTTGACACACTCACCTGCCTTTCTCGTTGACAATGGTCAGGCGGGAGGTGTCCGTGAGAGCCTTGTAGTTCTTGGACCAAACAAACTCGGCGCCCTCGCCCATCTCAGAGCACTCGAAGACCATGGAGATCACACCATCGTCATCGACATCCACATAAATCTCTTTGGTGCCTGAGAGAATAAAGGTCCATCCATTGCAAGTGTCACGGTTGTAGCTTTTTCTTTTTTTTTTAAATAAATTACTAACATGATACAGACAAGTAAGAATATTTGACATAGTGAAATATGAGATAGTTTGGAATTAACAACATCAACAAAAAGTGAATTGACTGAGAAATGGCTGTTGGCAAAAGACTGTTGGAAAGCTACATATGAGTGACTGTGCGAGTTACGTAACAGTCACACTCACCAGGGCGAGTCTCGGCCAGGATTGAGCCCAGGGTAGCTGAGGGCTTTCCAACTCCGGCAAGATTTTGAGCGCGCACGCGGAAGTCGTAGGATGTACCAGCTTTCAGGCCAGTCACCTAAAGCAGCACATGAGGATGTCTTTAAGCGTGTTTCACATGCACCAACAAGCTGTCCAGATAGCTGTGTCATCGTCAGCTCATCTTCCTCACTTTCAGATATTTCGCCTTGTTGGCCTTCTCGTGGACGGCCTTCCAGCCTTCCGCTCCAGCAGAGGCCACCTTGAGGTCCAGATAGTAGCCGTTCACGGGAGTGCGGCCCTCGAATTTAGGCGGCTCCCACAGGACCACCAGGGAGGAGTCACGGACCTCGAGCACATGAAGACCAACAGGGGAACCTTGGACGGAAAAGGAAGGAGAGGGGTTTTAATGAGACGATCATTCCCAGATTAATATCAGGATGGTATTATTTAGTTATGCTAAATCACTGCAACCCACTTTAATAAAGCGCCCTATTTTCATTAACGGTACACCATGTCAGCCCTTTAGTAGTTTGCTCAGTTGTCTAAAATCTACAGACAACTTTTTTTGAGAGACTGCACATCATACCTGGGACAGTAATGGTCCATTCCTTGCACTCAAGTGCTGTACTGGGCAGCGAGGCTTTGCTCACACCTGCCATGTTCATGGCACGCACTTGAAACTGGTAGAAAACATTCTCCTTCAGGTTCTCCGCCTAATGGAAACGAATGAAGGAAAAATAGATGGTTGAAAAGAAAAATGATTAAAAGCAGTAACATTACCATTAATACTTCATCTTTTCCAAACTGAAATGAAAGGTCTCACTTTGTAGGAGGTTGTTGTCAAGGCCTGGTGGTTCATTTCATGCCACTTGCCAAATACATCTCCCTTCACGGTCCTGTAGTCGACAAAGTATCCCCTGACATCAGCTCCTCCGTTGTTGGCAGACTCCTTCCAGCCCAGCACCATGTAGTCCTTGACAGCTTCCAACAGGGAAACACTAGTCGGCTTTCCAGGGACGGCTGCCAGGAGAGAATGATTGTCAGTACTGAGAAAGAATTTTTTACACAATATGATACTTTTCGGATGTCCAGATCCTAATATTTAAAGGAAGATTCTGTCAACAACCTGGCTAATCAAAGGCCTTTGTTGCCAGTAGTGTTAAGACATCACACAATTACAAAGTGCTGCAACAAACACACGCATTGCACCTTTTCTAAATGGTCATTGTAATAGATAAAGTACTTACGCTCCACGTCAGGCGCAGGGCTAAGAAAGGCTCCGCAGCCAGACCAGACTCTGGTTAGGTTCATGCTCTTTTATGAACACAGTGTTTTAGCCCTCACCTTGGCCATGCACCAGCAGGCAAACCCTGAAGAGTTATCAAACAGCGAAACAGAACTCAGGCAAAAAAAGGAAACAAATATGTACAAAAATATGCATTGTAAAAGAATTAGGGGAACTGGTATTTCTGCACTTGTCACTAATGCATGACATATTAAATCATTAGTGATGAGGCCCGGCAGGCACATGCACACATGCTATTACCGTAATAACCAAATAATATGTGAATTAGGAGTGATGATTATTTGGAGGGGATGGTGGGAAAAAGTGCAGCAGTGCAAATGAGAATGACATTTGAAAACTTTTGGAATATTAAATATGCTTGATGAAAAGATGAGTTAAGAGGTTATCCGCCGCTCAGGGACAAGGAGCCGAAGACGGCGGGTCATGTGTGCGAACGAGCAGAACCATACGAATTTAAAGCCTCTCTGGGGAAACAAAGAGCGTGTGTTCTCGGCGAACGCCAGTCCCCGGATAAATAAATGGATGGAGGATGAAGCGGAGCGAACGAGATGCACTTGAACGCTGCAGGCAAAGAGCGAACAAAAGCAACGAGGCACGAGGCCACTCACAGATGGCGGCCTGCACAATCACAGGATCAGAGGTGGGGGAACTCTGGCTGTACCCGGCGGCGTTGACCGCCTTCACCCTGAACACGCAGTTTTCCCCAGTGGACAGGCCGTGGCACACGAACCTGAAAAAGAAACACAAACCCCCCGTTATCCCTGCACAAAGTTGGAAGTAAAGTTAAACTTAAAATCCAGCTGTGCATATGGAAAATATTTATACGCCTTAATGTGCGGACCCCTGTAGCTAACTCAGTTTATGAGGCGGCAGATGAATAATGCGCAATATTTGGTTCATCTGACTTTCAACATTAGCTTTTAATTTTATTGTAACTAATTAAACATTGTAACAGAGAGGGCAAATCTATGAATAATAAGCCGAAGATTTGCTTGATGTAATACACTCAGAGCTTTTACTGCCTTAATTGGTCTGGCACAGCCCCCCGTGGATACCTACTACTAACAAACTCGGGATAAATCTCAGTTAAACAGACAATATGCGTCCTCTCGTGCTGTGAGAACATTACTTTTGACCATTTTGTCGCTTCAATGTTGGTTTTTGATCACACGCTTGCTAATTTTATTGGTGTCTTCCGACATTGTGGCACATGAGGCGAGTGAATCACCACCGCACAGACGTGCGAGTCCGCCCGTTCTTCCTGATTAAAACGGTGTAATGAGTCGGAAATTTTGCCAGATATCCCGCCTCTGGCACTGACTGAAGCATCAATAATTCCCCCTAAGTGGATCGATTGCATTCAGTGTGGCGTCAAATCGACTGGGATGCTTTTAAACCCCGGGAGGGGGGGGGGGGGGGGGGG
>CAESWR010000263.1:460598-473045 GCA_903171835.1 Mullus surmuletus | reverse complement strand
TTCATCAGCAGTGACTTTTCCCCCATTGCCTCCCTTGAGTGGAGTTCTGGCCCGGTTTCCGTGTTGCAGAAAGTAGTTCCCTCTTGTTGCCGGGGTTACACGGATAAAGCATTTTGCTCCAAAAACAGCATGCGTTCAAAAGAGTAATCCATTTGCATCACAAATTCTTGGCTGCAAAAAAGTCCGACCTCGCAATCAACCAGCACTGTTTTCCATCCCTCCGTACCACTGTGCACTGCTTTCCATCAGCTGAAGGAGGCGACGCGAGACAAGACGCGTTGCAGCGGCCTCCTTCCGAGCATATAAACGCCTTGAAACAGCTGATGATGGAGTGATGCAAACAGACTTTTTTGATAGAGAATAGATCACTCTTTTAAACGCATATTGTTTTTTGGAGCAAACACCCGTGTGAGCCCACCAACTTAAAAGGAACTATTTTCTGCAACACCGGAACCCGTCCAGAACTCCGCTCACGGGACGCAGTGGGGGAAAAGTCACCGCTGATGAAAGACACTGATGGTGAGGATCTCATACAACTTCATGTAAAAAAAATCTGAACTATCCCTTTAAAAGAGTTCAAGTCTGTGCAACCCAAATTTGACTGGTTATGGCGTCATTAGAAGGCGGAGGTCCTCACCAGTTAACACCATCAGCCTCCACCCAGGCAAAGCGGTACTCGTTGACCCTCAGCATCAGCTGCAGGCACCCGGCCACGCACTGGACATACTGAGAGCTCTGCAAAGGACAGAGTTAAACATTTACTCACAGCCGCACGCGCGAGCCCAGCCCGCATAATCCGGGACACAAACAAAAGATGTTAGGAGGTCAAGTACAATCAGGGCGGATCAAGAAACACAGAGTAGTTAACAAGCAAAGACGGCACATGGAAGGAAACCAGTCAGAGACTTGCATTACCGACGCCTCTCAAACCCGAGGAGGCTTTGCACATGCAGCCCGCAGCGAGTAAACATCAACACATGCTCAGATGACAAACTGGAGTGGTACAAATACAGAGCGATAGCAGGGGAGCGTGTCCCGTCACACCTGAGCAGAACAATGGAAATTGAGATTAGAGAGAAGGAAGCTGAGAGGAGGAAAAACTCCACAACTCATTAATCTGTTAATTGAGTAAAAGCAAAGAAGTCCAGCGAGAGGAGAAAAACAAGCAGCAGTGAGGACAGACGAGCGGAGGAGTGAAGGTTACCTGGTTGAAAATGCAGAGGAAAAGACGACCATCAGTTATTAGGTGGTAACCTTCTCTGAGTAATATGCCACTCAGAGCAGTAGTAATAATAATAATGACACGCTGGAAAAGGGTATGTGATAATAAATAAAATGGTTGGATGCTGCTGCTGTGCAAATGCTCTTCCAATTTTACCTCGTTACACTGAAGGTACAGAGAAAGCTGTTTGTCATGCGCTTTCAGCATTAAGGAGAAGTGGCTTAAAACCGCATGCAATTTTGAATGGTTAAAAACCAACCAGTGGCAGCAAACACCATGCTGTACAAGATGAATAAATAAATAAATAAATAAAATCCCTGCTGGATGTCACTTTCATACGCTTTTTAAAGACGCAGGCCATCTGCAATCTGGAATTGTTAATGTAAAACTAGAGTGCACGGACAGGATGGGAGAGAAAAGAGGGAAAAGTGAAAGTCCAGTGACAGCTGACATGATGCCAGCTAGCGCAAACCTTGCCTTTTTTTTTTTTTTTTAAAGCGCCAGGCTGACTGAAGATGCACCCCTCACATACTCACTTCACTGGGAGAGATAGTTCCTGCTCCCGAGCCTGATTCTGGACCTGTACCATGTAGGTTCTGATAGGAGATAAACAAAAAAAACAAAAACAAGTGCACATTTGTTGACAAGGCTTTGGGCTGAGTCACCGTGGTTATGGACCCGACCACACATGCAATTCAGAGGCAGCGAGCAATCACTGCAGGCGGCTACTGTGGAGAGAAAATATGACCTAACAGAGTATAAAGAGGCAAAACGCTCCGAAAAAGGGAGAGATGATGAGCTAGAGCCGGATCCAAAGCGAGATATTTTACAAATATGAGTGGAGAATTTGGAAATCAATATTCAGACTGCTCCAAATGTATCAACTCTCACTGTGAGCAGAGGCAATGGAAAAATTGAAGAGAACACACAAATAGAAATTAAATACGCGCACAAAAACTGCAAGGCCACGTCCTCATACAGAAACTGCTTCTTTTTAAAAATCGTGCAAGAATGAAAAAAAATCCTGAATCAAAAGCTGTTTTTACAAAATCACAGCTGATGGAGAACACGGCTTCATGTACCTGTGAGCTCAGCTGGCTTTTTATCCAGTTGAAGTAGTAGTTCAGATCGCTTCCCTCCATCAGATCACGGCCCCACGCTGCCAGCTTGGCGATGATCCTCGCCGCCTGGCAGAGGAAGAAAGACATTTGACATCTGTATTTATGGTGAGGACAAAATAAACGGCATTAACACGACGGTACGAGACGTCATGTTCCATTTCAAAAGACTTATCAAGGACACAGAACATTGTTATCTTCAAATTGATGTTGTTACAAAAAGCCGCATCAAGCTATTATACAGCACGCATTGCTATTTGTTTGAAGTTGTGTTTCTATTCACCTCAGGTAAATATCTGGTTCAAATGTCACTGAATCAAAATGTAAACCAGACAATATCGGCGAAATGGTGACTGAGCACGTAAACATGATCTGCAAACCGGCTGACATGCGACATTCGCATCAACTCTATTCGCAAGCGATTTTCAGCCGCCACAATGATTGGATGATAAAATGCGTCTCTCTCATCACCGTCGCACCTTGTCAGGGCGTGTAGAAATACGGAGGCTGTCAGCCGGACTGATCTTAACTGCCAACTTAGGGGTCACATTCTGCCCACCTGCTGGAGACCATCTGAGGGATATTCTTAATTAAGCTGTGGGTGCTCATTATTTGAAAGGGGTGGCAGGGTGAGAACATAATATTAATTGCCTGTTGGGTGGTTCTTTGTGAGGAATTATTGATTAGAGACCTCTGTGAAATATTCATACTCATCTTTTTTAGTGAAGATGAGATCTGGATTTTGGTCCTGATTTAAAATACCAAACAGTGTTTTGGTTTTATGTGAGTATGACCCTTCTCGCTAGGCTTTACACGATCAGGATTTTTGGGGCTGATCACCGATAAGTGAGTTTAAATAAACCGATCACCGATCTGATCACATGAGGAAGCAATAGGTCTATTTGAATAACTTGTTTATTTGCTGTATATATATTTATGTACCGTTTACGGAGTATCACCAAAGGTGTTCTAAACCATTTTTGCCAATGTTTAACAATCTTTGTCATGCCCCAACCGGACAGAGATGCACGGGTAAAACATCCAGATCACAATGCTCCCCCACGAGGTACTGTCACAGATTGCAATTAGCTCGAGTTTTATCTGTCTCAGACACTGTGAAGACGTCCTGCGCCAACCGACATGTTTGTTTGAATCCACCAGCTAATCATTCGAGATTCAAAAAAACTTTATTGTCCGTCACGTCACAAATACATCTTTCACACTGAAATTCGCGCGTCGAAGGAGGCAGCGTTTGTCCATGCAGAGACCCTCTGACATGTTATCCACTTTCTGCCAACACGGAACAGAGACGACCCGGTAATCGTGCGGTGCCGGTACTGGACCTTAGCTGAACCTTAGCTCCTCTTCCAAGGCAACTTTTATGAGACTGGTTTACCGAAAAAGGACAGAATGGATGAAATGATCAAAGCATTCGCGTCTGATAACAGGAAGCAGCCCCTTTCTCGGCTGTGTGAACGGGTTTGAGCAGCAGCGATGTGCTGCATCAGCGACTGCCGTGTGTCTGATTCGTCAGAGACCAAAACCAGCTGTCGGATTCAAACAAACATGTCAGTGGTGCGGAACTTCTTCTGAGTAAATGAGACAGACAACACAATACAATGGGAGCTTCTGCAAAAAGTTTCAACTCGACAATGACGTCATTGATCGGATCGGCGAATTAAGACATTACAGCAGATCAAACAAATTGCATAAATCCGATATAGCCGATTAGATCGGCGGAAAGCCTTCTTCTCGCCTAATCAAGGTCACAGCTCGCGGTGCATTTTAAATTGTTGACCTTGTTCGAGCTGTCTAAAAAGAGATGGATAGCTGTCTTATCTTACAAAGCTGTGAAAAACTCACCATGTGGACGGTGAAAAGATCCTGGCGATTCAGCATGGGGAGGAAGTAGGACCAGGCGGTGTTCTTCGTCTTCTTTGCGTAGTCGAAGAAGATGCTCACCCTCTGGTGGTTTTCCTGAATGACATTTGAATTCTCCAGTGAGTGACACTGTACAGAAAAGTTGAATGCCTGCAAACACTGAATCAATTGCACGCCAACTGCTCAAGCTCGCAAGAGGATAAAATTGCATGTTATTGAGGCAAAGTGATACCTGCAGGGTGTCATCAATCAGAGTCAGGATGTACTGGACTGTCTGCTCCTT
This sequence comes from Mullus surmuletus, assembly GCA_903171835.1. Taxonomy (NCBI): domain Eukaryota; kingdom Metazoa; phylum Chordata; class Actinopteri; order Syngnathiformes; family Mullidae; genus Mullus; species Mullus surmuletus. Next base: position 468,541 of record CAESWR010000263.1, on the reverse strand, counting down.
GGAGATGTGGGCCATCAGGTTCAGAAAGGTCTTTGCACACTGACACACCAAAAAGAAGATATATCGTTGAACAAACTTTCTTTGAAAACAACTCCAAACAGGAACATTACATGCACTCGCAAAACAGAATAATGTAGCGAGAAATCAAGATTTCCATGCTGTTGTAAAACTATCTGAGAGCTGAGAAAGGTAATCAAAACCTCTTCATCAATGTAATTGTTGGTTCAAGGCACGCCACACACAAAAAACATATCATTCACAACAAAGTACCTGGTGTCCTTCATTTGTCAGAATGACCTGCTTCTCCTCAGAACTGGCAACCTCAAACTTCTTGATGAACTCACAGTCCTCTGCAGAGATCATCTGACTCCTGGCGGGGAAATTGATCCAGACATTTCAAGAGTGACACAAATACTTCATTGTAGAATTTCCTTGAGTTGGACCTCTCCAATGAGCTGAGTGGCAGAGTATTATCTTATAAGAAAACTTCAGTCAAGGAATAATACTTGTGATAAACAGTTACTCACCTTTCAAGTGTAGTTGTACAAATGTTATAATCAACAACAGGTGCTTGTGAAGCAAAGTAATATGTATTGTAGCATGTGACAGAGGTAGAAGTCAATGTTAAATGCCATTCAAACATTTTTGGAGATGAAAGCAGTCCAAGCCAAGAAGTTGCCTTGGTAACTGCAGGGCAATATATAGCTTTCTAAAAAAGGTAAATAAAATGGGTGCCTTCACTGCATTTAAATTAAATAACGGCCCCAACAAAACATGTTTGATTATTTCTGAAGTAAAAACCTACAGAAGACTGCTGCTTGCAACAGATAAGCTTTGCACTCGGTTTTTGTTACCTCCGTGACACTTCTAATTAAGCAGCAGTTTGCACTGAAGTGGCGACTAATCAGGAAATACCACAACGAGTTCCAGTCAAGGCAAAAGCAACGCCTGGATGACCCGAGGAGGTGGCTCGCGACATGGAACCAACACTCATGGAACCAATGTGTCCGCACATGGAAACGATAACTTGAAGCCAAATAGAGGAAGTATCGCTCAAAATGGTGAGTCTACTCACCAGTTGAGTGATTGAGCTGATGAAAAATCACACCATTGTGTAACATGTTGTGGGTAGAGAGCTTCAACTGATTTACAGAGGGATATACGGTACACTTTCTTCAATATTCTACTTGAATATTAGTATATTCCACACATATGTATTCTGCATGCTTTTTGCAAAACTGAGACGGATTTCGACCTCATTTGTGTCCATATTTGGTGCAAAGACCTGAATTTAGTAGAATCTGAAGTAACAGAAAACTCTGACATGTAGAGCCTGTGGTTTGCAACCTTTTATTGAGGAAACTAGTTGGCTCACCAATTGTTTTTTCGAACAAGGAATGAATGTTTCCTCGCCGGCTGCGATTGTGTGGCACTTACTGCAGGTAGGACTGCCAGTTGACCAGGTTGGCCCGGACCTCGGCTGCCTTGGCCGCGATGATGTTGGTGGGGACCGCGGCGTCCACAGCCCCGCGGATGTCCATCCTGATCGGTGCTGTGTGCAGTTATCGATGATCCACCAACAGAAAACTACAAACACCTGTGTGTGAAACAAAAGGAATACAGTTACCAAGGAGACAGGAGAAGCCAGGAGACATGCAGCTTTTATTCTGGCACCGTGTCCACATGTTATTGTCTACATCACATCACATCACATGACATTAGATGATTGTCTGACGTCAGATAGCAGATGTCACTCATTCACCAAACACAACTACATCAGCTGTGCTTGCTAGCTAGCAGAACTAGCTTAACTCAATGTCACGACACACAACGACTGCTCGTTTCCGGAAACACGACACAAACATCTGGACGTGGACACCTGAGACGAACCCACACGGAGGAAGTGGTCCAATAACACCGGCAAAGACCCGCTTAGTAACGTAACGCGGTTCTAACGGGGAGAAGCAGCCAGTGATGCTAACCACAGCTAGCTCAGTGCTAGCTTAGCAGCATCGTGCAGGTAAACATTCACCCCGGAAACATCATAGATCGACATTTGTGAGCGTTTGAGGAGCAACAATGTTTGTGGAAAAGGACAGAAGAGTAGAAACTAGGTCTGAATCACTCACCCTGCTGCTGTTCTGGGAGCAGCTGACAGAGCAACACGGCGTCACGGCGTATCATGTGACAGGCGGTCACATGATGCCCGCTCTAGGTCGTCTACGTCTATGCGCGGAGCTAAAGTCAACACAGCGAGGAGAGAGATGCGGAAGTGGTTTGGAGTCCTGACTTTGATCTAAAGACTCAATCTTAATTAATTATTAATTAATGTGCGCCAATTACAAAATACATCAATATGCTGCCAGAATGGAAATACTTGAATTACTATTTATACTTTACTATTTATTTATACTATTGCAGTTTTGCAGCATGTTTTTACTACTTTAGTGCTGGATATTAATGGATATTAAAAGGGCAATGAAAGGCTGCACAAACTCTTCACAGAATGAGCATATTCTCTAACATTCAGTGTAGTACAGGCTATGTGTGTTATTTTTGATTGACAGTTTGTTGCTGATTGCCAATTAGCTGGAATATTAATAATAATAATGATAATAATAATAATCCATTTATTTTGTAGAGCGCTTTTCTCAAAATTCAAAGACACTTTACAGTTTCAGTTTAAAAACAGTGAAATAAATAAGTAAGAAAAGGAAAGAACACAGTGAAACATAGCATTATAAAACAACTGATAAAAGAACACAGTGAGACATGGAACAATAAAACACGGTAACGGAGGTGGGTTTTAAGGGTTGAAAGCTATTGTAAAAAGGTGAGTCTTGAGCTGGGATTTCAAGGTGTGGAGGTCCGGACACACCGAAGAATCTAGGATCTCTTGCTATATTAAAAAATGCCCCCCCTCATGGATGCTTGGTCATTTATAAACAATATGATAACAGGAATGTATACATTTGTAAATAATCAAATTGAAAAATAAATTTTATTTTAATGTAACAATTAATTAAAATTAAAAAATAAACACCAACATAATAAATGCCTAAAAGGCCATGTGATAGGATAAGATATCACTGTTCAAAAATAACGTTAAATATTAAGTGTAGTCAGACTTTCCAAAAATACCTGGTAGGTTCAGTCATATTAACGTTATTTTGAAAGTCCTGAATCATTCTAATAAACTCATAATATTTTTCCACCAACCCAACGTAAGTTGAATGTTATGTACTGTAATGTTTCAGCACACAGGAATGCGCCGCAGCCATTAGTCACAATGAGCCGTCTTATCACTTGATAGCGAAGGTTCTGTGCGGATGACAGAGGGCGGCTGATTGCTCACTCCAAGGACCTTTGATCACTCTATCCTTGTGAGTCTCTAAGGAGGGCGACACGTTAGAAGCTTTTTACTCAAATCCGGCGGTCCTGGGTAGTATTGATATTAATAGCTCTGCACGAACACAGTGGCCATATGTTGGCCCACCAAGTCAATTTGCCAAATGTGTTTTAATCCACGCTCACTGTCAGGAATTCATCAAGTGGTATGTGGGGTCACAAATGAATCCTGGTCCGTCACTCGTCTTCCTCCACGTCCGTCTCACTCAGACACTAAGACCTCCTGGCTTAATCTGGCCTAAGCTGGTGAGACACAGTAAAGCACAGAGGAATCAGGATTGCATCCACTGGGAACATTGCCCTAATCCCCTTCTGCCCTCTCCTTTGTAAACACTCTTCTCCCCACCAGGGTCGCTGATGCCGTTTTTTCTCCCTCTTCCTCCCCTCGCCTCTCGTCTCTCTGTCACAATGTGCTTCAGGACAGACGGCGGAGAAACATAGAGGAAGCAGCGTGGATTTCTCGTGATGCCAAGGAGTCTTGGCGCGGAGGCTCACGTGGCGAGTGAGGCCTCGTGGTCGGAGCATGCCATGTGCTAGCGTGGCGAAGCAGTGGGAGATCAGGCCCACGTCTGCTCTGTGGGGGATCAGGCGCACCAGGGTCCTGATGTGGCAGCGGATACTGCGGCTGGTCCGGGCCTGCCGGCATGGCGTGGGCTGCCCCGGAACCTACAGTGACCCGGACCGAGAGGAACAGGAGATGGTGTGCCTTGAGGTATGGACACGCCACAACATGACAGGTTATCGCCCTAATGCTCATTTCTGATAGAGAAAACACACATGGTGTCAAAAAAGCATGTGGTGTCTTTGACATTTTTTCTCCCAGAATATTCACTATTTTAGAACAATAGACACTGCAACTCTGTTCTTCAAAGCGTTCATTCAGATTCTTTCCTTTCAGATAATAATTCACGCTTGCAATTTCTTTTTTATTAATCACCTGTAGTGAAAGAAACCATCTTCCTTCCGTCTCACATGATTGTTATTGTCACGACTCCATCGCTGCCACCTGAGCTTCCGCAGGCCATTTTTGTTTCTCGTCCAAACTTCTATTTAGGGACGCACTTCCTGTCTGAACGAGGTTTAAGAAGATTAAAACAAGGTGGTGTGGCTGTAAATAGTGTGATACAAGTCTTTTGACATAAACAAAGCTGAGCAGCTGGGCGTGGAGCCAAACTACATGACTGCAGTATTAATATCCCAGCGCAGGTTTCAGTGGAAAAAAGTACTAAGTCAGCATGTTCTGGAAACATGAAACAGGCTCAGAATGTGTTTATGTCCATAAGAATCTTTCTTGCTAAATGAATAAAAATATATTTCCGATGGCTGCCGGCGGCAGGAATAACTTTGTTACTATTCACAGAGGGGAAGGGATTGAAGTTGAGGTCACAGGTTTGGCTTTCACAAGTGTCTGGAAGGGCAGGAGAAGACAGAATGCTCCTTAATCACATTTGTACTTGAGGAAATACTACAACACTACCCATGGTGCATTTTCCATTCTGACAACCTGTAGTACTCACACATGCAACACTGTAAAACATCAGATTTAGACGAAACGAGTCATTTAGTATCTGAACAAAGTCTCTTATGATAACCAGTAATCAACATTGTGACAATTTGTGCTTAATTCGTTAACAGACAAACAAAAGATTAGAGTCCGTATCGATGTTTTCTGCTGCTGACTGATACATATTTGCAGCTGAGTTGTCGTAGTCTTGTAGTCCAGGGCCGAGTCCTGCTGTGAGCTCTTCAAAACAACATCACCACCCATATTGTTGTTAATTAGCTTACATTACACCTGCTGCGAATAAAAGACTGCTAAATGTTTCATATCATCGAGGATTAAGGGCAGCATCCTACTGTTGGCAACAGCTACCTTTTTGAAACTACTTTTTTATTCACTTATCTTTAAATATTTATTGCATGGATATTCTGATCTTTATAGTTTTAGTTTCCTTGTTTACCAACATTTAGGGATTTTTTTTATAACAAGTAGGTTACATCCAACATTTATACAGCTTCCTATGACCAGAGACCATCCCATATTTCATTTTGATCATCAACGATTCTGCTACTTATACTATTCAAAATGCAGTATTAGTAGAATAGCAGTGGTATTAACTTGTAATTAAATATAAGATAGTGGAAACCAATATACATATACTATATTAAAGATGAATGCTATTACTAACCAGCTATTGTAAGTTCCTTCTTTCATTAATGTACGTGTTTATCTTTGGTAGGCCCACATCTACATTTGTCCATCCATCCTTTTAAATAGTGAAATATAATATAGGATAACTTTTCACAATAGTGTTGATCGTTAAATGTGAAATGAAGGCAATCGTTTGGCAGACGTTTGAGAACATGGCCGCGTTCTCAGTGCCAACAGGTAATTGAAATGATACAGAATCTGGAGACGGTGATCACATATAGAACACACACGTCTCACTGCCGCTCAGCAATCAACTGTACGCACTTCTCTCCTAGATTACGACCTTTAGACTGAGCACAGAAAAAGTTAGCATTTTTACGGATTTTGCAGGGCCGTCATGTATCGAAACAACTGCAGGCAACATCACTAATGATGACTTGTGTTAGCAGCTCCAAGGGATTGTTTTTGTTACAGAAGAGAACAGTTAGGATAGTGTACAATGTTGATTTCAGGGAACACACAAATGAGTTTTTTGCAAAGTGAGGTTTGTTGAAGTTGAAAGAGATGGCTGAATTAGGGACGTTATTGGTTGTATTTAGAGCAAGAGATGGATTGTGGCCTGCAAATCTGCAGAGGTTATTTGTTTCGTTTCACAGGACGACAATCATAGAACATTTAATTTCAAACATCAAATGGCAAGGACGGACACAAAACAAATGTGTATTTGTATTGTTAGTGTTAAAATGTGGAATTCTTTGACAGTAGAAGAAAAGGGTTGTAGAAACAGTTTTCAGTTTAAGAAGACGTATAAGCACAGAATGGGGAAGTTATATAAGGGCATGTTGTGATGAGATAGTTTCATTTATAGATTTCTTTTTTTCTGTATTATGTCTTTATATATTTATTTATATTATTATTAGTAGTAGTAATAGTATTAGTATTATTATTAGTATTGTAGTTATTTTGCTATTTGTTTGCCTTGTTTGGCTCATGTACACAGGTTTATTATTATTGTGGCATTCATCTGATGTAAGTGATTATTTGTTTTAAGAAAGGTTCAAGTATTATAAATTCGCTCCATCCTGCTCCTTTCCAATCATTGTATTGGAACGAATAAATAAATGAAATCCAGGGAAAAAGGTCAGACGGAATCACGGCGTGGTGTCTGGATGCACGAGAGGGCGCACAAATGTTAGCGAGCCCTGCAAACCACGTTTATCTTTAACCAATAGCTGTAATTTGGACCATCAGTCTGCATGAAGAACAGTTGCCTGCAGTTCTAATGTGATGTCTTCAGTACAAAAAAACAACAAAAAAACAACAAGGGCCAATGATTGTATAACTAAGGATTAAATCTGATTTGTTCAATTGAGCCTGACATCCACTGTACAAAGAGCAACTTGATTAACACACTCAGAGTGGAAATTGTAGGTAAAAAGAGAGAGAGAGAGAGAGAGAGAGAGCTGTATCTGTGTTTATTATCAACTCATCTTCACCTCTGAAACGCTCGCTCATGATCTCTGGAGGTGTCATGCTGAGAGTCGCAAACCCTCCTCTGCCCGTTGATCTCCGGTGATTGAATCTGTGTGTAATTCTATCTTTTTCCCAAAGCTTGACAATGCCGCGGATCCCCTTAATCACGCGCTGAAAGGGCTTCATTCATCTTGTCATCCAGCTCTGACATCCCACTCCTCCGTGCGACCTTGTGTTCAGACATCCTCCCTCCCCTCTCCTCCTCCTCCTCCTCCTCCTCTTCCTCCTCCACTTGGCATTGTGCCCCCACAGAGGTTAAAAAAAGTGTGCACAGCTCATCAAATTGCGTGTAGCATCGTTGGTTTGCTTTGTGTGTGTGTGTGTGTGTGTGTGTATCAATCTCGCATGGCTATTTGTGGGTCTATGTTGCATAACGTGAACACAGGGGAAGGTGTTAAATGAAGTGTTGTTGAGAAAAGTCACATGTTCATATCTCTGGAGGGGAGGGTGTGTGTGCGTGTGTGTGTGCGTGTGTGCGTGCGCTCAGGGCATGCCCCAGTTCAACACAATCAGATTTCATATTTCTAATCATTACATTTTTCTGTGCCATTTTTGACGAGATAACCGGATCCGAGCCTTAATTCCTGACGCGCTCTGCCAGAGTTTAAAGGTTTATTAAAGACACCGGCAATCTGTAATTAAATAAAATCACATGAGGCTGCTTTAGAATTTTAGGCCGCGAGAGGCGAATGAGTGCAGAGCGCCATCTGGTGTCGGTGCGCAGTGAGACAAAAGTTAATGAGTGTTCATAATGGCACAGCATAGCTATAGTATATGTGTGTGTGTGTGTGTGTGGATGGGAGGGGAGGGGCCAGGGGTCTTCTCTATTGCAGCTACAGTTTGCGTCATA
>CAESWR010000263.1:427634-437664 GCA_903171835.1 Mullus surmuletus | reverse complement strand
AGATGCCAGTAAAGGGATAGTTCCGATTTTTTTGAGATGAAGTTGTATGAGATCCTCACCATCAATGTCGTTAATCAACAGTGACTTTTACCCTACTGCGTCCCATGAGTGGAATTCCGGCCCGGTTTCAGTGTTGCAGAAAGTAGTTCTGTTAATTGCTGGGGTCCCACGAATAAGGCGTTTTGCTCGAAAAAACAACATGCTTTCAAAGCAGTAATCTATTTGCATAACTTCTTTGCCATTCGTATTTACATGCTCGGAAGGAGCACGCCTCCTTGTTCCGAGCACGTAAACCTCTTTCCTCCTTCAGCTGATAAAAAGGTGCTCGCAGTGATATTAAGGGAGGGAAAATAATACAGGGTGATAGCGAGGTTGGCTTTTTATGCAGCCAAGAATTCGTGATGCAAATGGATTACTCTGTGGAACACATATTGTTTTTTGGAGCAAAATGCTTTATCCGTGTGACCCTAGCAACTACACGGAAATACTTTCTGCAACACTGAAACTGGGCCGGAACTCCACTGAAGGGACGCAGTGGGGCAAAAGTCACTGCTGATGAACGACACTGATGATAAGGATCTCATACAACTTTATGTAAAAAAATCTGAACTATCCCTTTAAGAGCAACTGACAGTTGACATTACATTCCATATAAAATGCAACCAACAAGTCTCACCCATACAGTGCATCGTTTGAATCAACAGTATGAACAGCACTTTTACTGGCAGTGTCCTTGAAAACAGGTTAGCTGTGCTGAAGAGAGTAGTTTGCCCCCTGGGATTTCTGCCAGAATGTCATAGGAGGAAAATAAGAATAAATAGGGAGGGTTTATTGTGGGGGAAGACCCTGGTGGATGAATAGATTGGGATATTTGTCCAGGAACATTATTTATATCATATCATATTATGTTTATTCGCTGTTCTCTATTATTACATGATTGCAGTAGATTTACCATCGGCAGCAAAAGTACTTTGATGAAATCAAGTAAGAAAAAACATAGCCTGTGCTTAAACACAACTCTTCACCAAGTCTTATGAAGGCCCTCTGGTATTATAAGCAAATCATCTGTTTGAAGTTGAATTTTTTATATTTTGAAATGTTCATTCTATACACTTCTTGAAATATTTTTCTATCCCCTTTCCCATCTTTCTTCAACAAATACCTGAATTTTCATCAAACTTCACCAACAAAAGAGAACACCAAATCCTTCTCCAGTGGGAGAGGCTCCAGGAACTTCTCCTTGTCATCAGAGCGATATATTGTCAACCAGATAAACGAGTCCCGCAATGGAAGCATAAACATGCATCAGCATAATGGATCATTTGAAACAGAAGTCAACCAGCAGCACACATCAATGGACACGTGCGGGTCTGCGATGGCTGACAACGAGCCCCTGTCTTGCAATGCACCTCAAGATGATGACATTGAGAAATCTTTTCGTGTGAACCAAGATGGCAGCATGACTGTGGAGATGAAAGTGCGTCTAACAATCAAAGAGGAAGAGATGCTCCACTGGACGACAACACTCAGCCGCTCCAGCCTTAAGAGGACAGTTTGTGCCTCAATATCCGAGTCAGGAAACACCTCCCCTGACTCAAACAACGCCGTTGCCAAAGAATCCTCCAGCATTAGTGAGGACGAAGCAAAAGAGGAGAACAATTCCTGCACAGCTGGAAGAGGAGTCGGCTTTAATAACGAGGGAGTGTATGAGGGCTACAGTCCCTCCGCCTTGCGAAATGCAAAAGCACGCTTCAAACGCACTCCTACACCAGGTCCTCGACATGTCAAGAAAAAGGCATCTGTGGAGAGTGTGAAGACGGTGACAGAGTCAGGTGTCCAGGAGAGCACTCTGGGTCACTATTCCTACACAGAGAGGACGGCGGATGGAGAGACAACAGAGGGATACCGGGTGGTCCGACACAGCAGCAGTAGCAGCCACCGACCCGTTCCAAAGCCACGGAAAACGTCGTCCTCAGGGGCCACCAACAAAGGCTCGCACTCATCCATAAGGTCCACAGGAGTCGCAGAGGTCCTTCAGATACAGAATAACGGTATGGAAATTAGAGAGACTGTGATGCATATTTATGAGACTCAAGGCTCCTATGACAACTACTCTGCAAACGAAGATTATGGTGCAGATGGCACACCTTCAAATGCTTCCACTCCGGCGTCCAGAAACAGACCCCCCACTGACTCGGGTTCCGGTTCATCCAGCAACGATTGTGATATAGATTTCAGCTCGCAGCAACGCCAAAGAGACGAGATGCTGTCATTGTCGTCAGAGCCAGTATCTACAGGGCACCCGGTTGAAAACAATCTCTCTGTGGTGTCTGAGAATGATGGAGCAAACTCTCCAATTCGGCTGATGGAGCCGCAAAGTGGAAAGGACAAGGATGATGCTGGTGGGAAGAAGAAAAAGGAGATTGAACCCACAAAGAAGAAGGGTTCACCCTCAACAAGCAGCTCAGAGAAGAAGTTGAAAGGAAGCACCGTAAGCCTCTCCAAGCACAGCAAACGTTCATCCACCGACAAGCTAAGCAGCAATACCAGTGTGGGAAAAAAGAGCCAGAGTTCCTCAGAAAGTGCTAGAAGTGGACAAAAAAGCAAATTAATTGAAAAGCCACAAGTGAAGAGGTCAGTAAGGGATGAAAAGAAGGTGTCAGCCTTATTAGTTAAAACACCACCCAGGAGACAAAACATGAATAAAGCAGGTGCTAGGGATAATGGCTTCAATGTAAACACTCCATCTGGGAGGCCGCAAATGAAGAAAAACATGTCAGACATTTTGCAACCCAAAAAGACACATTTTCTTGGAAAAGGGACAAGTAGCAAATCAAAATCTGTGAGTGAAAACCAAATACCATCATCTAGAAAATCTTTAGAGTTGAGTGAGACTGTGTCGATGCCTTCTCTTAACCCATCGCCCTCTGAAATCCACCAGTATGTTGAGAACTGGTTAGAGGAAGTCACCCCCGATGCAGTGCCATACATTGAGGAGACGGCCACAGATGAACCACCACCTCAAACGAAGGTTATATTTCAGATAGGTGGCGACTCTGAGTCAGATGAAAAGACGGAAAGCCAAACTAATCCAGAGGCGTGTGAAGCCAGTGACACTTTGAAGAAATCATCATCTTGTCTATCAGTTCCTCTTAGCCATGAAGGGCCGACGACCTCCCTCACTCAAAACAAAGAAAACAGCAGAGGTTTGTGTGTGTCAATGCCGAGTGTTAGAGTTCAACCCGTGCCCCATGAAAACTTGCTTAGGTCCCACAAATCTGCAGAGGCGATCACCCCGCCGGCTCCAGATGAATCGTCTTCATCGACATCCAGCATTCTAAGTCCCAAAGCAAAGATAAAGCCTGTTTTGCGCCAGCTGTGTTCATCGATTCAATGCATCAGGACAATGCCTGACACAAACACGCCAGGCAATCTGGAGAAGTCCAACAGCCTTCCCGACTTCTCATCACAAGTGGTCTCGGTGTTCGGCTCATCATGCAAAGCCTTATTCTCGTTCCTGTCGGTGATGACTCTGAGAGATAACCTCGAAGGCTCGGTGAAGAGCGACGAGCCCGGATCCCGGACCTCCTCCGAGGCCATGCTGATGATGGAGTCCCTGCAGAAAATCTCCACCATCGACGACGAGGAGGAGCAGAGATCAAGTCTGACCGACCTGCAAAGCAGAGCGTCGTCTCAGCTCAGAGAGCGGTGGAAGGACTTCCAAATTCTGAGGGAGAGGTTAGAAAGCGAACCCCTCTCTCCCAAATTCTCAGAGACAGAGTTTGCCCTCGACGTCGTCTCCGAAGGGGGCGACGTGTTTGAAGATCAGCACGCGATCATTGACGAGCTGATGGAGGAGCTGAACATGCCGCAAGACCTCAGGGACGAGATCTCTTCAACTATCCACCACGTGAAAAGCTTTTACCCTGTAGATGAGAGCACTTTTGTCGAAACTGAGCGATACCACTCTGAAACAGAGGAGGACATTGAGAAATTCTTGAGAGAAAGTGACACGGACGCGAGACAATCACCCGATCCTGAAAGCGTTTGCATAACAGACAACATAAAAGAGACAAGGCAGGAAAACAATGCCGGAGAGGGGGACGAAGACGGGAACATCAATGACCATGAACCTGAGCAAGATCCTGATCAAGTTGAGGACGATCTTGACAAGCTTGAGAGACTGACAGAAAGAGATGAAGATGAGGCAGAGCTAAAGGTAGAAGATGGCCAAATTGAGGAGGCAGAGGAGAGTGGGAAGGTGATGACTGATGGGCATGATGAAGAAGGTGATGAAAATGAAGGAAGGGAAAGGGAGGAAGGCAGTGAGGAGGAGACATTGAAGGGACATGATGATGGACAAGAAGAAGCAGAGGAGGGAAGTGGAGAGGAGTCTGTTGTGAAGGAAGAGGAAGGAACAGGTGGGGGGATTACACTGGATGAGGAAGAGGTGAGGGAGAGACCAGAGGAAGATGCTGTCAGGGAGACGGAGAGCAGACTGACGGACGAGGTTGAAGGACGAGGCAGCAGTTCCGCTGAGACAGATGAGAGAGACTGTGAGGATGAAGAAGATGATGATGAGGGACAAAGGAGGGATGGAGAGAATGTTGTGGAGGATGAAGAAGGGGGCGAGGCAATAGAGGAGGAAGAAGATATTGAGAAGGAAGAGGATGAGGCTGGTGAAGTAATTGAGGAGGAGGAGCAGGATGAAGAAGTCGAGGAGGATGGAGATGGGGATGGAGAGAAGGATGAGGAGGGAGAGATGGAGGGCATGGTTCAGGGGAGAGCGGACAATACAGAGGGCGTTAGTGAGGAGAGCAGCGAGAGAGATGAAGAGGAGGAGGAAGATGATGGAGAACAGGTAGAGGAGGAAGAGGGAGAACAGATAGAGGAGGGAGAAGAGGGAGTTCAGCTGGTGGTGGAGGAGCAGAGAGAACATATTAAGGAGGTGGAGGAAGAAGAAGAGGAGGAAGAGAAAGAAGGGGGAGATGAGGAAGAAGAGGGAGAACAGGAACAGGATGAGGAAGAGGGAGTTCAGTTAGTGGAGGAGGAGGAGGAGGAGCAGAAAGAACATGTCGAGGAGGTGAAGGAAGAAGAAGAAAAGGAGGAGGAAGAGGAAGAAGGGGATGATGAGGCAGAAGAGGAAGAACAGGAACAGGATGAGGAAGAGGGAGTTCAGTTAGTGGAGGAGGAGGAGGAGGCACAGGAAGTGCAGTCAGAAGATGAGGAAGAGGAACAGGAAGAGACAGGGGAGCTGGGAGTACGGTCAGAGGAGGAAGAAGAGCATGAGGAAGAACAAGAAGAAGAGCGGGCAAAGGAGGAAGAAGGGGCGGTGGAATTAGAGGAGGAGGCAGAAGAGGAGGAAGAGGGAGAACAGGACAGGGAGGAGGAAGAAGGGGTAGAGTTAGAGGAGGAGGAGGAGGGAATGCAGGAAGAGCAGGAGGAAGAAGGAGAACAGGACACAGAGGAGGAAGAAGGGGTAGAGTTAGAGGAGGAGGAGGAGGAAGTGCAGGGAGCGCTGGAGGAAGAGGGAGAACAGGATAGGGAGGAGGAAGAAGGGATAGAGTTAGAGGAGGAGGAGGAGGGAGAGCAGGGAGAGCAGGAGGAAGAGGGAGAGCAAGAAAAGGAGGAGGAAGAAGGGATAGTGTTAGAGAGCGAGGAAGAAGGAGAACAGGAGGAGCTGGGGGAAGAGGGGGCAAAGTTAGCAGAGGAGGAAGAAGGAGTACAGGAAGAGGAAGAGGGGGTAGAGTTAGATGAAGAGGAAGAGGGAGAAACGGAAGACGAGGAGGAAGAGGGAGAACAGGAAGAAGTGGAGGAGGGAGACAACGACCAAAGCGAGGAGGAAGCTGTGCTGAAAACAATAGAGGAAAACACAGATGAGGAAGAGGAAGAAGGAGGAACCGACCAGGAAATAGAGGATACAGAAAGGCCAGATGGGGATGAGGACGCAAAGATGGCAGTTATCATGGGGGGAGAGTCCGCAGAAGAGAAGGAAGATGCGAAATTAGGAGAGGAAAGCGACGGAGACGAGCCCAACGAGGGAGGAGAGGAAGAGGATGAGGGGGCAGGTATGCTTTGCAAAGGCCTGCTCGGGGAAAGTGTGAGGCAGGAAGATGAAGAGCGGGCCGAGTCACCGGTGCAATATTCCTCCGATGGACGCTTTGAGGACGACAAGGGCGAGGGGACGGACGCCACAATGGGATCAGACGAGCAGGCGGAGGAGCGGAGCGGCAGCCGGAAGCACCCGGTGCAGATCTCACAGGAGCTCCTGGACTTCGTCAACTCTGCCCTGCAGACGTCCTCGCTCATCTTCACGTACGACGATCGCGGGAACATCCGGATAGAATCGGACAAGGCGCGAGTGCTGCCGGCAGGGCTCACGCTCATTCCCAAGAGCAGGAAGGAGAGCTCGTACGGCTCGAGGCGCCTCCCGAGCCCCGCCACCTCGGATTTGTCCGACTACCGGCCGGAGACTTCGGAGAGCGGCGGCTACAAGACTCAGGAGTCGGTGGACATCGTGTCCGGGAGCGGCGAGGAGCAGTCGGAGACGCCCTTCCCCATCTGCAGGCGTGCGGCTCCCAAGCCGGCCAAGGCGGAGCGGGCGAGCTCCAAGCTCTCTCCCGCCAGCAGGTCGGGGGTCTCCAAAAGTGGCGGGAGTTTTTCCTGCTCGACGGGCGCCAAGGCCTCCAGGGAGGACTTGTCGTACTTCAGCGGCGCAAGCTCTCTGAAGGCGGACGGCGAGCTCGCCGGGGAGGCCGCGCAACCCCTCGACTTAAACGGCGGGGTCCTGATCGACCGCGGCAGGTGGCTTCTGAAGGAGAACCACCTTATCAGGAAGTCGCCGCCCGTCTCTCTGGGCATGTACGACAACTTGGACAGCACGTCCATGGACACCGGTCAGGAGAACACCAGCGAGGAGTCCCCGCCCCACTACAAAACACACCACGGCCCCCTCGCCGCCATTTCCTCCTCGGAGCTGGAGGAGATGGCCAAGCCCCTGACCCCCAAGTGCACCTACTACAACATGCTCCACAGCAGCGACTCGGACCCCTTCCTGGACGACTCCAGCATCAAGAGCGGGAAAAGAGGCATCAACAGCGTGCAGGGGCGGGGCTTCAGAGTGTCGCCCACCATCGACACCTCCAAAACGTGGGCCAATAAGAACGGCAGCCTCTCCTCCTTCACCTCGGTGGAGTTCAAAGTGGCCGACAGGAAAGTGCATCCTGAAGGCGAGACCTTGGCCTGCCCGCAGGCAAGAAGGACATCTAGTGGCGGGGAGAGCTCACTGCAGGCGCAGGACGCCCGGGAGGCGCTGCGCCTCAGGTGCGGTCAGTACTGTCCAATCCTGTGAGAGCAGAGCGCGAGATAGAGGTGCTTTCCGAGTAGTCACCAACTCTTTTGCAGGCCGAACCGGAAAGAGTTGTGCCTCTTATTCATGTTACTGTACGATACAAAAATGTTATTTTCTAGAATTTAAAAAGGGTATGTATAGATATGAATATAAGTATTTTTTTAAACGATCCTGTGCTCCAAGCTGTACGAAATTACATCAGCCCATTATTCTCGCTTTTCTTGTGATACAACATATCATAGAAATAAGCATTTCTGCCAAAGAGAGCAGATCTCGTGGATTGTTCTGTTTTAGCGACAACACTGTAAATTCTATGTTTTGAACAAATCAATTGTAAACTGAGAAATAGGTTGGCCTGTGAAAAGAACATCTATGTATTAATTAAAAAGGCAGCTTTGGACAAAATATAATATGTTCTATATTCAATAAATGACATTTTATTTTTCATTTTTTCGTGCATTATGGCCTGTTGCTATACCTAACAAATGTGCTTTATTATTAATGACTACAAATGAACACATTTCTGGAGTATTTAATTACAGCTGAGTCAATAAGATGTTAATATGTTGTCAAGTGAAAGAAAAGTGAAAGACGGTGTGATATGATTGCAGCAGGTTTAAGGACTATTTCCCCTTCACTTTTCCCCTAAACTGGTGAGTATTGAAGGCCTGTCATAGGCTGTATGTGTTATCCAAAATAATACCAAGCAGCAGCAGCATTATTCACTCACAGGCTGGGAGTGTGTGTGAGTGTTCAGTGCTCTGTAGTAAATTCAGCAAGCATGGGGCGAGCACCTGCAATCAAAGTTTGTTCTTTGGTATTTCTCAGACACTTCAGAGACACTCTGAAAGACGTTGAAAGCCAAATGCTTCAAACTGTTTGACTCATAATGAAGAAGCACAAAACAGCACGTTTCTGTGAATGTTCGGAGGCCGCCACAGATTTGCTCGCAGTCACAGATGGCAGCGGCCAAGGCTTTTTCTACAATTCTGAAGAAAGTTATAATATATTCAGGGATGTTTTATAGATCTGAACAATTCAAAAACAGAGTGGCGACACAAACTGTTTCATAATAACATTGTATTTGTTTCCTTGGCAACAAAGTGGTCAAAAACACATCTCTAAATCTAAGAATTATTATATACTATTATATACTAGCTTCACAATCTTTGAGTTTTTACAGCACAGCAGATTTTCTTATTTCATTTATTGTTTGACTCGGTTGGCTCAGTTCACACATTTTGGAAGAGGAACAGTGCCATTTTTCATGCTGCTGCTGCTGCTGCTGCTGCTGTTGATGCCCAGAAGCGTCTCCAGACCGTGATGACATTTGACTTTCATACGGTTATTAAACTAAAAGCATGTGAATCCTGAACAGGCCTCACACTATACTGCTGCTCAGCCCAGTCATTCCCAGAGCCAGAGCCACACAGACGGCCGCCCGGCCCAAACTTCGAAGACGAAGCTTTCTTTAAATAACTCACAATTTGTCAGATAGAGAGAAAAAAAAAGTGTCGCTGGGCATCTTTTTTCTTCCCTTCCCTTCCCTCCTCCTCCTCCTCCTCACACCCAAAGTGGTCGTTCCGCTCATCCTCAGGCAGGTGAGGCGACAGCAGGGAGGCCGAGTGTCACCGGCAGCTGTCCGCCGGCCTGGCTGATGCTCGGGGACGCGGTCGGCATGTGCGGGTGACACTCGACGCGATGCACAGTGACGGAGGGGCCTGTGTGTCTGCGAGGAGCGTCATCCGCCAAAATAACCCAACGGCCCAGGAGATTATTCATGTGAGACACCAAAAATGAGACAAAATGCTGGGAAACCATTCTTTGAAGGGAAAGGCCCTCCCTGCACGCACACACACACACACACACACACACACGCACATACACACGCACACAGACAGCAAGAGACAAACAAGAGACAAAGAAAGTGAAAGAGTGGTCTTTACAGAGTGACCATTCTGGATACTTTCCAAGGGTTTAGTCAGTCGCCATGGAGATTTGGAAAAAAGCCCCTGCAGTTTAATTCCTCTGTTGTTACTATGGTCAAAAGGTATCCAGTGGAAGTTCCGTCCCCCAAAATGAACGCCCATCCTAACGCGGCACATTTTACTGATCACTGCCTCTAAGAAAAACAAAAAAAGGCGCCTAACTGTCATTGTGGGGAAGTCGAAACTGCGCTGGAACTCCTTGTGATTGTAATAATAATAATAACCTGTGCATCACACAGACTGGACAAAAGCTTGGCGGGAGCCCTGGCAGGGATTTCAATTACCTCACTCTCATCTCCATGCACTCAGTGGGGGGTGGGATGGGGCAGCGAACACAGAGGGACCACTCCTCCTGATAAATCTGCCACGCCGCAGCCCGACAAAAGAACCTCGCCGATTTATCACGCACTTTATTAGCCGAGCTCGGCACACACACACACCGGGCACCGCAGACCCCGGGTGTCTTGTGATGGTATAATTCCCTGAACAGCCCCACCCCTCCTGAAAACATCTCCGTCTGCATTTCAGCCCCGCCAAATAATGTTAGGGACGATTGCTATGGCTACGGGCGGCGGGAGTCGGTGATTCACCATCATGGGAGATGCAACAAAGGGTGCCTTTTTCGTCGTGCCACTGTCTCGCGGTTTCCCTGCGATGACACCCAGAAACAAGATTTTACTTATCCCCCCCC
>CAESWR010000263.1:371979-383630 GCA_903171835.1 Mullus surmuletus | reverse complement strand
CCCCCCCCTTCCAGCTCACATCCTCATTATCCCGAGGACATTGTATCAAAGCCGTCTAATTAGGAGATCTTGTATTGTTGACACACGTGTAGCGGAGGCGAGCTCGGGGACGGGTGGGGGAGGGGCCACAAGTGGGGGACAGAGGAAAAACGTGGGTGCTGGTGTTCCACCTGGGACCTTTCGGGGGTCACAACTTTTGCCGTTTTTTTTTTGCGCCGACCTCCTCCGATATTCTAATTGGTTGATGGGCCACAAATGATTGGATTTTTTTCCCTCCCCCTCCCACTAATCTTCGGGGAGCCGCACACATTTCTTTGGAGAATAAACCGCTGAGCGCGCAGTTTTCGCAGCGGGCTCCGAGGAAAAGATTGATACGCAGAAGAACCAAATCAAGCTAAGTGCTGCGAATGCTGCCTGACCGGAATTTCAAATCCGGCGTGCGGTCAAACATCGGCAGGACCCCCCCCCCCCAAACACACACACTTCTGTATATGTTATGTGCTCTTTAAGTGTGTGTGTAGACGAATTGAACCTTTTAGAGGTGCGCTGCGGCCTCTTGGTGGAGGCGTGGGTGTGTTTCAGGCCAAATATTAGGGTAAGTGATGGTAGGTGTGTGTGTGTGTGATAATGTGGCTTTGTACTCTCCCAGTGTGTGTGGTAGTCACGTACATAGGATGTCAGGGAGTTGAGTGGAGCGTGGAGTGTGTGTGTGTGCGTGTGTGTGTGTGTGTGTGAACATGCGATTTTGCATTTGATTACCTCCTGCGCAGCTCATCTGCATAAGTAATTGTGAGTAGCATTGTTGTTTTTTTTACTTCAACTGTGTGAACGCAGATTTATATTGTGACTGCTGAGACTGATGTTATCAAAAAAAAACAACAATTGCCAAACCTTAATATTTTGCATCTCATTTGAATCGATTTGCACGCTTTTAGTATTTTTGGGGTGATGTCTTTATTTTGGATTCACATGCAACAAATTTGGACTTTTAGCCCAAATCCCCTTTTTCTTGGACTTTTACAGTTGGATTAACCATAAGTATTAGGGCTGTTACTACATCAGATATGCACTTCATGATTATCGTTGGCAGAAAATGTCACGATAACGATATTATGAAGATATCAACAAAAATTTGAATAATGGTACAATCAATGAAATTGATCCTTAACTTTATTATGATTTTTTCTCTTTTGGCAGATTGATTACAGTCACAATAGCTCTCTAAGGTGGCATGAAGACAATGAAAACAGTAACTGTACAACTGCAAACTGCACAAACACTGTTTTCAAGTGGTACTGGATCATTTACACGATATTATCATATGTGCATTTTTAATATGATATTGGAGTTTTTTAAATACCAATACCACCAATACCAATACCCAAACCCTTTCAATACCACCGCGACAGCCCTACTCCACCCCCCAAATATTTCCTTATAAGGCAACCCGGTTAGCTCTGTCTTTGGGTTCGCTGGGTTTATTTATCCATTGTGAGACAGTTATGTGTCTCATTTACAAAATAAGAGTATCAGTAAATAAGAACCTCTTGATGAATTGATTGTTTGTGCTTCTTTTGAAGAACACATTTTAATCTGTGCCCCCTTTCTTTTGCTGTCTCTGGTAGGCGGAAGTACAAGAAGACGTCCCAGAGGTAAGGCTCGATGCCGGGACCGTGGACCTCCTCCATTTCATCCGACTCTTCCTCTAATCTCTCCTTTGCGCGCCCCCCCAACCCCCCCCATCATATTTCCCCCTCTTCTACTCATACACGCCCGTGGAATGTCATCATGCGACAACTCACGCTTGCCCACTTTGTAAATAACCCAAGAACGTGCGATTTGAATAAAAGTTGTCTATGACGAAGTGATGATTGTTATGAGTTATTGGCTTCGCCGCCCAAAGGAGACGAGCCTGCGGTGGCCGAGGGCTGCAAACGCAGAAACGCTTCAAAAACAAAAACGCTGGATCAGAGAAACGCTGCAAGTTCACAAAACGAAACTGAAATGTTTGTAACCCCCTGGCGATTGATAAAGAACTGTTTTGTGTAACTTAATAAAGTTTTTTTGAATTAAAAAAACAAAGATGTAGAATGGTTGTTTTCCTATAATGCTGTTAAAGATTACGACGAAGAGTTTCAAAACGACACAAGGCAAAATGTACATTTTTATTCCACTTCTTCCAAGCTCGTGTGTTTAGGTTTAAAGGGGTAGTTCAAATTTTTTGACATTAAGTTGTATGAGACTTCACCATCCTCACCATCAGTGTCGTTCGGTTAGACTTTTCCCCCACTGCGTCCTGTGAACAGGATTCCGGCCCTGTTTCGTTGTTGCTGAAAGTAGTTCTGTCTAGTTGCTGGGGTCACACGGATAAAGCGCTGTGCTCCAAAAAACAACACGCGTTCAAAAGAGTAAGCCATTTGCATCATGAATTCTTGGCCGCAAAAAAGTCCAACCTCGCCATCACCCGGCACTATTTTCCCTCCCTTTGTATCAATGTGCGCACCTTTCCATCAGCTGAAGGAGAAAAGAGGCAGAAGGAGACCACTGCAACACGAGAGAAGACGCGTCACAGCGGTCTCCTTCTGAGAATGTAAACGCCGTGAATTAGCTGATGATGGTGCGCGCAGTGATACGAATGGAGGGAAAATAGTGGCGGAAGATTGCGAGGTTGGACTTTTTAGTGGCCAAGAATCGGTGATGCGCGCATGTTGTTTTTTGGTGCCCCCAGTGGCCTGGCGCACTTCTGTTTTGTTTCGTGAATTTGCAGTGTTTCTCTGTGGCAGCGTTTCTGTGTTTGCAGCACGTTTGCAGCCCTCAGCCACAGTACGAGCCAAAGCTGGACAAAACACTTTTAATCTCTGCTCTTTAACGTACCTCTGATCCGATCACAAGTGGACGGCTGGTGGTCGCAGTCATTGGTTGTCACCTCTTGAGCGGCCACTTGTTATTGCATCTTACAGGGATGAATGTGTCCTTAATTTCCCTCTGCAAACGCCAGCCCACTCGGTTGTTTCTGACCAGCAGGAGGCAGGAATTAGTCCGCCCTTGTTTCCAATCGCTTCTCTTTTGTGTGGGTACAAGTTCTCCCCGTACAGCCGAAATGACGATGCCAGCGAGGAGTCAGCGAGGCTTGACGAATAATTCTCATACCACGTTATCTACTTTGGTATGAAACTTTCATTTGTTAAGTTGGGATGGAGAGGCTCGGGGGAAATCAGACTCTATATTAACGGAGAGTCTGAGGCATTTATTTGCGAGCGTATAAAAAGCAGAAATTAATTATTGTCCCTGAATGAGCGGGTAATGGATATTTAAGTATCATTTGTGAAAGATGTTGCTGTATTGATCAGAAACATGTCATCAGTGTCCATTATTTTCCTCAGCTCCCCCAGTGATTGTTTTTTTTTTTCTGATGCAAAGAACATATTGGACCCAGGAGACTGTGAAGCTGTAAAATATATCAATAATCTAATATGTTGTCCTCATGTAACATTCACATAATGAATGATCTTGTTTTTCTGTATAACAACACATGCGAAGTTCAATGCTGAAAACTGGGATTTAAAGAAATCATAAACATTTACACCAATAGACACATATATTCATGATGCGTATTTGTCTGTCAAATTGTGGTGTCTGCATCCAGGGAAGTGATATCGCGAAACGTGAAAATAACTGCTGAATTATTTAATCCAGCAATACTTTCTGACCTCTAAATCCTCACTGTGGCCCTTTGCTCCGAGCGCCCCCTCCTGAAGACATCAATATTTTAAAAAGGGAAATATTGTTTCATTTAGAGAAAAAAAAGTCATTTTCTCAGACCACCCTGGAGGTTGCTGCATTGTTTATCTATTTATTTATGACCGAAGATGTCACCGAAACAGACATATTTAAAATGCCAGCTTGGTTTATGTGCGATTATCTGCAATAACCAATTAGTGAATGTTACATTAAGCACCCAGTGGGACAAGGTGTGCACAAAACAAATAGTCCGATTCGTAAATATGCAAAATAGTGCACAAAGTTTTCTGTTTTGATGAAGCATATTTTTTTTCCTAATATAAATGTTCCATTTTCTAACAGCATCAGCCAGATGTTTTATAAGTGTATTAAGGCTCTGTCCGCACCTGTTCCACTGCCTAATTAAATCAGCATCTGTCCGGGCCACTATCTGCTATAAATTCTGTAAACTCAACAAATAGGAAACTGCAGCTACTCCGCAAAGGAAGCCCCAAACAAATACAGGTAGCCGAGGCGCTTCTCCGCTGCAGCTTCACGTTGCTTTCCTGCGAACCTCGGGGCCGGCACACGGTTCCAGTAATTGACCGAAACTCTCCTCGCGCTGCTCAGTGGCGCAGCGTGCGGCCGTGTGGAGCGAGCGGCTGGAAACTGATTCTCTGTCTCTGTCACTGTCTCTCTGTCACTCTCGCTCTCTCGGCTGGGTGGGTGAGTTCCTGTGTGGAGGAGCCGGGTGATTGACAGCTCCATATGTGTCTGTGTAATTACGGCCGGGCTAATTGGCAGAGAGGAACACGGGGACGTTGTCATTAGTGACACACCAGGACAACCCCTCACACATGCAGATGGAGGGAGAGAGGGAAAGGGCGGGGGGGGTACCCCTCTATAGATGTAGGAATGGGGGGGGGGGATGTAAAGCACAGAAAGCTAAAGAGTGCAGGCTTGTCAGTGACTACGTTTACATGTAGTAAATCTTGGGGTTAAGGTCCATATTCTGGTTACTGAAACATTTGGAATAACCCATTTCCATGCATGAGCAAACAGGGTTATTCCTGCATTCATGGTCAGTGTAATCGATTGGGATTTCCTGATCAAACCAGCGATGCACGAAGAACGTCTGGTACAAACCCTGCTTGGTGTAACTTTCTGCTCACCTTTCTAGCTTCTCCAAATGCCATGATGTTTGTGTCACACTTAAGAAGTGGTTGGTTTCCTCCTCACTCCAAAAGTGTGGCGTGATGTCGCTCTTGCGTTTGGCCATGTTTACAAGGACTCCAAACACCAAGATTCCTTGCCGATAGAACATGGCAGAACACAAATTCATGTTCCTTTAGAAGGGGATTTCCATGACCCGGGGGAATATTCAGGTTTTGAAAAAATTGAATATGAGCATATATTTTTGGTGTTTTCATGACCGCGTGCAACTGAGTTATTGCTAATATTCCGGTTAGAAAAGGGTTATTTGACTGCATGAGACGTAGCCGTAGCCATTGTGTGTTTGTAGGTTAAATGGAGGCAGTGCAAGGACATTTACCTCAGGACCCCCATCAGTTTGGCTGCTATTTGTGCCTTGTTGCTTTTTAGCTCCATCCCGACTTTGCCAATCAATCAATCAACCAATCAATTAGGCAGAATTGTTCCTCCCCGAAGGGCTATTCAGTTTCCGAAGTCCATCGTCTTCAAGTGTACAATAGTGCACAATCATCAGTATTGGAGGAACTCAGCACTGACAATTGGGAAGCAGATGTGCAATATTTGCAAATAAAATCATGATAAAATCATTGTTTGAAAGTGAAAAAAGAACAAAGTCAGCCGCCAAGTTTCCATTTTACCTCGACATACTGTATATTCAGATTATAAACACGATGGGTTACTGTTCCAAAATATGTCAGTTTTGACAGAACGGCTCACCAGTTTACGCATCTGATGCCCAGCTTGCAGCCAAAGGATAAAGAAACGTACACTTCTCAGATGTGCCCCGCTAACGTAGAAATGTCATGTTAGTTATGAGTTCTTTGACAGTCTTTGGCTTTTATAGAAAATAACACATTCAATTGCAAACCTCTCTCTTTCTCATGTGAGAGGGTGTTGAGAGGAGAATGCTTCCCAAACTGAGGCTGAAGCTACGCAGGCTAACCATCAGGTCTCAGAAGGCACCAGAGTGTCACTGAGCCCACCGAGACCACCAAACCCAGAGTATAAGAGCATGCTTGGACAGGCGGGCGGTTTAGGTGTTTCAGTTTTTTTTCCAGTGGGGAATCATGGAGCTTTGGGGATTATTCAATGTGTTTGTCAAACATTATGTGCAGGCTAATGTCTTTGGTAACAAATTTGGCTTGGGGTTGCTGGAGTGTGAATGGCCCAAAATCCAATAAAGTGTTGGACAAAGCCATTAATGGTACCTACACTCCCATCATCCATGATTGGGTCCAGCACAGTTGATGCGCTCTTTGCGAACAAGGCTTCTGCTATTTTTTTTGTTTGTTTAGTAAATGCCGTCCAATAAGTTTCCCATCTCAACTGATTGAAATAACATAGAGGACCACAACATAATGACGAACACAATCCATTAAATCCATACACATACACAAATGGATGTAAATGTATTATTTTTGTAAGACCCCAATTATCCTCTTGTGTTGTGCCAGCATTTCTCATTCAATACGTGTCTACTTTAAATGTGTTTTGCTTCACAATATACCACGGAGAAATCTGCTTCCAGCCATTTTTGAAGAAATAAAAGATAGTGTTGCTCTTATGTTTACAAAAAAGGCACTGCCAAAGCAGAACCACTTACAGACGTCAACAAAACAGCAAATCAATGATCTGTGCTCCCCTTTGTATTAATCGCAGCATGTGAACGCTGCAAAGAATGAAACTGATTTTTTACTTACGCTGGTAAATATGCTGCGGCGGTCGGTAGTTGTTGCCCAGTTTTTAAAAGCTTGAAGTGTTTTGCCCTCTGATCCGGGTGAGCCTCTCGCCTTGAATGGCCTAATGTGGTCTGCCCAGTTGCCAACTCTTTGGAGAGTGTGTATGTGGGTGTGTGTGTGTTAATCTGGGAGTTTTGTATCTCTGTCTCCTGAGGACGATGTGTGTTTACAGGGTTAGAAGCCGCGCAGACCTCGAGTCGATGTTGAGCGTCAGTCGTGATGCCGTCCGCTAATTTAGAGGCTTGACACCTCCGATTTTTTTGCATTCCTGGGTTTTGTTGCTGGCGTCTCTGTATTTAATATGATAATTTGTTCAAGTCTCGAAGCAAATCAGCTCAGACAGTCAGCTCAAATGGAGTCTTAAGTCCTGCCAAAGAGCGTCTCCAACTCTTTCAGTGCAGCTCAAGTCACCAAACACTATTTGCAAGTCTTTATCCCCCCTCATAGGTGACAAATCACTTACTTCCTTTATGCGATTCCTCGGGGTGGCTTGCCTTCTAATTAGAAAATTTAGAAATTGAAAGAAACGGGAGGCTTTCCAAGTGAAAAAGGCAAGGAAAAGCATCTTAGTATTTAAATGTAGAAGGAAAATGAAACCAGACTGCGTAAAATCGCCCCACAGAGGGAACAGGTCAACAAAGGAAATCAGCACATTGAAAAATGGGGGGAAAAGAACAAGTGCAGGGGAGAAGAGGAACAAGTCACTGGGGGGAAATTGAACTCGGTGGTTAATGTCAGTAATCAGGGAGAAAATCTTCCAGGCATTGGCTGCCTTTCAAGAACAGCCCATTAGATGCCATTACCCGAGCCTCTGTCTCTCTTTGCCGTGGCTCGGGGCCATTTGTCAGTCACCGCAGCCGTCGGGCGATTTCATTGGAGGCGATGCGTTTGGGGTAACGACGCAACACTGTTTTGGTTTTGCGTTTGGATTAGTCCGGTCACGTCTCATAAAACAAACAAATAATGGTTTTTCATGAGAAATAAGTAGCAGAAATTGCATTGCCGATAAAGATGATGATGCTCCCCAATAATGAACGATATTGTTTATCATCACGCACACTGCTAATCTAATAAAAAACAATTAGAAACAAAGATGTCACAACACACTATAATCTATTTGTAGTTACAACTGAGAAAGAAAATAATTATACAATATCTTTCGAGGGTCACTGTGAACTTATTTTTTTATTTTTTTATGACCATTTATCCAAACTCTAGTCTAAAAAATGTTTTTAGACTTTTTTTAGACTTTATTACTTGGCAGCAATGGATTTTCTCATGGTACTTCAATGCTGACATTCCTATTTTGTATGTAATAAAAAACTCAAATGCAGCAGTAAAGTGGATATTTTTTAGTCACTGTAAAACTATAAATCCAATATGTAGCTCAATTTTGAGGAAAATGTAGTTTTTACTTTCATGAAAGTCTGTAGCTTTTGTCCACTCTGATCGTTCTCTGCCTCCCCCTTCCTGTCTTTNNCCCCCCCCCCCCCCTCGCTCCCGCTACCTGATGATTAGAGGGGTAATTGCCCGGCGCAAATGAATCTTTAGGCTCGGAGTAATTATATTGTCCTCAACTCCCGTTCTTGCCCCCTTCCCTCCTCCCCTCACTTCCACCCGGCGTCAGGTGAGGCTTTTTTTCCGGAGGTAGCCCCCTCAGGTAGCGTGATTCATGCCCTCAGACACTTTCCGATACCGCGCAGGTGCCGAGCGAGAGGGGCCCTTTTCGGTTTGTGCGGCGGTGCACGTGCACAAGCTGAAATCAACCTCTCAAAGAACGCATACGAGTGTTCTAGACCGTGTCTGCACGAACCCAGGTGCTTTTTTTAAAGTCTGTTTTCCAAAAAAAACACACCCACAACAGCACATTTAAGAATAAATCCCTGTCCACATGTAAACGCGATTAAAACGCTCTATATTGCATGCCACACCGGCAGGCAGCAAAGGAAAAAGGTATCGTCCAATCAGAGCAAGGTGGATGTTTTTGCAAAATAATGGCGCCCCGAGCGAAGGGACAATCATGTATGTGCTCACAGTTGGGTACAAATATTTCTCGCTGTCATACTCAAATACAATTCATGTAAACATAAGAGAATCTGACGCCACAAGCAAAACAACAATGCGCACTTGCGTGAGGCGGCTTCCAAAAGCTCAATTTTCTGAAAAGAGTGTTTTTAGAAGTCTTTTGCACAGAAGCTGTTTTGGAAAATTTCTACTTTCAAGGACGGAAAAGGCAATTTCTGTATGGATGGCCAAGGAAAGGGGTCCATTTTTCATTTCTGTGTAGGAAGGCCATCACTCGCAGGTAGTTTATTCATACAGCTGTTAGACCTGGTAGATGTATGGGAACCAGTGGTATGAATGAACCAGTGTTTCCCATTCATTCATGCCAGTTTGTCCCATTGTAACGAAAAGACCTTTGTGAATGTCAGTGTACAAGCAGTGGATAAACACTCTGGGAGAGACCACGTCCATAGATCGGAGGGGGCGGAGGGGGGTGTTGGTAGTTTGTTAAATATTGTGTATCTATTTAAATTTGTGTTTTTGTAATGATTCTCAACGATAGCAATCAGAATATGTTATAATATTAATTATGTTGATGTATGTAAATATATTGTCAATAGTAAAAAAGCTGTTTGATGAAACCCCTTAATATGGTAGGGGATAATTGGTAAAGGTAATCACACAGTATATAAGGCGCCATTTACAATCTGACTTTGATGATGGCCAGGTCTCTGTCACAGTCATATCACTGTTGACTTTTAAGTTGATGTCGTGGCTGATGGACAAAAAAAACACAGAGGGTGTGAAAACACAAGATTTTGCCTTGGACTCCTGTTTTTCCGATGCAACCTCCAGCCGCAAAAATGCCAACTGTTAAACCCATACATCTCCCTGGGCGGCCCCCCAAACTAAACTATCATCCATCCGGGTGGAATTGTGATCCAGGTTCTCATTTTAAAAAGATATTTAGTGATTACTTGTTCACAGATTTATTTTGTCCTCAATAGTGATTATGTTTACCCAAGACTTTAGAGTGGTTATTCAATATGAAATTAACAAAGTATTCATAGATTTTTGTTTGACCAATTTATTAGTCACCTGCTGTGTTCCCCCTCCCAGCCACAGGTCAATTAGCCACCTGTTGGAAACAATGCGTACACACAAATATGATTTAACTCTGCTTCTACATACTTAACAGAGAAAGATTTTTTTGCTCAAGCCAAAGACAAAACCAAGAAAGCTGGCCAGTTTGGGGTGAATCCCCGATGTGAAATGGCTGCACATTTCCACCCGGAGCAGATTGCGTCTCCGCTGATTGGTTTCTTCCTCTTCTGCGTACCTGAGAAAGCATTATTGAGCTAAGTGTCTCGCCATTCTCAAGATTGATTCCAAAGCCTAAATGACAGGTTTTCATTCTAAGTTGAGGTTACCGCAGAGATGAGAACATAAACGTTGCAGGCTTTCTTGGTGCCAGCCCGGCTCGCGAGGCTTCCCCTTCCTGCCGCCTGCGGCAGATAATATTGCAGATTTATGGTGCAGATTGTCTCCTTAATCTGGTTGTTTATATCCCCCTTCCTGCAACCCCCTGCCTCTTCATTCCACCTCCACTCTGAATCCCGCTGGCTGTTTGTCCAAAGGGTTTTACCCCGGGGCGGCGGCAGGTATACGGAGATACGGGAGGAATGTCTAACTGTTTTTTATTATGTGTTTGAGAGCGAGAAAAAGAGAAATGTCTGGTCACAGAGTGCGATAATGTGAAAGAGAAAATCGAGGCATCCTCTCGTAGCCCGTGTGTTGATGCCCGGCAGCCATCTGCGTTCTATGTTTGTGCGCTGTGTGTTTTCTTTTTCTTTTTTTTCCTTTCTTTCCATTCAGCTGTCTGTCACCTCACCTCATTCATCTCCAGCTAACCCAGTCATTTCAGTCCTGGTGGGAGTCGCCGGCTCCACATATAGTGCATTCAAATACCTTCTGTGGCCCACAGCTTCTGTCACAGAAGCCGAATGGACTTTGGCTGAACGAGGAAATGAAAAAAATAACACGGAATGATGCGACTTTTATGAGCCGTTCCTGCATATACTTAGCTTTACTTGCTGGAGAATTCCACAAGTTTCCAGGGAACATTCATGTTTTTTATGCAGGATTGCTAATATTTTGCGATGTATTCCTTCAAAAATATCTACCCAACCTTAGCACAGGTGTCATTTTTAGCCTTTTGGGAGGGTTCGGGCACCCACAACTAATGGAAAATATATATTAATTCAATGAAACTATTCCAAAAATTTAAAGCAACACGAAGCAACTTTTCTGAGCAAATGCTTCCTCTGCTGCCGAGAGGCTATTGTTGGATGCGGCGACACGGTTCTCTGCCAATATCTGAGTAGAGAAGCTGCCAAAGTGGTCGAGCGGGAGAGAAATGCTAATGATGAATTTCCAGTTTTTCCAAAACATCTGGAATATTGATGAACGCTGGGAGGTGATTGGAACAAAATTTGGACACCTGAGTTGCTACTAATGGCACACATGACCAAAATATATGGCAGTCAAGGTGGTGGAGGACACGAATGGTGATGTCTGTTGTGTTTGTTTGTGGAGAAAAAATTGCATATTGTTGCTTTAAGTGTTAAGTTGACATTATTTGTGATATGAGGGAACTTCATAATAGCAGACGACTGCACGACCCCTAACACAGAGGCACCTTCGGGCCAGACGAGGCGAATAAAAGAGTAGAAGAAGGTGGAAGAGACCATCCCAACCAATTCACTAAGTCTCCTGAGAGGAGGGGTGGTGGTGGTGGTCGGGGGGGGGGGGGGTCCCTGAGGAGGGCAAGCAGCTGTCTCTCCTCCGTGCAATCAAGCCAATCGGCTCCTTGATATCTGCTCGGATCAGATGGGCGGCAAAGAAGGAGAAGCTCGTAAATCTGGCGAGAAGGCCGACGGCGGGAAGCGGGGTGATCATTTCCAACTTATAGGATAA
>CAESWR010000263.1:351568-371961 GCA_903171835.1 Mullus surmuletus | reverse complement strand
CCCCCCCCCCCCCCCGCGTGTCCCACCCATTGTGCCCACACCTTTGTTTTATCGTCTGCCAGCCTTTGACTGCTGCGAGCTGCGGAGCCCTTTATGGTGTGCCTGTATGTCACACGATACATCAAAAAATAAATTAAAAGCAGTAAGGGAAGGTTTTTTTTTCCTTGAACGATGCTTTCAGCCGCTGCTGGGCGGTGGCCAAGTACATAATGGCTTGATTAGTGATGGGATGCTTTGCAGCTTGTTGCTGCTTAGCTGTTATGTAAACACTGGACAGTGAAGGATTTGGCATTGTGAAGTGAAACATGTTATTTGTCACTTGGCAGAAAGCTCTTTTGTCAAATAGGGAAGATTAATACACACTCAGGCTGCACGCTTCTGTTTTTTTGCGCCCAACACGTTTGCTAGTGTTCATCACGCTCGCTTGCGTGTGAATTGTTTGGTTTAAATGTGCGAGCGTGTGAATAAACTTGTTTTCCTTTGATGTTAATCTAAGCAGAATAGTGGGCATCACACCAATGACGCAGTTAGGACTCTGTTTTCTGTCATGGTTTTTCTCTTTTTTTTCCTAAGGGCTCCTTAGGACACAGTGGACTAAACATCCTTTCCAGAAAATAAACTTTCCCTGTTACACAATCAGAACCACACTGGGTTCGTGGGGACTTTATGTGACTTGTGCACTTCTGGCTTTAGTAATTACATCCGTCACACACATTGTGTTTAATTTAAGTCTCGACACTGGCTGCGGACATTAGATATTCCCGGCAAAGTTTTCATTCTTCCTCTGAACTGCTGATGAAAGAAAGAAAGGAAGACTAGTGCAACATTGTACCTTTTGAAATGAGCTGGAGGCTGCTGCTTCAACTTTAGATTTATAACTTATGAAATCTAATATATTATGAACATTGAAATGAAGATGATTTGTCGGGGCTTTGCAACGTAATTCTATAATTAGAAGCAGAATGTTTAAAATCAAAACATAGTTTATGCTAAATCATAATGACAAGAACCTCTCAGAATAAACTTTCATGACTTCTGGGAAATGTGTAGTTCTGCTCCAAGTAATGAATACAAATATAAATCACATTTACATTCTGTTTGAGCGGCCCATCTCACACCACCCTCATGACTTTAAAATGTTGGTACATTTAGTAACAAATGTTGATTTATAATGATGTTTTGGTGAGAAAATATTGGCATTCCATTTCAGTGAATGCATGGCCAGGCCGTGGGATC
The DNA here is from genome assembly GCA_903171835.1 of Mullus surmuletus. Taxonomy (NCBI): domain Eukaryota; kingdom Metazoa; phylum Chordata; class Actinopteri; order Syngnathiformes; family Mullidae; genus Mullus; species Mullus surmuletus. Next base: position 370,725 of record CAESWR010000263.1, on the reverse strand, counting down.
AATGTGATGCACATTTATTTCTTTTTATAGCCTTGCTAGGGCATGCCTCGAGGGATGGGAATGCCAGTCTGTTGATTGTCCTTCGCAACTTTGCCACTGAGGGAAATCTCTCTGCGGTTGGTCTGCTTATCCTTTGATATTCATGGTTCCCAGAGGAGGAATCGCTGTCATTCCTCTAACTTTGATGCCATATGGTTTGTCCAGTAATGAGTACCACACTTAAGATGATGTACAGTATTTGCACTCAATTCATAGGAAGAATAATTAAATGTAATCAAATACACAGACTTACATATTAAATTATTTAATATCAGACTTTGTATCTTCTTAAAGAGACACTGCCAAAGGTTAGCTTTCATGGTAAGCGAACTAGCAGTATGTGTGTGTGTGTGTGTGTAGAAGTGGAAGTGGAGGTTGTCTTCTGTATAACACAGTTAATTAGCGGCACCTCTTATCGCACTGATTCTGTTAAGAGCTCCTTCTTCCGGTCCAGCAATATGAAGTAAATAAGTGGTTTTCAGGTGGCGTCAAAGACATGAAAATGGAGAGGAGTCTTCATTGAGCGCAACAATCCCTTCATCTCCACACTAATGTTACTGCCGAACATAATGAAGCGTAATTGATGCGTAAGTGGGATGCTAATTTTGGCAGCCGTGGCGTTACCTTGTAGCTCAGCGGATGGCTTAAGATTCGTTTCATATTAAAGCGATATCATTTTGGCTGCAGATATCTGGATATAATCAGTGTTGGGATTTTCAGCTGAATGTGACCAAGCAACCATCAAGGGGCGAGCTGGGAAATCGGGTGGGGTTGCAATCTGTTTCCTTACCTATTGTGATTTCTGGGAATGGTGAATTGCACACAGGCCATCTCTTCTTGTCAATGCGCTGATGGATCGGGATTGCCTCAAATCATTCTCCGGGCTCCAGCCTCACTCCTGTATTTATTCTTCAGCTGTGTCCAATGTGGAGAAAACCACTATCCGAGATATAGGTTGTCGCACATAGAAAAACACACCACTGATTTTGCCATGAGCATTGAAAATCCTGCCCGACAGCTCCCACATCCACCCACTGAAACCACATTACCGAATGCATGGTCAGGGACCGCCTGTTGCAGACCACAGGCTGGTAGCTGTTGGGTCAAAATATATTTTCTGGTCATTTCAAAGTTTTCTAAGAATAATGCTTACCTCCATTGAGTTATGAATTTGTAGTTCTCTTTGGCTTTCAGCAGGATTAAGCAAAAAGAATCAGTCTGATTTCAATGAAAACGGTGCAGTGGTGAGTTTGGAGTACTTGAATTGGCCCATTACATTTTTGGGCACACACCATTTGCTTTTTCGCCATTGTGTTTCCTGAACATCTATTCTACACTGTACTGCTGCACCAGTGTTCCAAATAGTGACTGCCATCTTTCCAGTGCTTTTCAATCCATGTTGTCACTTTTTTTTCCAAAGCCTGCGACCAAACATGCTGAAATATGCCATTACCCAGACGTGTTGACTAAAATCTCCAGCCAAAGGAAAATGTGAAGCTTTCTCACTTCGGTTAGTGAGCATTGATTGCAGGGATTGTGTACATAGAGTCCTGAAAACAGGACACTCTATGTACACACATTTTAAAACCCACTACTTTCCAAGGCGGGAATCGAAAAGATGTTTATTCATGGCGGTGTGTCACTGTTTCCTTGAGAAAAAGATGGGATGGATGGTCCCCTAAAGGACTGTAGAAGCTGAGGAGAATATACAGTGTGCACTCTAATACACACCTGACTGACAGGTGTGTATGAAAATTCAATCATCTGAAAAGACAGTAATCCCTCGCTGTCCGCACCGATGAGTCTATTTAAAGTTGTGATGTTTCAATCAGAGATCCAGCACTTTTAATGAACTTGTAACAATCTGCAAGGCTGTTTCCTGAGAGTGATACAGAACTGCAACTTAGATTACAATATTATTATTCCACAGGAAAAGATGGAACCGGAGTATTTTGCTCGACAATTGCAGCTTTTTTATATCACAACACAGAAACACGCTCTATTGATCATTATGAATAATTGTGTTTGTCGGGCAGCATAAGTGGAAAGAATACATTTTGAAAGTAGATTCACTTATTTTCCTCCTATTGCTGTCATACCAAATGAAGTAGGGACCAAAAGCCTTGCCCAGGCAGAGCTCTGCTTCACAGACACTGTTCTATAAAGAGTGACTCAACTTTGCCAAAAGTCACTGAATCTCGTGACAAATCCTCAGAGTCGCCGAATGTGAGTGTCTAAAATAACACTGACAGGAACCACTTCACCTGGATTGATTAATAGTTGGACGAATACTGTGGTTATACAGTTATTCCCTCTCTCTCTCGCTCGCTCACCCGCTCGCTCCCTGTGTGTGTGAGTGTGTGTCTGTGTTGTGTGAAGTGGCCCGTTGCCAAATAAAGTGCACTCTGATGTCCTTGTTTGTCCAGAGGTTGAAGGACAGACCAGTGTTGACCTCACTCACCACAGTGCACCACTTTTCAGCTATTATTGATCTCTTCGTAGTGTGTGTGTGTGTGTGTGCGCGACGGGGACAAGCTGCGTTGTCATTTCCTGCACGACGCTCGCACAGCTGCATCTAAGGATCCGATTTATCTCCAGTGTGTTTTGAATAGGCACGTCTGTTACCTAATAAAACCATCCAGGTAATTCAGCTTAAGAGGATTGGACGCTGGATCTGTTTCTGTGTTGGTCTCACTGGCAGCCCTAGTTGGCTATCACCATGGCTGGATTACTGTTCCGATAATCTCTGCCAGCATTACACACTGTCTGTTATGCTCTTGGAGAAGTTGACGAAATAATCTTCACTAAAAAAGCACTGACTTCTCTCCAACTTACTTGTGGTCAACGGCCATTTAATGTGTGTTAGAGACCGCTGCCATTCTTTGCTTCAGGGATGCGATCACCTTTACTCACTGTTTAAGGTTATCTTCACTTCTCAAGGCTTCCTGGCCTTTATTCCCCTCGCTTTACATGAGAGCGACACACATATGTAAGTCATCCTTGAATTAAATCGTTAAAAAAAATACCTTCTTTCTGTTGGATTGTGCAGAGTTTTGTGATGTAATCTGTTGCCATGGTATCCATTTTTGAATAATGATCATGAAACCTGTGAAGGTTGCATGCATAGTGTGAATAAAATAGGACCTAAAACAGAGCCTTGCGTTGCTCCACATGGTGGCATAGTGATGCAATCTGCTGACATGGTCGCCAATGTTTTTGAGAAATTATTTTTTTAATCACACTTGTATAAATATAGATATGTAAATGACAGTATATATAAGCATGAGAAATGTGTTGACTATGAAGTTTAGATAAAGGTGAAAGGTTTAGTGAAGGTGAACGCTGACCTATTCGAGTTCAAAGGTCAAAGCAAATTTGTTATTTCAGAATAGTGTATCAAACTGGTAACCCTTTGTATCAGTATGAAGTAGCTCTCACTTTCATAAAGGTTGGTGACCGCTGCCCTAAAGTAAAGCATGCACAGGGTAATAGAATAGGACCTAATACAGAGCCTTGCGTTACTCCGCATGGTTCTGTAGTGCAGAGGAGAAAGACATACATTTACAAGGCACATGTGTGAAATTTCCCATATGTTTCCCATATGTGAATGACTCTGAGGACAGAAAAAACATTTTAGAAAATGAATCGAGGTGTGAAGTGGAGATTATTGCATTCATGAATATCATAAGGAAATGCGAAATGTTATGAAATATTCAGGAATCTTAAGTTACCTTATTGAAATCTTGGACCATTCCAATTCATTTTTAATGAAATCTTTGGGTCTATGGGTGTTGATTTGTGGGAAATATTATATTCTTATTATCTATCATATAATGCCATTATGTTTGAGAGAGTCTTAGGGGAGATTGTCTCAGTTTTCCCGTTTAGATCCTGCAAGTCATGAAGCCAAACACATTGACAGTTCAGTTGAGGAAATGACTTTGCATCAGATCAGATCAGATCAGATCAGAAACTGGATAAATGCTCTTCTGTTTTTTTGTTGTTGTCTGACTGTGTTATCTGAAGGTCACCCATCCTTCCCCAAACTGGCTGCTTAGTGACTCGCTTCAGTTATTTTTATCTTGTTTACTCACAAGTCATCAGCTGTAATTGTGTTTTTTAAGCTGCCCTGCAACTTGCCTTAATTTTCTACTGCGCAAGACTGTTTTCAAGAGTGTTTTTTTTTGGTCACACATCTTAATTGCAGATTGGTTGTTATTGTTCTGAGATTTGAGTTTGCTGTGCCCTCTTGGGCCTTTCAGACTGAAAAAAAAATCATTAGCCATGCAGTAGAATTTGGCAACGGCAACACCTGCTGCTGGCATCCAGTGTGGCGCTCGCTAATCAGTGTTGGAGAGAATTCTAAAAATAACAGTTGATTGTGAAGCCACAGTGTTCCTTGGTTAAGATCATTAAGAAGTTTAAAGAGTCGCACAGTAATTAGATATAATTGTGGAAGAGAGTGTGTTGTATTTTTGACATGGGGAGTATTTGTCTTAAACCCACACTGGTGTTTATAAAGCAGCTGCTTACTTAACATTCTCGCCATTGCATATTTGACTTTGCCGCTTGATATTTCTTCAGTTTTTCACGGCAGACCAAGATGCAGCATCCATGAAGCGGTATCGGGTTAAATGGTTTGCTCAAGGGCACCCTGGTGGCAGTCTAAGAGATGAGAAAGCCATTTTCCCCCCTATGATAAGTCAAACCATTGCGGGGATTTATAACGCTGAATTGCGCGCCCCTCAAAATTGCTTTTGCAGACTCTTCCCTCAGCCTGCAGCCTCACAACTTTGTGATGAGTGTGTCCCTGTTGAGTGTGTGTGTGTTGACGTCTTTGTGTCTGACAAAGACAGAGAGAAGCCTTTTAATCTCTAGCCTGCATGACTCATCTGACATGGGAATTCAATGACCTTTGAAAATCTACCTTATTAGATTGTTATAAGTGAATTACTGGCATTTAATGACCTTGTTATGAACTGGAGCCATGGTGGACGGCATCGCTTACCTTGTCCATCATATCAAGCCATTTCACCCAGTTACCTCGTATGCCGTCGAGATATACCATCGATTTGACTGAATCAAAAACCTCCAAAGTTATTATGGTTGTGATCGAAGCAGATGCACTGTCCTTTTCCCTCTCTTATTGACGCGGGTAGAATGTTTCACCAATTTTTGAGCAATAAAATCAATCCTCTGGACGGTTTTGTTGAGGCGATAGAGTTATTGTCGAAGTTTAAGGGAAGTCTGCTGAAATTTCCTCCGACGTAAACAGACATAATGTTTGCTTGGCATTGTGCACAGCGGCTTTGACTGACTGCCGTGAGCGTTTTTATATTTATTTCACAAGCATGGCATTTAGTCGCAGTTGCAGGTGTAGCGCCGCCACATAATCAGTGTTTCTCTGCTGAGTCACTCGCGCCGAGATCTCTTTTTCTTTATATATGTATATATATCTGTCAGGGCAGATGGCCCGCCCACTCTCAGCCACTGTGCTGCTCCAGGTTTCTTCTGTTAATGGGAGTTTCTCCCAGCCCTTGTACTTCCCTGTTTGCTTCCTCCTCTGGGATCATTGGGTCCAACTATTGCTGCTCGTGGTGTCTTAGCAGTTGGTGCTATATGAATAACATAGAATTGAATTGAATAGCACTGATTTGGCCAACATTTTATCGTTGTGTGATTTGCAGAATCCTTATCCAATGTTTGTTTGTATTGCACTTTTATTGGCGCAACAACATTTGCAAATCAGTGTTTTTTTTTTCAATAATCCAGGATTTTCTGTGTGTGGAAAAGCAGGGGGGGTGGGGGGTGGGGTGGACAACGCACCTGTCTCCATTCAGCCTCTTTTTAAACCGACAGATCATGAATCACTGACGGTCAAACGTACCAAATGTAATTTTTGAGTCCCTCTATTGACTCGGCAGCACATAAACAAATGAGTTCTATCCATCACGTACAATTTCTCGCTGCCTCCGCCTATAGACCTGCCCCAGCCATGCATGTTTTAATCTATTGGATTACATAACCCAGCGCACCGCTGTGCATTAGAGATTATAACCCGCCACTGACGCATGTGGTCTGGAGAGAGCGCGTTGGGGCGGGGCGGCCAGCGCCGTAGGTACACGGCCTCGGGTGGGAAATCAAGGAGGGGATTTGTTGCGAGATTAGAAATGCTTTTATATTGTTTTGCCGTGTTTGATTTTGTCTCAGAATCACTCGGTGGATTTGCGAGAATTTGCTGCAGTTATGTTAAAACCATATGGCCAGTGTTTGAGAGCACATGGGAGCACATATGGCGCCAAGGACGAGGGCGACGGTGGAGAACTTCCTCTAGGTGTGGATGGAGACGTGGAGATGAATGTTCCATGTTTGCATATGTTCGTCCTCCCCCGGTGTGAGCTGTCGGAGTGATCCTCGCTGAGGTCGATTAGTGCAGTTGGGTTGTTTCGTGTCAGGCCACTGAACTTTGACTACACACCGTGGATTTTTTTTTTCTTCTTCTCTTTTTTTCTCCCTGTGATTTCTGGCTGTCTGTTGCTCCTCAGCAGAGTCGAGTTGCTGTGCAGCAGTGCGTTGAACGTGTGATAGAGCCGCATCACTCCGCTGGCTCTGCTAATCAAGTACAACAGAGGGGATGGCGTATTATCTGGGTGCCGCCGCGGCTTCTGCAGCTCTTTATGCAAATCGGAGCAGCGTGTTGCTTTACAGCGGGTGATTTTAGATAATGTATTTCGCTTCCCGCCGACAAAAGTTTTTGTGAGGGTTTGGTGAAAAACATGAAGGCAGACACTTTCAAATGTCACATCTTGCATGTTGTACATTTAGTCAGTCTTTCATTTCACGCTTTTTCGTGAACCCGCAACACATTTTTAATAAAAAGAAGCAAATGCCACTTTCTGTATTACTCTGCTGATATTTGCCATGAGTAACACTTTTTCTGGCAGATGTCTGTGAAGGTGTAATTCCTCTCATCAGAATATGAAAATAATTGTTGAGCTTTGAGGATGGAAGCATCAATTAAAGGTGCAGATGATGCATATTGAAGAAGGTGCATCAGGCCGGGTGACTCATCTCCCGAGTATGAAAGGTCTCCATACTGGCGTGTGTTTCAGAGCCTTTATGGTTTATCCGACAGAAGGTTTCAAAAACCACAGTCTGTCGCTCACACTCGTCTTCACGCTGTGTGTCGAGGCCTAATAGGAGAGGTGGATGCTGGTAGAGTCATTAGCGAGTCCATTTAATCCTTAATCGTGCGATCCTGTGCTGGTGCCTGCGTTCCAGTGAGCGTTCACACCGTATAAGTTCGTTTGCTCGTTTTTGACCTCATCTCCCCGTTGCCCACTTTTCCTCCTCCGCTAATTAAGCGTGAGTCACGGAAAAGGCGGCGTCGATTAGTCGCTTATGTTTTTCACTTTCCACGCCTGTTTGCCAACCTGTGTTGCTTCCCGTGGATGATATTTATGCAAATTCCACCTCAAGAAAGAGATGAAATGTGAAAAGTATAGATTTATTGCTGTCAGGTAATAAATTAATTAATTTCTGATACATTTAACATCAACATTACAATAAAGAGTAAATATAAGCAGACTTTATAGCTCAGTACAGCTTTTGATATTTCTATTTACTTTATAACAACCTCACTTGCTCTGTAAATAATTGTGTTCGAATTTACTGTGCCGTATTTCTTTGGCACCAGGCTGTTCTTTGAAAGCCTTTCGTATTTCCCCAAGCAGGTGTAAAGCTTTCTTCGGTTATGTCAGACGTCGCGTTACCCAAAGTGATTAGTCAGCGCTCAGAGTTTCCTTTTGGCTGCCGTCCACGCTCGGCTGCGCCGCCGCGTGTCCTCATGCAGCTACGTAACCGCTAAATAAGGACTGGGTCACGCTATTAATGTCCGTTGGTGCGCGGGGCCGGGCTGCCGTACGCATGCTCCGCTCACACACAGGTGCACACGGCTCCACATTGTTGCCGCGACGATGCCCGCGTGCCGGCTGACTTGCGCACCATTGAGCTCATGGCTTTGTTTTATTTCCCTGCAGAACAAATGACTTCCCAGAACTCACAAATTACTTACTGGGATTAAAGGGAATGTAGTTTGGATTTAGACGGGCTTTAGAATCTTACAAACACAATACAAATACACTTCACAGCTTCCCATTGACACACACGCAGCCGCACGACCGCGGACACACACACCCGCCGCATTCATATTGTATTTATTAGCCTCTATAATCTCTGGTCAGAATGAGATGCTCCTTCGTGCTGCGTGGAGGCGGGCTGGAGACAGTTTTTCTGCAGATGATAATGAAGATTCAAAGCTTGATCTATTACAGACCATAATCTAAAGCTATACAGAAATGGACAGGAACCAAAAATAAACAGTTTTTAAAAAACATTAATAGCTACTTCCAGTGTTCCGATTTCTAAATCTACCTTCACAGCCTCCGCTTTAAGAGGCTGAAGTCTTTGAACATGAATCACAGCGTCTCGAGACACAAAGTATTTCGTTTGTGTCGCCATTAAAACTGCACAAACGGAGACTTCACGAAGATCACAGGGCACCAAGAGCGAGACAAAACCAAGACCTTGTGCATCCAAGAATGATGATTACAAAAGGAGGGATTTGTTTTTTAACAAAAGTTGACAGCAACAAAAGTAGCCTCTGCATTATTTTTATTTAAGCAGCACAATGCGAAAACCAAACAAAGCTACTTTTTGTTTATTGTTGAGAAAATTTTGCTTGGTGCATTGGCAGCTGTTTCCACTCTATTCAAGTGTTTGAGGCTTCTTTTTGTTTCTGTAGCAAAATTAGATGTGGATTTGTCAGGTGAATGTGGCTAAGTTGACTGAAATTAGATTGACACATTTAATAAGAAGGCAGAGGCTGCTACTTGGGGAGGAAATAATCAATCTACCAATGATCAGAAGTGATTGGCTATTGTGGAAAGCTTCCTTTGAGGCCGAGACAAGAACAATACCTTCAATAGTGGCCGTGAGAATGGTTTAGACCAGAGCCAATCTTGAGACACCACACAACGCTTCCATTGTTTCACCGCACTAACATTTAACTACTGTTAGTGGTTTCTGCTACTTTCATTTGTGGTTTTCCTCAGCAATGAGAGATTATTCACAACATTTCAGCAGCAATTATCCGTGTAAATACCACGTAATCACGGCTGATGGATGCAGCCGCCCAAACACTTTTTTAAAAAGGCGATCAGATAAGTGACCTTTGACGGAACTTTTGAGCGTGAGAGTTTCATTCATCTCATTCTACCGTAGCCTCAGCCGATCTGGAGATCATTTGTTGTGCTGCGCTCCAGAGTATTGGGATTCGGTTGGAATTTACGGCGCTTTATTTCAAGCGGAGCTCGGAAATACATACAGAGCGATAAAACCCATATGGCAGACGAATGGTTAAACCTTTTTAAAATGATGACTTGGCTGCTGGTAAATCAAACACCCACCGTCTGCCGGCGCCGAGCGCTCCGTCGCACTCCAGTGACTTATCGTATGCGAGGCGACCATTCACTGAAACCTATTTCCTCGTGGCCTCATGATGTCTATATTCATACCAACCCAGCAACGTGAAAACATGAGCAGATGTGCATTTGACTTAACGTTGTCCTCCAGAGCTTTAATATGAAATGAATTTAGTCAAAATGGGTCGGATTGCTGCTGATCTGGCGATAAGCGCAGTTTTATACAACAGTCACTGTTGCAGAGTGAATGCTGCACTTAAAGGCATATGTCAGCACACGGCTCCGCCCCACCGCCTCTTAAAGCTGCCCACAGCCATTGCTTTCATTACCACCATGACAGCAAAAAGCCAATGTGTGGAACCTCATACCCACTCATGATGCCCTGGACCCTGCCAGTTCTAAGACACTGGGTTGATCCCATGGTATTGAACAGATTGAACGCTATTGATTTTAACTATGCTAATACTACTACTCCTTCTAATAAAGTGTGCTATACTAAACTATGCAGTACTATGCTAATTAAAGGGAATATGTGCAATATTTTGGTCGGCGGGATCTCGAGAAGGCAATCCATGCCTTTCCTCTGTTCAAGACTGGACTACTGCAATGCCCTTTACATTAGCCTCGGCCAACACATCAACCCTATGCTGTCGTCACTCCATTGCAGAGGTGGGCAGTTATGTTGTCTGAAGGGCCATATTGGAAGCCATTTGTTTTAGATATTGATCGACGGGCCGGGCAGGTGGTGCTGTAAACTAACCCCCAAATTTTGGGGGATTGGGGGTTAACTGACAATCGTGCTTGATGGAATATTGTCAGGGAAAATATTGTGAAGAGCCTGTAAATTGGTCCATTGACACGTTTTCTAACAAATGAAGCTTACAACCTTTCTTATTTTGGTTTATGGAGAAATGATCCTTTTTTTGTGAAGGCTCCCGGGCCTTAGTTTGCCCACCTCTTCTCTATTGGCTTCCAGTTCATTTCGTAATTGATTTTAAACGTTTGTTTTTAATGCCATCAATGGCCTGGTTCCCTCCTACTTGTCTGAGATTTTAAGTATCCGTGATCATGGCTTGGCCCTTTGTTCTTCAGGCCAGCTTCTGTTAGAAGTCCCAAGGTCCAGATACAAACAGTGGGGTGATTGTTTTTTTTGCTGCCGCTGCTCCCAGACTGTGGAACAAACTGCCCCCTGACATTCTCACCACTACTGATCCTGGCCCTCCTAAATCGAAGCTTAAGTCCCACTTTTTTAGATTGGCATTCAACTCTGACTAGGGAAGTCTTGTTTTTAGGTGTACTTATTTTGTCTGTTTCATGTTATGTACAACTAGAGGGCTTTTGATACCCTGTAGCTCTATTGTTTTTACGTATTTTGACGATGATTATGCATTGTTTCATTGCTTTGTTGTTAAGCACTTTGAGTAGCTTTTGGTTATTGTAAAGGGCTATACAAATTAATTTGATTTTTATTTGAATATTTGACCACTTAATGTTGCCAGGAGCACCAAAACAAAGGGCCAGACCTCTCAACTGGCTTTAAGTTTCTCTTTAGCTTTAGCGTTGGCAGCTGGTACGGCTCCTCATGCCTAATTAATGTTGACTCTCGGCTCCTGTTTCACTTTATTCGAAGTTTTTTGGGAGGTGTTTTCTTGGTTGGAACAGACTTTGCATGGTCTCTGTCCCCTGAAAGCTGAGCTATGCGAAGCTACGCAGCGTTAACATCCGCTCCGCAGCGCTAACATTGCCTTTTTTTGTGGTTGTGCTACGCAGCGCTAGCATCTGCTCTCAACTCATGTATTATTCGGTCACACCCGCGCTTGCTAATCCAACGCTCGCTTCCAAATGTTTTATGCAAGATTACTCCAGTGTCTTGTATCGAAATACCCCCCACCCAGTCGCGCATTGAACTGGTCTGTCCACGTCATTGTGACCACAGGTTAGCTGAGTTTGTTTGGATGACACCCATTACGGTAGCCAGTTACACGACGTTTAACAAAGAAGAAGAGCAGCACATGCTCGTCACAGTTTCAGTCCATCTGCACTTTATCTTGATAACTTTTAATTCACTTTTATTTCATTTTAGAAATCTGATCACCTTATTTACCTGAAGCCTTCCCATCCCTTGAGTAATACCAAGGTCGAGTTGTTAAAGTATCTGTATAGTATTTGTCATGTGATTTTTGTTTGACATAATATCTTATCTAAAAAATCCACTATAAGAAATTATCAGTATGGATTAAATTTCTCTTTAAAGTATTTGGTCTTATATTGAATATCTGTGACCTTTGCAGTCTGCTTTCGATAAGGTAGTTTTAATCATTTATTTATTTATTTATTTATTCATTCGGCCTGGAGCACCTTTAGTCTAAAGTTCAAATGTTCCAAAGGCTTTGTAGTGTTTCATCGGTGAGGCTGGTGCTGCTGGTTGAAGTGGTAACTTTTGAAATACTACTTTCTGTTTTATGTGTGTGCTGCATTATTTAGGGTGCAGTTGTAGCCAGGTGTTATAGCTGCAAAGGGTATTGAAGTGCCAGTGTATCTGCTCAGCGAATTTACTTCACCTTGGTCCAGTATGCACCGAGTATTTGAAACCGGAGGATTCACACTTTCTTTCTCCCCAAATGCTCCTCACCGATATTGCAGATTTCTTTTTTACTTCTTTTGGTGCATTTGATTGAGACTTTGACATGAGTGGGCTGCATTCAGCCAACCGCTGATCTTTTTTAAGGTTTCCTCCTCTGTCCCCCGCCAGTCTTGTCACATCTGTCATTCGCAGCCGCCCACGGCAGACGCTTTGTTTAGAACAGATATCAGAACTTTTTGAAGGAGTAACCAGCGCCGTTCAAAGCGTGTGCCGGCGCGCACCGCACCAGTGTTTCCAATGAATTGACGCCATCGACAGCGGCGTTTAGCTCGCAGCTCCCACCCCGAAAAGTGGATGGCCACCGACGCTCCGTGTGGGTGTCGCATTAAAATTCGCATTTGCATTCAGTTTAGGTATTTAGCTCAAGTTATGAAGCAGGAGAGTGAGCGAAATGGGGCATTTTAAGATGATTTATTGCCTTCTACTGTCATTTTGTTTGCAGTGTTTTATCAAAATCCTTCAAAATAAGAGCGATATTAAATAGATATTAAATATCACAATTGCATTTGTCAGATCACTGCTGAAGAAGAATCTGTAGTGCAACAAACTAATAATCCTGACTTTTATTTTGTTCAAAGCATCGCGTGTGCCTTCAAAACGAGAAAAAAGTCATTACAAATGTTCAATATTTTAACTTTACGCTTTGGAAAAACCCCTGTTGTGCTCCATAATCAAACAGCTCCCCAATTCCTGTGGCCCGCAGCCCGAAATTCCGATTAAATCATGTTCCTTGCCTCCCAGCTTCACCCCTTATTAAAATGTAGATGTCCCGGCTGGCCGGTGTTTTATTGATGAAACCCTCTGCGGCCGCAAATCACGGCCGCTGCTGCAGAATACGCGGCGGCGCAGCGGCTTAACTGAGTCATCGTGTTTTCACAGGCCATGTTCCGCTTATCAGCCCGAAAACCTGTGTGTGTTCCCTGGAAGCACGCTAATCTCCCCGGGCGATTGCATTGACCCCGGGCCATTGATTACACACCGTCTAGGCGAGAATGTCATTGGAACATGGGCGGTCACCAATTTTTGGGGGGGTTTTGCATCCTGGCAGCGCTCTCCCGTTCCTCCTCCGCTCAACCAGTCCCTTTTTATCTCCGCGGCCCCCTGCTGTGTGGAGGAGAGGTTCAGACAGCTTTTTGATGAGTTTGAACAAAATGGGGAATGCTTGATTTTTTTTCCTTGCAAGTTTGGAGCTGTATAGTCCGGTCATCGCAACAGCTGCTGTCGAGGAGGATTGTTGGAACCCCGCTGCACACTGTGGGGCGGCTGGAGTCTGACACTAGATTGCACCCAATCTTTTCTTTTTTCCCCCTCTGTGAGCGGGTCAGGCGCGGCCGAAGAACCGGAGGCGGCGAGAATAGATGAGAAAAACACTCTTGACGTGAATTTTGGCTCTAATCTTCCCTCTGTGCTCTCCAATCACCCCAATAAAGGAGGAAACATGCCTCTGTCTGTTGCTTTCCTGTTTAATTCCACAGCCAGAGGATGTTAATTTGGAGGAAGAGAATCCCACTGCGAGACGACGTAATGAGATTTAATGAGTGCGGTTATTTACCTAAGAGATGCATTCAGCTGATAACTTTCAAGTGTGAAACATCAAGGTCTGGATTTTGAACGCTGGTGTGGGAAAATGAATTAAACATCCAGCGTGTTTGAGGCTCAGTAAATCTTCCTGCTTTTTCAATCATAATTCCGTTTGCGTTTCTTTGTGTCCTGATCAAAAGGAAACCATTGACCACTGGGACTTCAGAGCGCGACAAATTCAGACCGGACCTCAATTTCCGCCGCGGGAACGTCTCGGGCAACTACGTCTCACACGATTCAACACCATTAAACCTGAGCTGTGACGGGTTGAGCTTTGCCAGCTGAACCTGAGAGACTCCGGCTGTCAGTGAAATATTGACCTGCCACACAGGAGACGTCACAAAGGCAGTGATGCGAGCATAGCGGAGGGGCCGGGACCCTCCAATTTTTGTCCTTGATTAACTCTCGACCAAACTTCACAGGTTTTCCTTTTTTATTTTAAAAAATGTAGTTTGTTGGCGCATTGGAGCATCATGGTGGGCTCCATATAAAGGTTGAGTACTGATGGACGTGTGCTTATTGCTATTATATTGCATTTTTTTGGAAAGGAATACCTCAGATTGTTACACATTTCAGCATTCTTCATAAATACACGGCAGCAGATTGTGTGTGTCACTGTCAAGTAAACAGCAGCTGTATTCGTTTGGGAAATAGATTCCAACTTTTGGCCCATTTATAACCATTTCTTTTATCTATCATATGTATGATTCATGCTGAAATCGTATCGTATCATATTATATCGGCCAATACTCAAGGCTGCAATATCGATATTGTATCGGAAGTGAAAAGGTTGTATCGGGACACATCTACCGGCGTGGTTCATTTGCAAAAAAGGACAGTAACAGTCAAAGATCAATTGGGTTGGTTGACTAAGTAAAAATAATTCAACAAAAACTGAAAAAAAAAAACTTTATTGAAGAAATTGCCAACAACAAACAATAAAGAAAGGATTTATATGTTTTTGCTGTTTTAACAAATGAACCCCAAGGTGCTTTTATTTTGAAGGCACCGCATTATTATGCCGCATTTCTACTCACGGTATCGGCTCTACTCTACTCTACTCTACTCTACTGTACTCTTCACTTCACAAGTTCACATTGCCGACACTGATTGGCTGAGAGACTCTGCACAGCGTCATCAACAGCAGCCACAAACGGAGTAAAGTCCTTTCTTATAATGGCAGCGAAAAAGGGCACATCGTGGTCTTTTGAGGAGGTACAAACCTTCCTCCCGTTATTCTCTGGCGAAAATGCGTCTCATTTTCTCGGAAAGCTGCTAATACACTCGCTTGTTACCGTAACAAGCGAGTGCGAGTGTTCACGGCTACAATCGGACCTCCATGCAGTGCCGTGAAAAGTAAAAAGAAAATTTAAAAAATCAAAACACAAGGACCACAACAGCTGGAGTTGGTTGAGGCGCTGAACTGACATCAAGGGAGTGTGGTGCGTCATCCAGGGCTACTGTTTTTGCAGTGGAAACGCTCCCCCTAAAGCGAGTAGAGTAGAGCCGATACCATCAGTGGAAACGCAGCATTAGAGATTAAGCTATTTTGCTCTGTATACAGAATTAAGAAGTTGCTAATGTGAGGAATTAGAGGAATTATCTCACTATCTTACGAGCTGAGCGTGCAGCCGAAGGAACTTACTCACTGCTTCTCGGCCCCGACCGGCTTAAAGTGGGTGCCTCACTTGGCTGCTCGCCCGGGAGTCTGACCCAGGCCGTTAACCCGTCGTGTAATCGCAGGTGAAATGAGGCAATCGTGCTTTGTTTGGCAGAGACGCCGATACTGACAACAATGCTTATGTCATCAGCGCGCAAGTCTCCTTTAAGAAGAAAAAAAACACCTGAAAGTCGCAACGAGGTTTCAGATCTTTACATCCTGCACAGCTTGTGGAGATGTGATCACGTTTGGAAAAATCGCTGCGTCCCGCTGGATGCGTCTGGCAAAACAACAATTGATTGTGCGTTTATATGAAGCTATTGCCTGACACTTTACAAACAAGCAGCACTGAAAAACAAAACGTGACTTGTTGTTTCGCCATTGATCAAAGGAATCAAATTTGCACAGGGTCTTTTTTGTTGTTGTTTTTTTTGAAAGGTGGTTGAGGGGTATTTCTGTGTTCTTGTGTATTAGCAGGGAAGCTCACAGGCATGCAGCTGTTGTTAATAACCGTTATTAGTGCCAACCAAATCACATGTACTGTGTGCGCGGTGCCGCTGGAGCTGCAGCCGAGCCCTCAGCCGCTCGCTTCCTTATGATTCTTGGAATAGCAGAAGGTCGGGATGCATGAGCAGCTGTTGTTGCACCTCTGTTTTTTAGGAACGTAAGAGCCAGCGCGCTTCGCGAAGGACTCAGCGAGACGTCACGAAAGAAAAAAACACTTATAGCTCTTAAGACGAGACCATTTTTGTCAGATTTGTCACCTATTCATCAGCCACATGCTGTGTGTTAAGGCAGATGGTCCGGTTTTCGTCAGTCAAAGGGAGTTTTTCCCGGCCCCTGTTGCCTATGCTCTGAGATTGTGAGCTCTCTGTTAATACATTGCAGAGTTTGTTCAGTAGTTGAATTGAATATGTTTCCACACGTCCACTTTTCTACAAATTAATCTGCTTCGGAGCAAAACGAAAGTGTCGAAAGGGTTTTCTGCTCAGTACTTATTAAATCCATAAGGTGATACATGGAGGATTAACCTCGAGCCATGTTTGTAGAATTACCAACCGAGTGGAAAGACTCTTTCAAGATGCCAATTCTCCTTTGATGATATCATATTTATGTCTGAACCAAGAACATAATAAATTGGGTCTTCTGAAGGTATTTTTGGTTCCGCTAATATTGGATGAAAAGCCAGTAATATTTCATCACAGGGTCGGTCCAAAGTAGATGTCCTCATGGTTAAAGTAAAGAAACATATTGAGCACATGCAGGATAGCCATTCTATGTGTGTTTTTCTACTTTCAGACCCCAATATGCATAAACATGGCATCTGTTAAGTATTGTCCCTTTTGCACAGCAGACCACATTGATAAAAATCTTCTAGCATCAAGTCATGTGATCCAACAGCAGCAAACAGCAGTAATTGCATCTTGAGAATTCCTTTTAATATTAATATTGAGGCATTTCTTCCCTCCTCTTAACTACGCTCACAAAAGCGCTTTGTGTAGCCCTGCACTCGGGAAAGACACTGCAGCCCCCGTCAGAGAATGCAATCAATGATGGCATCTGAAACCGTCTACTCTCCCACCTCTCCGCTTAATAATTTAACAACGAACGTAGCCACTGTGGGCATTGACTGTGAAAGAGCGCGTGACCTCCAGCGCGGCAGCAGGTGGTCCACTGCAGTCGGCTGCACAAATTCATACTAAGTTGATTTTTTTCTCTGAAGTGACGTTTGAAACACAATCATCACAAGTCATTTCTTTTCTAACGCACATTACATTACATTACAGAGTCACTGAATCAGATTTTTAATTTAATTTAATTCCACACATCATAATCTTCTTATGGCTGCGGCGAAATGTGCAGATGATATCATTAAATACCTCAAATGATTAATTATTATAGTAATAATCAGGGAAAAAAAGGATTCTTATGGAACTCTTATCTATATTTCCTCGCTCTCACTGTGAAGCCTCCTTTTTAGAATAATATGAATCTAATAAAACGCTCATAACCGTGTTTGATTTTTTTATTTAAATCGCAAATTAACAAACGATGAGCAGAAGAAATGACAATGCTGTTATGCAGCCGCTCTAACCCAGATCTGGAATATTAAAGCTCATTTTTCCACTTTAAATATCCAGCCTGAACGCACATCAAACACATCAAACGCGCCGACATCAAAGATGTGCAATTTTTAGAATGAGGTGACGTTTTTCGCCGCCGACATTTTAACTCGAGGTAGGGAGAGAAAAAAAAACGCAGGTGGAACAAATAAAGTTAATGGTGGCCCCGTTCCCATTAGGTGCCCCAGTAAAGCGTGACAGCGAGGCGGCGGCGGGATGCAGCCAGTTAGCGACGCCATTAATTGCACCTGCGTTTGACAGGCGATGAAGTGATTTGTGGTCGCGGTCCGGTTTGGGTCTTTGTCACAGCCAGTCCAGTGGGCCAGCTGAAGGAAGCAGGGCCATGATTAATGTTATTAATTACACCTTCCCCGTGGTTGCACGTCAAACATGTCAGAGTGCGGTGAAAAGGCCTCATTTGGACGTTTGAGGAAGCTTGGAAGGAAACTGCGCTCTCCATCAAAGCACAAAAAACTATTGGATTTTTTTCCCCCTTAATTCAAGATCAGTTCCGTTGAAAGCTGTGATTTGTTTCAGCAGCTGTAGATGGACGCAGAATGAGCCAAGAAAATAACCAAAATAACTACTTGTGAGTGTTCTGACAATATTGACTTATTGGCAAGCCTAAAGCCGATATCCAATACGATATATACATTAGGGGGGTTCCAATCCCATATTGATATCGGATATCGGTCAATATCAGCAACAACAAAAAAACGAGTATCGGATTAGATATGAAATCTCCAATATACAAGCGGTCCATTCCAGACTGCGCTCTAGCACTTTTTTAAAATGTATTTTATTCAGTTGTAGAATATTCTTATGTATATGTATGTGTGTATGTATATTCTAACCCATTGGTTAATAATAAATGGGTCCGTTTTTCTCCTAGCTACTGCTGCTGTCTATTGTTCCGTTTGAGTAATATCACCTGATCAAGCCTTTTCTAATATTCCATACTACAGAATAAGTAATAAAAGTATGTATGATTCGTGCTGATATTGTATCTATATGATCGATATTGGTATCATCCAATACTCAAGGCTGCAATATTGGTATTGTATCAGAAGTGAACAAGTTGAGACACCTCTAACATACAATAACAGGTTTAAAGCTTGCCGCCGTGATACACATTTTGCACCACCGAGCTCTTCCCTGTGACATTCGACAGTCCTTTAAGAGCATGAAGGGACGCCGAAGGTCAAAGGCCATCGGTTATCTTTACAAGGTAATCGCATTAAAGCCACAACAAGGGACCACCACGGGGTCTTGTGAGGTCTTATATCCTTTTCATGACCTTTCAACGGGCCCCTTGCTCAACATCCATTACCCTTATCATCCACACAAGCCACTTCCTCATCTCATGCTCCCGACTCGAGCTGTTATTAAGAGTTAATTGCGGTTGCTATGAGAATGACATGTATTTCCAAAGCAATGTACAGACTATATATAGCAATAGTTCCCTTCTTTTTCCGGTTGGCTGAGATGTTGGGGGGGGAAAAAGGGGGCTGGTGTAGCAGGAACCCAGACCAGATTAATCTAATATCAGACGCAATTAATACATCATGTCAAGATGGTCGGGGAGTAATCCCATTTGTTAAACGACCGTCCAATCTCTGTTTTAGATT
>CAESWR010000263.1:318290-331148 GCA_903171835.1 Mullus surmuletus | reverse complement strand
GACGACGGGACGCTTCAAGTGGCTCGAAAAAAAAAAAAATCACAACACTGCAACTTTTACGGAGTATAAAATCTTAGCAGATTAGATTTACAAGAAGAACAAACACAAAACTTATTGCGTCCTCAAAATAGCCTGCCTCTTTACTCAGTAAAGAAGAGTATATTTTCTGTACCAACGGACCAACACATGTACAGTCTTGTAGTTTGCTCTATCTTTCATGCTACTGTGATAGCCTACTATATGAATATTTACCAGGACTTTATACCAACCATAATCACAATCATAGCTGTATTTATGACACGTAAAGACTTCTAAACATGGTGTTTTGTAACGGTTACTATGAAACTGATTCTTTGTTGTTTGTTCGATGCTTTGTTTCCTCGTTTAGTCTGACTCACTCTATACGACTGATCTCAAAATTGTTCTCATGACCGAGGTGAGATGGATGGATGGATGGATGGATGGATGGATGGATGGTGTGTGTGTGTGTGTGTGAAAGAGAGAGAGGCAGAGAGACTGAGCGTGTGTGTGTGACTGAGAAATGCCAGAAAATACTTAATGTGTATTTTTGATCTTCTCACTGTGACCTGCTCTATTGATGAGTGTGAGATGAGTGTGTGTATGTGTGTGTGTGTCAGGGGAGAGAGCGGATTAAAAAGANNNNTACGTTTGGACTGTGGTCGACATAAGGTCAAAACATTAAAACCCCAAAGTGCTGCTGGTTTTAAAGTGAAAAGATTGATTTTAAAAAAGGCAGATGATTCACAGTCCACTCCATCCCTAAGAGTGTGTGTATGTTGTGCGTGCGTGCGTGTGTGTGTGTGTGCATGCATGTGTGTGTCACTGTCCCATGCCGGCCAGGCGGCCGCGTGTGCCACCATGCTATGTGACTGCACAGCCGTATCAATAAATCTGGACTCAAAGGGCTCAGATCATGTGTGCCTGTCTTCATTTCTGAACACTTCTCAGCCAAGCCGTGGTTTAGCGCCAGGTTTCTTCCTTCAAAAGGGAGTTTGTCACTGAGTACCGGATTGTGGGGTCTCTATCAATATACAGTTATAGCAGAGCGTGGTCGAGGCCTGCTCTTTGTTAAAGTGCCTAAGAGAACTGTTAGGAACTGGCATATATCAAAAGTAAAATTAAACTAATCTGAATTTTTCTAAATCAACCTTTGAAAAGTGTGATGACTTTTAAGATGAAAATATTCTATCCTGCTGAACACCTTAATCACTCAACTCAAACCCCAGAAGTTGTTTTATTTTGAAGGTTCAAGTTTCCTGTAGCTGGAAACATCAATGCATGAGGTTGTAAATATATATATAAAATATATACATATATACACACATACAAACATACACACATACATGCATACATACATACATACATATCTATAGATATATAGATATGTATATACGAGCTCATGCATTGGTGTTTCCATCTTTACATACAGTATATAATCAAGCATTGTATATATCTTTTATATAATCAAGGTATATACATAAAAAATAAACTCACTAATGTGGCCTCCAGGTTTGGGGCCCATATGGTGTACACGCTTCTGATTCTTTTAGTACGGGAACCTTCAAAAGAAAGCTCGACAGGTTTGTGGAGAGGAAAATATCACTCCTACACAACTTTCCATTCCGCAAAATGTATTACACACGTCTCTTGCACACAAGTACAATCAATTCAGTATGTTAGTAATATTTAGGAAGCTAGCCAATATCATATTCTATTCTATTCTATTCTATTCTATTCTATTGTTATATTATCTTATATTGTGTTATATTTTTTCATTGTACTTTATGCTTATTCACACAGTTTTTCTAATGCTCGTGTGTGTGTCCAGTGTTATATCCTTCTCTTATATCCTCCACTGATGTCTGCGTTAACGAACACTCTACAACATCAAGGCCCACCAGGAGAAGCAGCCTGCTCTCCTCAAACATTCCACTAGATGTCTCTGTCACACTTCACATTCCACGGAAGCGCCGGCGACCCTTAAAAACCGCTGCGAGCCTCAGAGGGCCCTCGGCACTAAAAATGATCAACGGACCTGATGTATAAGGTGTCACTTCCCCGAGATAGCGGGAGTACAGCTCCTCCATCCGCCCGTATAGGCGGCTCCAGAAACATTAGACACAGAACACATATTTATCACGGCTAGCATGCATATTCATGGGCAGGTTGATGGAGCTCATGGAGGGATGTGTATGAGTTCTCAGCAGTGCCGAAGCAGAAGGCGAATGTTAATTCAATTACACGGCAGCTGTTCCTTGGTGCCCATGGCCACTGTGTTTGCACTAGAACAGAAATCTTGTATTAGGTCCCTCGCCATAAAAGACCATTGCCAGGCACGGGAATGGGGAGTGCCTGTAACCAAAAGCCATCAACAGTATTTTAAGGAGATTTTAATGCGTATTTTTGGCTTGAATGAGAAATCTGGTGAGGCTGCTAGTTTTGTTTTTTTTTCTTCCTTCATTTCTCTTTTGGCTCACTTCTGATTTACAGAGCTTTTGTTTTTGGCTATTACTCTATTAAATAGTCAATCTGCTCGCAAGTGAAGGGAGCAAATGAGTTTCTCCTGCTAAAAGCCTCGGAATAAAAGTGTGCACCCACGAGGATGCACACTTTACTTCCTTTTTCAACGTCTGGATTCACACTCGTGACCTTTTATTTTCTGAAACCGGAGAAGACAACACACACACACACGTCAGGTCCTTCGCAGCTCTTTTACATGTGCAAATGCTGTTCGTCAGTGTGTGAGTGTGTGTTGGTATCTGTGCTCCACCCCACCTCCTGTCCCGGCTCGGGCTGAGCTCCAGTGCTACTTGGTGGAGGGGAGGGGAGGGGGAGGGGGGGGTGCAAAGGCATCCATCCACCAGTCTGTCCCTTCATTACCAGGCTCCCATCCACTCATGTGTCTGTGCGATTTTAATCACGCGGCCTCTTGCGGGAGGAACTGCTGCTCCGATGTTACCTTGACTGACTAATCAGCTTCATCAAAAGAAAAAGACGTCATAGCGGTGGCAGATCGCCTCTGCAGAAGTGGAAATGTGAATATTTTGTGATCCAGCCTTAAGTAAGTATGGTGGTGGGGGTCTCACACAGGTTTGACCCTACACTGACCGTGTAGATCAGTGAACGTCTGTGATTGGCCTCCACCCGTTCACATTATCAGCTGGGACGAGGGCTGAGTATCGTGTAGAAATGTTCGATACCAGTGGCCTTAAAATGATACCGATACCATTTGAGTACTACATTTGATACTTTTTGTTACTTCATTCAATATTAATCATGCAATCAGTTCTGAAAGCAATCAGTTGTGGAAATGTCACCACTCCTCCCCATTGGCTGCGAGTAAAACCATAGAAACGTTTTCTAGATCTGGGTACAAAAACAACTGATTGCAGGTATCGTTTGACAGGTGCAGCTTTGATACTCCTTGGTACTGGGTTGTTTCGGTCGAGGCATCGCATACCGATACCCATCACTAGCTGGGACGGACCCAGAGGACCTAGACGAAGAGGAGAGACGGGAGCAGAAAGGCCTCAGACTTACATTGTGTCTGATGGCCAGCAGGGCGGCGACTCCAGCTGCAAAGAGAAGCATCACTGTGTAGAAGTCTACAGGAAAATGAATCGACTTCTCACTTGGGCTCGGTGAACTCTGCTTACCTCAACTGCAGCGAGTGCAGCAATATAATATTTTTGGGAGGAAAGAGTTCTTTATTTTTCTTCCTTATCCGCAATAACAATAATGATAATGATAAAACATTTTATTTATTGGCGCTTTTCGAAGCACTCAAGGTCACCTTACAGGTTCCTAGACTTCCCTAGAGCCTAATAAGTCAAATATATTGGTATGTTGATCTCTTTTCTCGCCACCAAATCCAAATATGGTGGGTGAGATGACAGCCGAAAGCTTCAAAGCGGGGGTCTCCAAAGCAATTTCACGGTGGCTAAAAGCTAATAGGTGGCTTAATCCAATCACACGTTCACCCCAGCGTCAGTGACAACAGGCCAAGATCAACATCACACGCCCCAAAGATGTTTCATGTCACAATAAGATGCAAACAAAAGCAGCAACACGTCACATTTGATTCCTTTTTTTTTTTTTGCGGTCAGTCAAAGGTAGAAAAAACAAACAGTGACGTCGCGCGGCCGCGTTACGAAGCCTGTAAATCAGACGTCGCACATCAAGTCATCTCATGAAAAAAGTCATCCTTGTCTTCAGTGGCGGGAGCGCAGAGATCTATTTCGAGTGATTGATCGGGCGCCCAGAATCAAAGGGGCCCTGTGGCAGGAACTGCTAGTGTGTCTGGGAATTGGCCCAACTCTTAAAGAGCCAAGCTTCCCTCATCTTGACTGGGGGCCGACCCCCAAATAGGAAGAAGCCATTTCTGCTGGCAGCCAAGTGGTTCCTTTCTGGAAGCCTGTCAAGGTGAGCTGCCAACTCTAACCCCCGACACCACCAGCAGCTCCCCCAGGTGGGCACGAGGGGCAGGGCAGACCCTCCACACCCCCCCCAAACCCCCCCACCTCCCGGCAAGGCTCCGCACTGACACGCAGCAGATGATGCCGGTCGCAGAGGGGAAGGGAGATTCCCTGATGTCTGTAGACAAAGATCTGCAAGCTGGGAGAGGCTGTCACTCCACCACAGTGAGTCGAGAGAAATATTCAAACGCGGCTGTCAGCTGTAAACAACCAGACCTTTGATGATCTTATACTTTTGATGCACTTTATTTTGAAAGGATTCAGTGGTATAAGACAATTTGGCTGACACTTATATTTCTATACTTTTACTTCTTTTTTTTTTTACACTTTTACACAGAGATAATACTACTACTACTACTACTTATAATAATAATAATTATAATGATAGTGCTGTTGGGGATCATTAACATTCATAGCAAATAAAATCAGTCAATCCTGTCTCTCTGCGCACCATCTTTGTTGCTCATCGTGCAGCATTTTCTTTTAAAACCAACCTCAAACCAATTTAACTGCAACACCATGTTGCTTGTGCTCACTAAAACTGGTTAAACACAGATGGCACGGTGTCATGTTGAGATATTTCCAGCAATGTTACAATGGTGTTCACTAGAGTGGAGAAGTTACACTGGAGACGTCCAGCGGTGCGCTGCTGAGGAACACATTTCCTCATCTTACATTTTCTTCCTCTTTCAAGTAATATCTTGTGTAAATCTGTAGTAAGGACTGTTCAGTCTTTTAAAGCTGCTTAAATGTTCACTGTTATTCTAAAAGTAAAGGGGACTTACCGCAAGTGCCCGTAACCTTTGTAACACATTTTATCTCATTGTTGGCTTTAAATCAGGATGTCAAATGGAAAAATCGACAGACTTTTAGGATGAAAGACTCGTACACAGCCCGATATTTTTTTGTTTTGTTCCCCACTGATTCTTGTTGGAGTCAAGCGGACAAATAAGCGTGATTGATGTTGCTGTAAAAATAGGTCCGAAATCAGAGGTTTTCTGTGTCAAACCTCCAAACCTCTTTATTTCAACATGTCTTCTTCACTGATATCATAGAAAATGTGGGGTTTTACAGGCAAAGCCAAACCATTTTGATGAAAGCAAGTGACGCAATAACATTTCACGAGGTTCTTGCAATAGTGACTTGTTATTACTTTGTTACTAACGCTACCATGACGACACAAAGTCATGCAAACCTGAGGGAAGTAAATCTCGCATATGTCGCGTGTTTCAGCCTGAACAGACAAACTCTGTCACGGCACACGCACGTCATCTCTTTCGGGATGTTGACACAAAAGAAAAAGAAAGAAAAAAAATGGTGGTTATAGTGGGCGGCCATCTTTTTTTTCCCCCTTTACACTAGCTGACTCCAGTTCGGGAGCAACCCTCGATATATTTGTTTAATTGTACCTTCCACTTGTAATTGCATGTATTTTCTATTTCATCTTTATTTGTATTAACTAACGCTATACAAATTCAGCTTCAGCTCCTAATAATTCTGTTTGCATGTTGGAAATAAAACACAGCAGCCTGAGATTTTTAAAGCCTCAATGTGAGGACTAAAAGAGCTCCTGAAAACTCAATGCAGTTTGTCAACGTGGCTGAAACTAGCTGACCAACTTTTCCGCGCAGTTTATAAAAGCTTATTTTTATGCCGCGTTTCTTTTGCGTTAGAACAAGGACGATGTACGGAGGCGGCAGCCAGTTGAGGACAGTTGATGAGCGAAGATGGAGAAATAAATCATATCAACACCGAGAGTGTCGATTAGGTGAGAAAACCACACAAGTAGCAGCGCTGTCAATCATCACAGCGTTAAGTCTGGAAGGGGGAAAAAAACTGCGATAAAATGAGAAAGGAAAAAAAAAAGAAAAAAAGGTTGGTTTTATCAGAAGTTTGTGCGAAGAAAGCAACAAAAACTTTCTTTCCGGAGGGTTTGTTTTCCCCTCTGCTTCGAGTTTTCGAGGAGAGCGTCGTGTTTGTGTTTATTGACGTATTCAGTCACGTCGCGTTTCACAGGGTTTATTGTACATTTGTTACACACGCATGATGCTCGAGACGTGACTCTTGCTTAAATATAAAATCTGACACGTTTTTATTTACCTTATCACTCTGCGGGCTTTGCTGGTGTCGCATTCCGCCACAACAGATTGTCGCAGGCACTTTGAACGTGTGCGAACAGATTGTGCTTTGAAAAAGAGACGGGCGCCCCCAGCAACATTTCACGTCTGCATCCCATCGCTGTCTGAAAACAGGACTAACATCTTTACATTATACATTTTCAAAAACATATCCATTATTCATACCCCCATATTTTAATACTATTAGCACATCTATGCCGCCCACCTAAATACCGGAGCGTTTCTTATCAAAGTGACGGTCTGAGTCACTTTGTTTGAGAGCGGTGAGGATCCGCCGCGATTAGGGGAGCGTTCCACCGCTGGACCACAAAAATCACTCACATTTCTGCGTTTTTTAAAAAAATGTCCTGTGAAGAAGTCTTTCGCTGTAAACAGCGGAGAAGAGTGTTGATAGACAACAGCGTCTCAGCCACACACACACACACACACACACAGTGCTCCCTCCACCTGTGTGCGTGGGAGGTGTGGCCACTCACCAGCTGAGTGGGGCAGCATATGGAGTTTCTAATTGGGTAGAACAGCACAGCTGGAGGACACCAGTCCAGGACCTGGCCTCTGGTAATCAGTCCCACAATCCTCAGCGCTCCTCTGCACATCGGCGACGCTGCCGCCGCTCCACTGGGTGGGGGTTTGGGGGGGCGGGGGGGGTGTTTTTGCACAGCTGAAGCCAATTTGAAACTTCGGAATCATGTTTAAGTGATGAGTCCGAATCTTATGGGTATCCTGCCCGTGCATTCAGACAGTTATGAAGAAAGTAGAAAATACTCTTCTAATAACCAACGTATGAATGTAGGGATGTAAAATATGTGAGTGTGAGCTTTGGAAGTTATGAAAACACACTTAAATGACTCATTATTTCCCCTTAATATGGCCTTTTTTCATGATATTATTGAAATTACATCAGACTTTCTCGCATCTTTAGGGAATTTTCAGCAGAATTCCTCTCATATTGTTTTTCCGTTCCTTAGATCGAAGGTGTTGGGTTAGCTGGTGCTCAGGAGTCCTCAGTAACTGGTAACACTGGGACGGGTGGTCTCTTCATACTAACAAATGAAAAACTGTGTTTGTTGACTGCTGACATCAGATCAAACACAACCTCATCCGAACATCCAAAGGTTATTTTTGCTATGGGAATGACTGACACACACATGCACACACACACACACACACACACACACACACACACACACACACAAGCCCGAGGACACTCCAGCCCACTGCAAAACGTAAATCTGTGTGGATATGTAGCTTTGCTGGAAAAAATGCTGTAGCTTCTGCTACAACAGTCTGGTTAAAGTTTTCCACGTCTTATTTGACTTCAGATATGAAGTTAAAGTGAAAGATTCTGTTTAAATAAATGGAGATTCTGGAACCCGTATTACAGTATTTCCTTTGGATCACTGGAAACACTTAACTTCTATGAATCCATCCACGGTTAGCAGATTCTTTTGTCTCTTCTTGAACACTGAATAATAAAAAGCTGCAAATGTAAAGCCCGGTGCTCACAGATTATTTAAAACCGCACGCGTTGTGCTCCGCTCGCTCTCTGCCGGCCTCTCGGGGGCCTCGGGATTCACTCCGGAGGCGGCGCCGTCGAACGCGCTGCTTTTGGACAGAACAATGGCTTCTCACCACTTCACCCGGCGCTCAGCATTCAGACACCAGCTCCGCTTATAACTGCTGACATCAATTGAGAAACGCCTGCAACTCAGCGTGCGATCAGCGGCGCCTTCATTTGCAGCGCCGCACCACGCGCCGTGCCTATAAAAGCTGATAATGTGATAATTAAAAGAGCTGACAGGCAAGAACTGTCAGCGAGACACCCTGATTTACCAACCTCTGCTATTTGTTATACCTCTCAAATTACTACGCTGCCACCCTCCGAGTATGACACATAAAGAAAGAAGTGAAGTCGTTTACTAGGTTGGAAGGGTTGTGAAGAAAGGGGGGAGGAAAATAAAGAAGAGGAAGAAAAAAATGAAAGTATAGGGTCTCAGGAGACGAGACGTTTTATACGAAAAGCCGCACGAAAAACCTTGCGGGATGATTTTCAGACCTGAAAGCAGGATTTGTAGTAGACAAAAGATCACTGCCACGTCTTTCTCTCTTCCTCCCTCAACCACACCATGATTTATTACCTGAAAAGACAAGAGAACTAATTAGTGGAGTAATTAATTAATATAAATTTGCATATTTGCATTTGCAATTAGTGCAGTCAACTGATTAGTCTGAGATGGGGAGTTTGACTCATCAGATGCTGGTGTGTATGCCTGTGTGTGTGTGTGTGTGTGTGTGTGTGTGTGTGCTGGACCAGAACGATCGGCAGACCAGCTGAGGCA
Organism: Mullus surmuletus; assembly: GCA_903171835.1. Taxonomy (NCBI): domain Eukaryota; kingdom Metazoa; phylum Chordata; class Actinopteri; order Syngnathiformes; family Mullidae; genus Mullus; species Mullus surmuletus. Next base: position 322,175 of record CAESWR010000263.1, on the reverse strand, counting down.
TTTTTTGGAGGGTGTTTTCTTTCAAATCATTGTGTTGGTTTTTTTTTTCAACATTGACTGAGTGTGTGTGTGTGTGTTTGTGTGTGTGTGTGCGTGTGTGTGTGTGTGTGCATGTCTGCATGTCTGCGTCCATGCAACACACGCTTGTCCAAATGCACACTCACACACTCGCCCGCATTTGCGTGAACACATGTTTGCAGGCGAACATCTCCACTCCTCCTGTCTCCCACACGTGTAGGTTAAGTGTATGCGCCTCCACCAGTGTGTGTGTGTGTGTGAGTGTGTGTGTGTGCTACCATTGTCAAAGCCCCCCTTTGTGTGGCCTGTCGTCCTCCCCACTCACACTGTAATCAACATGCTGCCCTGTGCCGCTGATCGATGTCTTGTAATGTCCGATACTGAGAGATTGATAAGGCGCTTTAATTGATTGTCCTTGCAACAAGGTCATTCACAGGCTCCTGCGTGTGTGTGTGTGTGTGTGTGTGTTATTGTGTGTGTGTTCCACATAACTGAGGAGAGCATATACCCATGTCGAGTGCCAGCTGTGCCCCGGTGTGGATTTGGCAGCGTGCCACACTGGGCCTTTTCCACGGGGTGCACTTAATGTCTGTGGTCCCGAGGAGCTGCAGCTCGCGGCGCCGTGCACGCCCCTCCGCCGTGCACGCCCCTCCGCCGTGCACGCCCCTCAATCGTGCACGCCCCTCCGCCGTGCACGCCCCTCCACCACCTACGCCCCTCCACCGCGCACGCCCCTCCGCTGTGCTGCTGGGATGCCTTTACACACTTAATAAATACATATATATACTGAACGGTGATAGCTTTTATCTCCTTTTTTTACCTTTGTCATTGTTTGGGCTCCATATATTGCCATAATGGCTTTGGGCGAGGCCTAAAAATTACAGTAAATTCCAATAAAACGGCGACAGTAACTGTGTTTATGAAGGTGTTTTTTTTTTTTATGTGCCTTTTGAAATATCACATTGTAAAAGCTTAATGGAAATTTGGGGGTGAAAAAAGTCCTCGTTTTTTGGGGGGGTGGCAAAATAAAACGTTTTACGCTCTTTTAACGGGAAGCTGAAAAACGTTTGTCAAGTGACTCACGCGGTTGACCTGCTGTTTCCACACAAACAAAATAAAAGAAAAGAAGAAGAGGTTGTTTCTATGGAACAATAACAATGTGCCCCGAACCAAAGTGACCCCTGCGGGCCTCGTTCTCTCTCCGGTGACCTCTGTTGTTTGTCCTTCATCCTGTCACTCACAGCACCAGCTTCTGCCCAAACTGTGAAGTGAACTGGTTCAGAGCGAACTAACTACATGTCAAATCCACAATTTACTCCTCACAAACATTGATATTTGTTGTTGCTGCCTGTTTGTCGACACTGAATGATGGTTTGCATGTTTGCTGGCAGCACAAAAATTGGCAAAAGATACTTCTTGCCTCAGAATTTTCAAATTGCTCGTGCAGTGTTATTACCCACACAGTAATACTCCAGGGTTCGGGTTTCTGTGCGCGAACTCACATCGTTGAGCATTTCTCATAAGTTCTACTGTAGAAGTCAACATTTTAACCTGGATAATTCTTGTAAAGTTTCGAGCAACTATTCAGTGTGACTCGGAGAGAAAAAAACAATTCATAATTAACTTCAGACACTTGCTTTGCACAATCTCAATATTCCACTAAGTGAAACAGTTTTCTGCTTTTTAAAGTTAAATAATGCACAAACGCTGCTCAGCATCACCTGTTGAGAATATCTGCAGACTCCTGCACACCCATGTCATTATCTTTTTTTTCTTTTTTAAAGAAACCGAAAAACACATTAATTCGTCTTTCTTACACGGGGAGATGCAGTTATTAGTTGTTATCCCTCTCTCGTCTGTGTTTCTGACGGTAAACGCGGGCCTCCCGGTGCCCATTACAGGAGCTGCCAGATGATCGGTATGCGTGGAGGTCCCACGGGAGATGGAACACGTGGTCTCGGCTGCCACAAGACGTCAGCGGCAGATGGCATGGGTACCCACTGTTGGCATGAGTGTCATTCCTCAAAGAGAGAGGGAAGGAGAAGGGAGAGAGAAAAAGAGAGAGAGAGAGAGAGAGAGGGGAGGGAGAAAGAGGGAGAGAGAGGAGAGGGGTGCGCAGGTTCTGCTTTTTCTTGTCATTTTTTGTTTTGCGGGAGGAGAAGCTGCAGGAGACGCGGAGTCAGAGGAGATATTTGGGAACATGCGCGGCGCGCGCTGACCGGACCGGAGGTAAGTGCGCTTTTACGCACGACTTTATCCCGTTAGAGCTGCGCCTCAGATCATCCACTGCGTTAAAAATGATAATAATCAGAGAAAAGGGAGAGAAATGAACGAATCGGCTGTGTCATTTTTGCTGTACCTCCGGAGAATCAGGGCTTTTTGGTGACAAACACACTGAAGTTTAGCGCCTTTGAAACACAAAGCTGTGACATTGGCCTTGTCTGCCAATTTGTCCTCCCTCCTCTTGGGAGGAACCGATCACAAGGTAATTAAGCGACAACCTTCAGAAGGCGCTCTGCTCTCCATCCTCACAGCTGCTTGGCTTTCCTTCTCTGCGCAGGAGACATGTTGACGCTGCCCTTCGAGGAACCGCATCTGATGTGCGAGCCGCGCTTCGGCGCCAACTACCCCCGCGACGCTCTGCCCGAGAGCCTGGAGCAGGAGCGCCAGCACCCCGCCGACAGGCCGGACATGCGGGAGGCCGAGGACGACATCTCCGAGCGGGAGGACGACGACAGGGACGACGAGCACGACGACGACGACGGGCTGCCCAAGAAGCGCGGCCCGCGGAAAAAGAAGCCCGGCAAGGAGCCGGACCGGGCCAAACTCCGGCGGCAGGAGGCCAACGCCCGGGAGCGCAGCCGCATGCACGGCCTGAACGCGGCGCTGGAGAGCCTGCGTAAAGTTGTGCCATGCTACTCCAAAACTCAGAAACTCTCCAAGATCGAGACGCTGCGGCTGGCTAAGAACTACATCTGGGCCCTGTCGGAGACCCTGAGCGCGGGGAAGAGACCGGACCTGCTGGCCTTCGTGCAGACCCTCTGCAAAGGATTATCGCAGCCCACCACCAACTTGGTGGCGGGCTGCCTGCAGCTCAACGCCAGAAATTTCCTCACAGACCACAACGGGGAGGTCATGTTCTCTGGCAGGTCGCCCTACGACGCCATGTACTCGTACCCGGGCTCGGACCTCAACACGCCCCCCGGACACAGCGGCTCCGGTGGAGGCGGCGGGGGCGGGGGCGGGGGGGGCGCAGGCGGCGGCGGCGGCGGCCTGGACGGCGGTGCCAAACCGTTCCGCCACTACAGCTACGGCGGCGCGTACGAGCCCTACTACGAGAACGCGTCCCCGGAGGCCGGCAGCCCGCACTTCGACGGCCAGCTGAGCCCCCCCATGAACTTCAACGGGATTTTCTCCCTCAAACACGACGAGCCCCCCGACTACGGCAAGAGCGGCCACTACGGCGTGCGCTACTGCGGCGCGCCGGGACGCGCGGCGCTGGCGCACAACTCCATGTACCGGGTGTCCCCGGAGGCCCGGTTCCCCTACGACCTGCACGTCCGCAGCCAGTCCTTCCAGGCGCAGGGGGAAGTCAACGGCTCTTTCCACAATTAGAGACCCTCAGCTGGACCCCCCGTTTGGAGGCGAGCTGGAGGCGCGGGTGTCGGGATGGAGCGGAGGCTGCAAAGCGGAGGAGGAGAAAAAAACCTCATTGTCAGACATCGTTGGTACCTTCAGTCTCATCTCCCTCCCGGAACAAAGATCCGAATCACGTGTGAGGTGATTTCACACGGTTTCTTTTTCTAAAATGAAATATATCACACACACACACACACACACACAGAAACTCAGCTGTACAATAACTGG
>CAESWR010000263.1:279490-291764 GCA_903171835.1 Mullus surmuletus | reverse complement strand
GACACAGTGGGATTTATTTGTCGCAGAAAATAGGAAATCATCATTTGAAGATGCAATATCTTCTATCTTCTGAATTTAATCAAAATCCATATTAGACTGGTAGGCATGAGCCCCCTGGATATAGTTTTTTTGTTTTATACTGAGCCATTTTCAGATAGTGTGAGGAAAATATCAATCCATCATGAATTGATATGTGACATATTTGAAGAATTGAATGCAACCTCGTGACCCAAACCTACATTAAATCGGCCCATGCTTAGCCTATGTTTTATTACTCCACTAAATATGGTTATATATTGATAATTATTTGCACAATATGGCTCACAGACAACATGATCTTGATAATTTTGAGGAAATATTTTTTCGTCATTCTCTTATCATGATGGTGGTTTGAAATACTAAGCTTTGACCTTATTTCTGACGAGGATCGCCTTCCAAAGTGAAAGGAAAATAATTCATATCAGTCGTCAAAATCTATGAAGAACTTTTGTCCAGTCGGTCTGTTGGTACCTCAGTGCTAACATCGGGGATGCCATCCTGTTCAGATGCAGTGTTGGAGCTGAGCAAAGAACACAAGGAGTGTGGGGAACCCGTCACAGATGACAGCGCCAACCTGCACAAGTTTTTCTACAAACTGGAATATCTACTGCAGGTACGACATGTAAATGTTATGAACAAGCGTGAAAGATCTGGCAAAGTGAAAGCAAAATGTATCTCTTGTCCCATTTGTACAAATAGCTAAACATTCTGTCAAGTGTTGCCTTATTCCCTCATGTAAAGAGGTACATTTTAACATTTTAATTCTCAATATGTTAGTGTAGCACCACTTTTTTCTCTAAGCTTTTCAGCTGATACACCGAGTGATTTATAAGAGATGTAAAGAATATCCCTGCTCTCCTGTCAAGTGAATCATCTTAAGCCCACTCAGATTTAAGTTATTACTCATATGAGGTGTCCGGACCACCTGGATGCACACAGCACACAGCTTAGCAACCAGTGTCAGTCAAGCCAATGTTGCTCAATCCAAGTTGTCAAAAATAAGGTTTGTCTTTTCTATTCAGTTTGATCAGAAAGAGAAAACAACGTTTCTCGGACAGAGGAAAGACTACTGGGATTACTTCTGCGACTGCCTGATTAAGATCAAGGGAGCTAATGATGGCATCCGTTTTGTTAAGTCCATCCCAGAGGTAATCCTCCCCTGCACCACTCACACAAATCACCCCCGCTCCTCCCGAGCTGTCATGGCGTGCGGCACAAGCGCAGATGCAAATACGCTGTGACTGTAAAACCATGTGACTAATCCCCCGGACGCTCAGGTAAGAGTTGGTGCTGCCAGTTCACTCGGCGTCCTGCATCTGTTGTTTTTTTTACTTCCTTCACCTGAGATCGTGGAAATTCGCAGTGGTGAGCCTCATAGTTGAATAGATGTAGTCAAAGGTATCACATATTTGTATTTGTTGTCTGTTCTTTATGTAATTGGTTGATTGTGTGACCCACCTGTGTGCCTGATGTTTAGGGTTGTTACACGTGAATAGACTGAATGAAGTATTTTCTGTTTTGTTAAGGGCTATTGGTGTCCATTCATACCACAAAAAGTGTTGCTAATCTCCTCCTTACAAAAAGTAGTATATTCTTTGCCAGTATTTTATGCTTTGTAATGTATTCTTTTTTGAGAAGAGAGAGCTGTTGTCACCATTTCTCTCAGCCCCACTACGCTTGATTTTTATCTCCAGCTACACACAAATTTATTCAGTTTATCATCAAATACGATGATTAAATGAATACAATCAGAAAATCGACACATCTAGCAAAACTTATGCCCTTTGTTCATTCAACTGATTGTGTCTGCCTTTTGTGCTAAGCCATTTTCCATTAATCAAAACACCGCCTGATTTTGAGAAAAATAGTATGATCTGAGGTCTAAATTGGTTGCAAAATTATTTTTCTAGGAGTCACATAGTTCAGTCCAGAACAGCCGACCACTAACTACTTCCTGAGAACCTTTGGTGTGCTTTGAAGTGTTACTTGTACTCTTCTTGTTACTCATTGGTTAGTCACAAACAGAAGGGGAGTCCCCAGCTGGTGTCCTCATGGTGGATCTGTGAGGCTGCCGTCCTACTTAAACCCTCCATCTGCCAGTGTAGCAGACTGTCAGGGCTCTTACACAGATCCTGTGGATTCAGCATCTATGCATTGAAGACCTTTGTCCTCAGACGTTTTCTATAAAAAATGCAACAACGCTAACTTGTATTGGGGTCAGTTTAGACTGTTGGTTGGACAGAAAAAAAAACAATCTATATCTTAATGCAACGGTCTATATAATTTTGTAGATCTCACAGATCTTGGACAGCATATTTACAAACCAGTGCAAAGTTCTGCATTCTTCATTGGAGCAATTGTGTTTGTATCTGGGAGTGGAAACTAAGGTGTGTGTTGTGTGTGTGTGTGTCCTCAGTTAAAAACATCTCTGGGGAAAGGACGGGCCTTTATCCGCTACTCGCTCGTTCACCAGCGCCTTGCGGACACGCTGCAGCAGTGTCTCATAAATCAGAAGATCACAAGGTCAGACCACGAACAAAAACAGACACACACACGCGTTTCCGTGTAGTTGTAGCGAATAGTTGTTAGTCTGGTTGTCTTCTTCTCTTAGGAAGTGTGAGTCCCTCTTCCTTATTAAGGTCTTATTTCTGTTTTCGCAGTAAACACACCCACCACATAGCTGACGAGAGACACACACATGCACTTCACACTTCCTCAGTTCCTCATGCAACAAGTTAATCAGGATTTTTGTTTATGATGGTAATTTCTCTGTCTTCGTAATTAAATCGGTCAGAGATCAGGCAAAGCCTCCCTTAACTGCAGCAGAAAGCAATTTTTTTTATTTTTACACATTTCAATCTGGTAACTATGAGTCATGCTGCAGTCAGACAATATCATTGTGGTAGATACAATGTAAAACCACATTTCTTTGTCATTCTCATGTTCTTACAAGAAAAGACTACCTTATCCTGTGCATACGTCAACAGCGGAGTGAAATGCCTTTCTTGAGTACAAATGCATTTTTTGTAACTAAACAAATAAAATGGCACTCTAATGCTTACATTCTTCTCACACAGTGATTGGTATTATGCCCGAAGTCCCTTCCTCAAGTCTCACCTCACCGCCGACATAATCAACCATCTCTATGAGCTCAACCAGATACAATTTGATGTGGCGGCGAGAGGCTATGATCTTGATGCAGACTGGCCTTCTTTTGCACGGTAACCTTTGTCTCGATCGGCAAAAGAATTCAAGATAATTTGATCTGAGAAAGACCTTAGCTAATTAGGATTTGACACATAATTGCGGTGAAGCAGCTTTAAGCCCTTCACAACCTGAAGTAACACTTAATTATCTGATCACCCTGCAAGTTCACAGCTCTTTCTTTTTTTTTTGCTCATGAGTGTTAATGTGTGTGTAAGAGCCTGTGGGTGCTGTCAGTGTGTTGAGTGCTGATTGTTGCTCCTCATGTCAGCACCTTTGTCAAAACGTTACACTTCCATGTCATCTATTTGAAACAGTCTAAAACAGTTGGATTTTTATCGTGTGGTGTGGCATTGTTTGGATTTTTTTTCTTTTTAAATGTTCAGTTGCAGTCTGGAAATATTCACCTCCCATACAAATAATGAGCCAAAAAACAAAAGGTTATATGAATCACAACTATGTCATTTTTAGGTGTGTGACACTGAATAAATGGTTGGATATCAATCCCATATTTTGACTTCAAACAGAAAATGTATTTTTTTTCCCGGATCAGATAATTGAGAGACTAGAAATGAAGTCACTCTGTAATTGGGACATCAAAATGCTTGCCAGCAAGGTTAAGTGAGAGTAATTTGGGCCCCTTGTAATTGGTTAATTCAAGGACCTGTAGGACTTTACTGACCTGCAGGACTCTGATTGGTCCAAAGACCATACTTATGACCAAACCAGAACAACTAGATTAACATGTAGAGAGCTGAGATGGTTCCATGTTGCATTATGTGGTGCTGTACTCTACTTGTGTTTATTTTTCTTTGTCATTGTTGTGGTTTGCTGGAAGCAGAAGAGACAAAGCCTGAAAAGGTGATTTAGGGAAGCATTCCTCTTGTGCTCAGAAAAACCTTAAAACAATATTTGTCTTACCTGGGAGTGTTAATGGGTTATGATTTTAATACGTGTTCCTTGTTATTCCAAAGGCGAACATTAGGCTGTGGATCCTCAGCATTCCTGTGGAAGCCTCCCAGTCGCTGCTCCAGTATCAACAGCTTGGTTAGCACCTACTCACACTCACAGGTACCCACGATGACCAGTATTAAAAATCTTTATTGCAAAGTTTGCAGTATAATTATTTTAAGAGTATGTCACGTTGGGGCATAACACAGCAGAACTCTCTTGTTCCCCCGTCTGTCCAGGTGCAGGAGTTTCTCCCAGTGCCAGACTTGAGTCACAGCCTCCTGGCTGGATTAGAGGAATTGGGAGAGCCGTCTCCGTGCAGCATCGCAGAGAATCTCAGAATCGAGCTTGACCAGTCCGAGCTCAGACAGCAAGAGCTTCTGGTGCGGGTGGAGGAACTGGGCAAAGAGGCTGCAGAGCTGAAGGATGTGGTGAAAGATCTCCAAGGCCAGCTCGTTGCAACTCAGAGGACATTTGGACACTCGCTTTCCTCAGAATACACATCTCAGGACAGACAAGATCCCAGTCAGTCCGGCAGGGAGGCGATCAACTCTGACCTTCAAGACAGACTCACAGCAGCTGAGAACAAAAACATGGAGCTCCTGTCCAAGTTGGATGAGGCCCTCAATGAGAAGGGCCAACAAACTGCGAGCTACTGTGACTCTGCTTGGAAAATCCAGGAACTCTTGGATAAGCTAAAGACTTCAGAGGAGGAGAGGCTGGAGGCGAAGAGGGAGGTGGACGAGAAGGCCAGGCACGCAGAGCGCCTCTCTCAGGAACTAAAACTCAGGGAGGAAGAGCTGAAGAACTGCACGGAGAAGCTGACCGAAGTCAAAGCCAGGGCGAATGATGAGCGTGAGGAGGCCCTGAAGCGGTTGGAGGAGCTCCAGGGTGCTGTCGGGCGAATCCAGGGAGCACTGACGTTGAAAGAGAAGGAGACGGGAAACCTGAGGGCTCAGCTGCAGGACCTCCAGGCCTCACTGGAGTGCAGAGAGCGACAAGCAGAGGAGCTGAGGAAGCGGCTGCAGGAGGAGCGGGAGGAGATGGATCAGAGGTGCAGCTTCAGCGGCAGCCTGAATGATCCACTGGAGAGCCAGCTCCTGGACTTGAGAAAAACCCTAAAAAACAGAGAGAAAGAGGTCTCCGCCAGTTCTGAGAAAATCAAACATCTGGAGGAGCAGTTGGAAAAACTGAATGTCGAAAAAGAAAGTTTGATCTCCAGACTTGAAAATGAAAATGAAGTGAACTCCGATCAGACAGAGGACTTCCAAACCCAGAGCAGCAGCGTCATGCAAATGAACACCAAGCTGCTCCAAACCGTCAAAAAGAGTGAGCAGAGCATCACAGAGCTGACGGAGAGCAGAGCAGCCGCCATAGACCAGTTAGCTACATTAAAGGCTTCTGAAAGGCACTTAAAGGGAAGGATAGAAGCTGCAGGTTTGTGTGTGGAGGACCGGGAGAAGAAGCTTCTAGATGAAAACCTGCATTTGGAAGAAGGTCTCCACAAGGCACTCGCTCAAAAGGACGAATCAGACACTCAGCTGAAGAGGCTGGAGCGTGAAAACGTGGAACTTGTTGAGGCTCAGTCCTCTTTGAAAAAGCAGTTAGCCAAAACCCAGGAGGAGCTCGACTCAGTCTCTGCCAAAGCGTCAAAGCTCGACAAAAACCTCGCAGCATCCCAAAGAAGCCAAGCAGAGTTGCTGGCAAAGCTGCAGGAGACCGAGGCGAAGCTAAGAGACCAGACGTTGAAATGTGGCCTCATGCAGGCCAGAGCCGAGGAGCTGGAGAGCAGGGCCGGGGAGCTGCACGATGAGAAGGGAGCAGCCGAGAGCAATGAAAAGATGCAGAAGCACCGCAGTGAGCATCAGACGTCCTCAGTGGAAACCAAAGAGGCGCCTTTCAGACTGGTAATCGCAGAGGCTCAGCTGGAGCTCAACCAGAGGGAGGTGGACCGGCTCCGGGAGGAGGTGGTGGAGCTCAGGGCTCAGATGCTGGCTGGGAACGAGGAGAGAATGAAAGCTCAGGCCCTCCAGGAGGTGACCCAGGCCTCCAGGGAGGACCTCCGTGTTCTTGCTGACCAACTCAAGGCGCAGGTGGAAGATCTGAACCGCCGCCATGTGGATGAGATTCTGCGTTCCCGCGAGCGAGAGGAGGCGCTGATTCGTGAGCGAGACGGCGAGGCTCAGGCCCGGACGGGTCTGGCCTTTGAGGTGACGGCCACCAGAGAGGAGCTGAACAAGCTGAAGCTGCGCTACGAGGCCTTGTGTCTGGAGAATAGCGAGTCCAGGGAAGCGCTCCACAGGGCCAACACGGAGACGGCTGAGCTCGGCGTGCACGTGTGCATGCTGACCGCAGAGAACGAGGAGGCTCGCCTGCGCTGGGAGGGCCTGTCGCAGAAGCTGCAGGAGCTGGAGGAGGAGGCCACGAGGGAGGCGGAGAGAACGGATGGCTGCGTGATGCAGCTGCAGCAGGAGAACCAGCAACTCCTGGAGAAATTCCAGCGGGAGGAAAGTCTGTCGGCGAACGAGCAGAAGCTGCGGGAGGAGCTCGCAAAGGCCCAGCAGGAGGCTGAGGCGGCGCGGGAGAGCCGGCGGGAGGAGGTGCAGGCTCTGCGGGCACAACTCGGCAGCCAAACCACCGGCCACAGCAGCCAGCTCCAGGTCAGTAACACACAGCAGTAGGACAAGGTATGCTTCTACTGTCAGCTGCTGTTGTCACGTTAAAGGGATAGTTCAGATTTTTTGCCATGAAGTCGTATGAGATCCTCACTGTCAGCGTCGTTCATCAGCAGTGACGTTTCCGCCACTGCTTCCCATGAGGAGAGTTCCGGTCCGGTTTTGCAGAAAGTAGTTCCATCTAGTTGTTGGGGTCACACAAATAAAGCAATTTGCTCCAAAAAACAACAGGCGTTCAGAAGAATAATCCATTTGCATCACAAATTCTTGGCTGCAAAGAAGTCCGACCTTGCAATCACCCGGCACTATTTTCCCTCTGTTCGCATCACATCATGATCATCATCATCATCATCATCACCCTCATCAGCTGTTTCTTGGCATTTACGTGCTGGGAAGGAGACCGTTGCAACGCATCTTCTCTCGCGTCTCAGTGGTCTTCTTCCGCCTCCTTTCTCCTTCAGCTGAGGGAAAGGTGCGTGCAGTGATACGAAGGGAGGGAAAATAGTACCGGGTGATTGCGAGGTCGGGCTTTTTTGTGGCCAAGAATTCGGGATGCAAATAGGTTACTCTTTTGAACGCATGCAAAATCTTTATCCGTGTCACACCAGCAACTAGACAGAACTACTTTCTGCAACACCGAAACTGGGCCAAAACTCTGCTCACGGGACGCAGTGGGGAAAAGTCACAGCTGATGAACGACACTGACGGTGAGGAGCTCATACAACTTCATGTCAAAAAATCGGAAGGATTATCTTAATAGAACCCTCTTATACAGGAATTGAAAATCTATCTCACATCGACTAGTTTTTCACCACCAAAGATTTTGCTTAATTCAGAGAAACATTTGTGCTCATTATATCCAAACCACTTTCATAGGCAGTGTTCAGTTTGTGCAGGCAGAGTAAAAGATCTCCCACCCACACACGGCCTGTTACCCTTTTTAAACAGCAACAACGAAAGTCACGGCGGGCTCAGTGTTGACGCCGCGGTGGGCCGCCACAAATAAATCGGATGTGTGGGAAACACTGGGTGTACGTTCCCTAAGCTTCACTGTAGAGATTTGCAGTAGGATTACTCTTTATTTAGCTGACCTCCTTCCAGCCTTCTTGTGCGGTTTATTTATGAAGTTGTTTGCTGCTCCTGACTATTTGTGAAAAGAATGTGGAAAAATATCATCCTATTTCTAAGATATTTTGTGATATGTAGAAAAGTTTGCTTCAAAACATTTTTATTCATTTATAATTTTGGAATCTTAAGCCACATGTAAACAACAAGTGCATGCTGGACCTCGTCTGAGGTCAGATGTTATCATAGGAAATGACCGCAATCTATCTCAAGCGCATTTCCCTCGTCATCAGTGTGATAATGTTGTGGTTTTCATTCTCATCCAGTTTGTGAATGCAGAGTTAGAGGAGGTGAGATCACAGCTGGCGGCGGCGCAGGAGAGCGCGATCGACCTGGAGGACAAACTCAAACAGCGAGAGGTGAGAGGACGGGCTGCCCTCCGGACGCTGCTGTCAGACAGTTGACATGATATTACAAGTACAAAATGTATTTGATTTTTGAGTGCGTACATGAACGTTTCTCTCAGACAGACGGCTTTTCCACATTAGACATCTTTTCTTTGATGTTGGATTTTCACGTTCCATGCTGTCATAAAATTTAGTAAACAATCTAGTGTATAAAAAGACACTTTTTTAATTAGATTATGAAGAGAAAAGGAACTTTGAATGATACTTGGCTGTTTTTAGAGGCTGCATACCTGTAGTGCCCATTAAAAACTTTGCAGCTGGGTGCGCAACTCGCAGCCGCACCGTGGCGAGCAAAGTAACGCTAATGCGGTGGTCAGAAGTATATCGGCGTGGAAACAGAAATAATGTCTTGCTTTGATGAACTGATTGCAGGCTGAGACGCAGAGATATTGCCAACAGATTGCCGAGAAAAACATCCAGATGGCCGAGTCTGAAAATCTCATCCAGCAGAAAGAAGACGAGATAATCCATCTGAAAAGGAATTTATCAAGGTGAGATAGTGTATTCCTCCTCATACATTCTGGACCAATTTAAAGCCGTTAGGAAAATGTTCCTAATCTTGTGTGTTTAGACAGAATTAATTTTCGGTCTGATTTAGTGTTTCACTTTGTCTCATAAATGTTGTTTGCCACGTTTTGATGCTATATTTCCCCGCAAAACAACTCGCATACACATCTCAGAATCTCTTTCTGTGTAAAACTGGTGTGTGTAGATCAGAGGAGGAGTTCGGCGTGTCTCAGCGGGCCTGCCGCGAGCTGACTGACAATCTCCGCCGAATCACGGTGGACAAACAGAGCTTCGATCTCAAGACGGCCGCCGAACTCGACGACCTTTACCGCACCAAAATCAACTTGGAGGAACGACTCGTGGAGCTCATCAGGTAAAATTACGCCACATCAGGAGATTCCTTTATTCATCGTTCAAAATGATCTTGACCCGGGGTCGCCTCTGCAGGGAAAAAGACGCGCTTTGGCAGAAGACGGACGCGCTGGAGTTTGAGCAAAAGCTGCGGGACGAGGAGACGGAGCGGGACGTGAACTACTGCCTGGGCTGCCACAGTCAGTTCAGCTGGTTGCTCCGCAAGCACAACTGCAGGTCCAATGAAACACCACATGACAGCATCCACACATACGCACAGCTCAGCTTCTGCTTTATGAGTTCGGAGCTTTGAGTGCGTGTTCTTTAACAAACAAATCCTTTTCGCCCACACACACCCAAGCATGGCCGCCACGCTCGCTTTGCCAACTGTAAGGAACTGACATCAGTGAAAACATTCTGTTTCTGTATTTCACTTCTCGTTTGGATTGTGCCACGACTCCACACTGACCACAGGATGGCTGAAGTTTTTTTTCCCATATAGATCCACAGTTTGTTTATTCACATGCCGATAAATGTGTGTGCATTAGTGTATTATTATTTTTTTTAACATTTTTTTCCACATTTACATCTGTTTTAAAACAGATGTAAATGCAGATACTTCAACTGACTTCACTAATGTTCTATAAAATCCAGGAACTGAGGATAAAATATGAGGATCCTTTATCAGATATTAGTTTTCGGCCTCTCATGCTCACGTCGTTCATACCTCCCTGCGCAGTCAGATGCTTTTTATTCCTCTGCACCTTTGCAGGAGCTGTCAGGGCATCAGGACGGGCGCTCTGAGTCTGAATACTAAAGATGACCTTTTTTGTGACTCATTCACTTTGTTAAGCCTTGTGCAAAACACTGTACCAAAAAACCCCTTCAGAAGCATCTCCAGTGCATTTTAACAGCAGACAAAGAATTGCGTGCGTAAATGAAAACCACAAACCTAATCTTCAAAAGTAATCTTCGCACTTGAATTGTTTCGCTGTACTCCGTGATTAAGTACTTTTCACCCCCCCCAACTGTGTTATTTCCGTCCCCAGGCTGTGTGGGCGTCCCTTCTGCTACTACTGCTGCAGCAACACCGTCAGCACCCAGCAGGGCGGCAGCAAGGAGCGCTGCTGCAGGGACTGCTACAGCCAGCACAGCGCTGTGGTTGAGCGCCACCCGCAGGAGGATGTGATGACCAGCACCCCGGGGATACCTTTCAGCCGCTTTCTGCTGCCCGGCAGAGGAGCAGTCGGCGTGTCAGGTGACAGCACACACACACACACACATATACACATAAATACACACATACACACATACACACACACCTACTGAGGAGAAATCTGTGCTGTCTACTCAGTTGGTCGGGTAGAAACACAGAGTCTGGGGTACAGAGCCTTTGTCATTGCCCTCCCTCTGACCCCATCCCTACCTGCACTGACCCGCCCTCCTTCAAATCTCTGCTCAAAACCCACCTTTTTAAAATTGCTTTTCACTTGTCAGCCTGTGTTTCACCACGAGTTTTTCTCTGAATCTTACCTTATTTATTGTGTCTTTTTAATTGTATGCTTTTTGTTTTGATTTACATTATATCGTTGTTTCTAACTCATTTATTAACACATCTGTAAAGTGTGTTTGTGTACTATGAAAAGCGCTATACAAATAAAATGCATCATTATTATTATTAGTGTTTATCTTGAGTAGAAAATGCCAAATGAACAAGTTTGGGATGTGTGCGTACAGGAGCAGATGAAGGAGAGAAGCTGGAGGACGGAGTGTTTGACATCATCACGGACGAGGAGGTCAGCGGGGTCTATGACAGCGGGTCCCTCTCGTTTGCCACCGCCAGCACTCCCGGACATGGACAGCAGGGGGCAGCACAACTGTAAGTATCAGAGAAACTCACACCAAATGACTATTTACAGATGCTGTCTTTAACAACCTGAGGTAGTAGGATGCTGTAACATAACCGGGAATGTAGATTTATAGCAAAACTGTGCCATGAAAATAGACCTGAAATGTCTCAATTAAAAAGTGGTTTGTTTTTATTTTACTCGTGTTCTGTGCAGAAGCAGCAGCACGAGCGCCGGAGACCTCACGTCAGAGGACATGGAGGACCACAGCGCCGCCGTGCAGGACGCTGAGATCTGCCTGCTGAAGTCTGGAGAGCTCACGTGAGTCTCGACGCCCGCATTAAGACAACTCGTCACATCCAGTGGAAGCCTCTGATATCGAGTTGTGGTGAAAACTAAACTCTGAATCTGCAACGAGGAGGTTCGACATGAGAGCCAAGTGAAACCAGAAGTGTGTGTATTTATAGTAGGAGGATTGAGGAAGCTGGAAGCTGGGACAAAACCAGTCAATGTAAAAGAAGGTGTTTCTTTGTTGTGAAAAGCAGCGAATTCCATCAGAGAGGCTCGATGCCTTCAGACGTTCTGCATCCCTGCTTGGAAATACAGCTGCTAATTAAAACTTTAAAACTTTTCGTGCTTTCCGGTCTCCTCGCTGTTCCCAGATTTCGTGTATATTGTGCATTTAAAATTTTAAAAAGTTGGAACAATTAGATGATGAATCAATTAGCTGCTAGACAGGAAAATAATCTGCAGCTGTTTGTGCTTTAACTGATATTTTTAAGCAAAAGTGCCAAAAACTTTCACTTTGTCAAACGTGCAGATTTCCCTCTGTGGTATTTAACTTAATCGCTTTTGATTTTGGACAGTTGGTTCACCCCCCTCCCCACCACCACCACCACCACCACCCAAAAAAACCCAAAGATTTCAACTTTACTCCTCACATGTTTACAGAAGAAGTGATTAACCAAGAAAATGAAATGAACCGCTAATGGCATTGTGGTAACTCCATTAACTGTTTTCTGGTTCCTGCGCTCCAGGCTTACCGTTGGCTTCTCCCTGGATGACGTCTCTGCGTTTGGGGGCAGCTCCCGCGAGCTCTTCATCAAGTCCAGCTGCTACAGCACCCTCCCCATCAGGGTGGGCAGCCCCGGCCCCACCGTCTGCTGGA
>CAESWR010000263.1:253855-268575 GCA_903171835.1 Mullus surmuletus | reverse complement strand
ATTTCTTCCTGTTTCAGGTGTTTTGTTGTTGTTTAACTGCGTGATTAAAGAGAAGCAAATAGGTCAAAGGTAACATAAGTCTCATTCCTGCAAAAACTATCATTGAATCTATTGCACTGATCATCAAAACAACAATTTGCATATGATGAATGTGCAGGAGGAAAAGCTGAGATGTTTTAAAAATGAATAGTTGGTGTTTTTTCAATACATCAAGCAGAAGATGACCTCTATGGGTCAGCAAAGGACAGTGAAGACCTGCGCTATTTGTTTTGATCTCAGGCTTGAAACTGTCGAGGCATTAAAGTGGATAAATGACACATCAAACGAGAGAAATGAAATTGTGATCTGCCGGTGGCGTCAGAGGAAGCAATCATCAACATTCCTCCTCTGAAAACAGGAAGCGCCTGCAGCCAAAGTCGTGCGTTCAGCGCTGGTGGAGACACTTTGGTCTTGATCAAAGTGGTGGACCGTCGTCCAGCGAGTCACGACAACCGCTGCTGTTTTTTCAAAAATCAGAGAGCCAGCCAGGCAAGCGGCGCCGCGCCTCATTTCGCCTCCACGTCGGCAGTCAAAAAAGCGGTGATTGGCAAAGCTGTGGGATGCGCCTTTAAAGTGATTTAACCTTGACTATCCCAACTCATTACAATCCCACTCCCAGGCTGCATCTGTAATTACCATGAACAGGTGCATCACTCAGCCGCATCGTCATGGAGTTAGAGATTTAATTTAGAGATGCTGCCCGGGATATTAACCCCGCTAATTACAACAGCGAGCTCCACGTCGAGCCACGGGGACCAAACACGGCGGACCTCGGGGCGAGGAAAAGCACACAATTACTTTCACTTTTACTCTGAGGGGAGTGCAGGTGGGGAGGACGTGGTGTTTATGCTGTGGAAGCCTCCAAATTCGGCTCCGGTGTGCAAATTGCTATTGAGATCACCAGGGAGGAGCAGAACGGGGGGCTTTTTGTGCCGCGCGAACATAAGGTTTTCCGCAAACCAAAGGATTAATCAGTGACAAATTTGCAAGGCCACTCTCCAGTCATAATTGGACTCATGCCTGTGCATGTGCTTACCTTCATCATCGCGGGAAGAAAATGTGAAAACTGTCTTTTTTTTTTTCTCGGTCCGTGAGTCGTGCTGGAACATCAGCCAAAGTCATCGAGGTTGATTCTGTCAGCAAAGTGTCGAAGCAAACTGTTTGATGTAACGTATGATCATCCTCACATGCTTCCAACCCACTCGCTACAAAAATATCCGTCGCTTGAATACATCAAGAAAGTCTGAAAAAGGGTGCGGGCCAAAACTTTTGCAGTGAAAAATAATACACTCTCAAAGACTTTACCGTGTTTAACATTTCAGATCTAGAGATTCCTCAACACGCACTGGGCGACAATAGTGACGGAGAAACTCCCTTTAACAGAAGAAACCTCAGGCTGAGACTCGACTTTTTCAAATCAATGGAGGGAATGTGAGCAGATCATGACAATGCGAATAACACAGTGGGAAACAAAACACGGCAAAAGGAAATGTGGTGATTAATGGCGGAAAAACAACAGCAGCGTTGACGTGAAACAAAGAAATCAGTGACACGAAGCAGCCGGCGAGATCTTTGTCTGGATTCACGTTGTCGTCAGGGTCCTTCACTCACTACGTACTGATGAAAACTCTTCGGAAGGGTTGGAAAGGTTAGGTGGAGGAATTTTCATTTTTCATTCAATTTAACATTTTTTTTTAATTCAATTTAACATCTGTACAGAAATGCAGCTAAACAGCAGCTTCCAAATAAATACATATAAGTTGATTTAAAACAATCAAAAACATAATGCTGACACCGTAAATCACTGTAAATCACTGCATTTCTTTCATATTTTCTCATTTTTTCCACTTTTCCCAACAATAAATCTCATTTCATGAATCTCTGTTTTATGTTTGGGATGCAGTGAAGATGAAAGGCCTTTTTTCCCGCAGGAACGACTCAAACCTTTGCATTTTGTCCCCACCAAGAGGGGTTTGCTGGAAATGAAACTGCGGGTGATTAGTATGAGAATCTTCCCGGCGAATATTATTTCTCCGGGACGGAAGCGAACGCAGCAGGAGAAAGTGTTTGTTCATTTGGGAATGGGAGAGGAAAAGCCGTCACGCTGGCAGCTTGATATCTGGACAATGACCGGCACGCTTAACAAGTCATTACACTTTTCAGGCAGCTATAATGAGAAACCTCTGAGGTTCCCTCTGAGGCATTTCTATGTATTTTTGACTCTGCATATATTCCGGCTCTCTCTCCCACACACGCGCACATTCTCTGTTTTTCATTTTATGTGGATCTGCGTCAGAATTCCTCCTCTGATTGGAAAACAGAGCAGGGTGATAGCTCGCTCGCCTGTGATCTTTTATTCATCCACTCGTCCTCCTCTCCTCGCTCCTCGCCTCCGCACCGGGGGAGCTCGGCATCTGACAGGCCTCGCCGAAAAAAAACCACCAGCTGGAGTGACAACGAGAGGAAGGGAGGGAGAAACGGAGGCTCTGTGTGTCTGTGTGTGTGTGAGTGTGTGTGAGTGTGTGTGTGTGTCGAGGAGGAGGCGCGGGAGGGCAGTCGGGGGCGCGTCGTCCTGACAGCAGCGCGGCCTTCGGAGCCCAGCAGATGGTTCGGACAAGACGGATCACAAACGCGGCGGCTCGGACGTCGCGCAAGGTTTGAGTGCGAGAGCAAACTTTCCGTTCACTTTGTCCCGTTTTTATGTGACACCTGAGCGTGGCGGCGTCCTTCCTCAAGCGAGGCGAGGCGTCGCTCTGATACAACGGCCTTTGCATACACCTCCAACCACCACGGTTACAGAATATAGATTTAGGTTGTTGTTTCTATCTAAACTTTTATTCATAAATTATTGATATTCAGTGGAATTGAGAAATGAGGGTGAATCACACATGCGATTCAAATCAATGCTCAATACATCAGTTTTTCACTAAAGTAATGCGTTCCTGTAATCAGATTACATTTGTCTGGAACGCATAATGCCAGCAGTCACAGCACACTTTTATATTGTTAATCTGTAATTAGCAAATAGTACATGTCAGGTTTTGTTAAAGAGTAAAAGTAACGTAACTGCGAGTGTAGGTGAGTCCTTTTAAGCAGTGACTAAGTAAAAAAGGCATTACTTTTTAAATAAAAAAGTAACTGAAACCATCTCTAGCTTTTGTTTTTGTGTTGTTTTTTGATGAAGTGCATCTCATGTTTAATTCCAAACATGTGGATGAAATCTTTTGTTATGAGGCTCTGAAGATGATGTAGGGTTAGGCATTTTATACGTGTCTGTGATGCGCAGGGCAAGGCAGCAGAAGGGCTGGAGAAGGATGATGAGCCCGTTGCATCATGGGAAATACCCGGGCAGTTCTAAGCCTTTAGCAGCATGTCTGTAATAATATCCCAGTAATAAAGTGTGGGTAAGTTTGCTCTTACAAGACGGCTCTGTGGGGGCGGAGCCTGATAGCTCTGTCAAATAAGACGGTGCCTGATCGTTGTGTGCTTTATAGGGCCGGGTATCGCTACTCAATACCTCTCAGGTATCGACCAAAAATACCCAGTACCAAGTAGTATAGAAACTGCGCCTTTCAAACGATACCTGCAATCGGTTGTTTTTATACCCAGATCTAGAAAAAAAAGACTGTTTCTATGGTTTTACTCGCAGCCAATCACCTCAAGTGAAATTTGAGCACTTTCAAAATGTATTCGTGCACAACTGATTGATTTCTATTCACATGATTAATACTGAATGAACAACAAAAAGTATCAAGTGAAGTACTCAGTTATAATCAGTATCGTTTTAAGGGTACTGGTTTTAAAACGATACCCAGCTCTATTCATGAGTCACTAATAGAATTTTAAATTCTGTTTTGGATTTCATAGGAAACAAATGAGACGCAGCCAGAACTGGAGGGATGTGCTCTCCCCTCCCAGATGTGGTTAGTATTAATGAGTATTATGGTACCACAGAGGTACTTGTACCACAAGACAATGTGTCGCGTTGGGTTTTCATCACAACTTCATGAGCTTAACCCTCTTAATAAAAAAGGCCCCCATGCAATACATAGTAATAATAATGCATGCTAATTGTATAGCCCTTTTCATAGTACTCAAAGACATGGATGCGTTAAAAAATGGGATAGAAACAAGGATAAAAATATCAATCAAATATGTTTGTAAATGTCTGCTGACAGTCCCTGGATTCAATCATTAGCGCGCATCATTTCCGAAGCTCCTCGCATACAAAGATGGTGCGATGCAGATGAGGCGGCTCAGGGCGCGGAAGGTGAGAGGAAACGGCATCAGGATGATCGATTCAGGAGGAGGAAGAGGACGATGATCACAGAGAGAGCGAGTCAGCTGATGCTAATGACGGGATCCAACGCAAGGCTGATCCCTGGTGTGTTGAATCATGCAAAACAAATATCTATCAGTGGAAATATGAAATGAAAATAGCATCCAAATACATCAGCCTAAATGAATCTCCGTCGAGGTGTCACATCGGCCCGCGTCAGCATCTGTCGAGGGAGTTCTCAGCGCACACATGACAAAGCCGCACCGGCAGCAGGAGCCCGTGTTCAGTGTTTGAGCTCAAATACGGGTTTGTTGTCATAAGATCAGAGGAGAAAATATTTTGGGGACCGGCCTCACACGGAGCCGCCGAGATGAACTTATTTGATGTCGGCGGCGCAGGCAGAGATGGAAGGTTACAGGTGATGTGTGGGTGGAGGTGCACACCAGACTTTGAATCACATCAAACAGGAAAAACAGCCAAACTTTGAATAAACAAACCTTCCCTTCCTTCGCTGCTCAACTTTGGCCGGTTTCTATTGCATTTAGTACATGGATGGAATATCAGCATGAGCTCTTCATGAAGCAAACCTGATTTGAAAAGTGTGTTTTTTATATTGAGCGTAATAACACCGCATTATGTAATAATGTAATACATTGTCGCATCATTATGTAATAACGCCTATTTTTTGTAATAACTTGCCGCATTTTATAATAGAATTATCAAACGCAATATGTCTCCTGATACTTCAGTGCACTGATTATATATTGGATGTTGCGTTCAAGAATTGTATTACAAAATGTGTCAAGTTATTACAATATTTGGCATTATCACATATTGTTGTGAAATTTGTTACATTATTACATAATGCAGCGCTACAAGCGTTCATGTTTTTCAGCCATATAGTCCAAAATACTGTGTGATGCAACTAATGGGTTTTTGTACAGCATCACTACTTTATGGGCTTGGCTGCGTTACAATATACATACTCGGCTACTACTAAAGATGTAGTATGTCTCAATATATAAGTGAAATGTAGTATTCTCAAAAAAATACACGCATGGCCTACTAAATGACGCACTATGAGGACAAGAGTTTATCGCTATAGAACTACATGTAGTAGCAGGTACTTTCTAAGGGCAGGCGCAGTAAGTAAGAAGTATGCAATCGGAAATATAGCCTTCCTTTATTTTCTTCCTTTCATTTCTGGACACACTGATTAATCCAGGTGTGTGTATTGTGTGTGTGTGTGTGTGTGTGTGTGTGTGTGTGTGCTGCTACTGGCCTCCTGCAGTCACATACACCGGGATTAATCAGTGTGTCCACTAAGGAAAGACAGGAAACTTAACTTCACAAAGTAGTGGAGCTGTGCATAAATCCATGATCTGTCATTGAAGGTAGTAAAGTGTGAAGTGTAAAGGAATATTGCAAACTAATTGCACCTGGTTAAAAGTGAGCTCATTTACAGTCGCAAATCACTGCAATGGCTCTAAATGCTGTTAGCTGGTTAAATATGTGATACGACACCATGTTTGGGTATTTTCAAGCTCAAATATATGTAGTGCAAATAAAAACATCCTTATAACTGCAAATACCTCGCATTTGTACTAAAGTGCAGTGTACTGTCGAAGTGCATGTGGTTCCGGAACCCAAAGAAGCATTTAACAACCAGTTTTCTTTATCTAGTCCTGGATGTTGTAGCGATGTCCATTCTTCACCTTCCCATTCTCCACAAACTACACATTAGCACAACTAAAACAGTTGAGATGATGCTGGACCCTAAATCAGCTGGTGATGGGGGTCCTGTGACCATACATGTAGTTCCATCATTCAGGTTGCATCATTTAAATATCTGGGTGTGCACATCGACAGCGACCTGAGTTGGCACACGGGTGGAAAGTGCCAGAGTCCATCAGCGCCTCCATTTTCTGAGACTGCAGAAATATTATGACTATTTTCGACGGAGCCACAATAGAATCCACAATTAGGTTTGGCGTCACCTGCTGGTTCAGTAACCTCACAGTCAAATACAAATCTCACATCAACTCTCTGGTGAAGAGTGCTTTTCAGATTATGGGGCCGGAAACATTCTCACTGACACATCACACGTGCTCACTTCAGAATAAACTTCATCAAACTCTGGAGGAAGTTACAGGTTTCCTGTCTGGAAAAACACAGGCCTCAAACACTCATGTATCCCCCAATCGATCAAGCTCATTAACGAGAAGCTAGAAGCGAAAGAGGCAAATGAGGCCGAGGCCGAGGTGATGACGTTCATGAGATGTTTGCTGCATGGGTGTATTTCTAAATGCTGTTTTTTTGTTACATTGTTTTAAAGGGCACCAAATTCATTTTCTGAAGGTTTTCTAACAGTCATATGTGTCCCCATAGCAATAGCATGAGTATGAGGCCCAAAAATGAAAACATTTTGTCACCTAATTTACTTGATTTCTCCACCTTTTGCCCACTGTAAACTGAATCTGAGTGTTGGAGACTTGTGACGTGGAAGTGACCAGATGATCCCGCCCCCCTTCCCCGTTGAAAAATTCCGCAAACCATCGCATACAACAAACATGGCAGAGGTAGGAAAGAAGCTGAGGCTGTTGGCTGCATCAACGAGCACCAAAGTATGTTTTTACTTCCTTCAGCTGAACCTCCACCCAATGGCTGGATTTTATTTTTGCTGGAAATGCTCAAACAGAACTTGGCTCGGAGTGGGCGTGGCCAGACACAGCTCATTGACATTTAAAGGTACAGGCACAGAAACAGCCCGTTCTCAGGAGAGCTCACTTGAGCCACTTTTGGACTGGCTGGAATTAAAGCTGAATTAATTAATTAATTAACTAAATGAAATTGTGTTAAATACCCCTTAGAAG
This sequence comes from Mullus surmuletus, assembly GCA_903171835.1. Classification (NCBI taxonomy): domain Eukaryota; kingdom Metazoa; phylum Chordata; class Actinopteri; order Syngnathiformes; family Mullidae; genus Mullus; species Mullus surmuletus. Next base: position 261,384 of record CAESWR010000263.1, on the reverse strand, counting down.
GTGACCTTTAAGTGTATTTATTATGAGTCTTGAGTACATATATGTTTTTATCGTTTTTTGTATTGCACTGCAGCACTGCACCCTTTTATCCAAGACAAATTTCTCCCACGGGAGACAAATACAGAAGCCTTGAACCTTCTGAAGAGGAAATATCGTCACCCACGACATCTGGAAGTCATGTCTCAACGTCTATGTTCAAGGGTGGTTGTGTGTCACCACGGGCTTTATGGGAAAGACCATCTAACACGTCCTCCGCTGCGGTGGAGCGTCAGAATGATTTGAGGAGAGGAAGCCGGTTTCCATTCGTGGAGCGAGAACATGACGAGTCCGTCTCTGTCAGCAGCAGTCAGAAGCTTCTGGTGCTGATTTATTTAGTCTCTCAGCTGCCACTCACGGGTCTCTCTCTCTCCGTCTGGCTTCCTTTCATTGACTCTCCCCTCCCCGTCTTCTCACCTCCGTCCTCCTCTGCAGTCGAAACCTCGGCCGCTTCGGGTCGTGCGGCGTTGGTGTCACCGGAACGGCGAATATTTCCTTCTTCGCCTCGGATATTTCTGTCCCCTTTCATATCTCGCGAAGTACACACATGCACACTCACCTCCTGCTCCGGGTTGCCATGGCGATTCGGTGATGAGTGATGATTGGACGGCAGAGTTTAAACCTGTGCTTTGATTGCCGCAGCGAGCCGCGCAGCCGAGATTTCGACTTTCGCATCACGGGCGTGCAGCAGTTTTTGTACAAAGCTGAAGTAATTGCGGTCAATTAAATTTCACCTCAGCCGGCGGCGCAATCCCAGGTGCTGACGTTTCCGTTTGAGTCGCTTCTCCTCCTTTTTACAGGAGGCAAGTTGTCGTTACAGACATGAAAGAGGCAGAAAGTCCAGAGGCCCATGTTCAGTTGACACCAAAAACAGCCAACAATGGGGACAACAACACGGCGTGTTTACGGTTCAGGTGCAGAGTCGCGCAGCATCAGTGAGGTCAAACCTCTTGTTTGTTGCTGGTTTGAAGCGCAGGACTCGGAGAGGCAGATGTTCGGAACCTGCTGCGTCGGGCTGCCGGCTGTAAATAGTCTCATTTTGTGATGAATCAATGATGGTTACACCTCTGATGATGCAGGATTCAAGAAAGAATTGCAATGAAGTTCTGAAAAAAACAGAGTGCCGCTCGCTCCAGTCAGGTTAAAAGAAAAATGCTTTTATTTGATGAATGATTGCAAATAAAATATATCTATATTTACCAAAAATCAAGAAATGGGAAAACCACCATGCAATGCAGCAGCCACGCCCCCGAACCTGTCAAAAGTCCTAAAAAAGGTAAAAACTTGACCGCAGAGGACTCTTATCCTTCAAAATATGGGCCAAACATGAGATAACCCCTCATAAAACAACCAAAAACCAGCTGTGCAACGTCTTCTTTGAGTGACCAGGTGTTGGCGATCGCAGGTGATCTGCTGATGCTCATTATTCTTCGTTCCAAGATGATCCGAGTCTCTTCAATCAACATTACATTCGCAATCCTTTGTCCTAAAAGGAACAGCTTCAGAACTTCTGTGATGTAACCACAACCAGAGGGGGGGGGGAGAGCCAACATTTGTACTCAAGTAAGAGTACTGTTACTTTAGAAAAATATGACTCAGGTAGAAGAAAAAAGTAGCCTTCTAAAAATGTGCAAATTCAGGTGAACCTCTGCAAGTTTTCTCTGTTCTTTGAAACTGTTGATCAAATATAAATATCCACAGCGAATATAACAGAAGCTCTGCATTTCCTGGAAACAAACGTCCAAACTGATGAAAATGTTTTCGCAAAAAACAATTTGGCGAACTTTCCGCAAAGCGTCGTCACCGTTGATTGAATCACATTTTCCCAAGTGCCTCGGCTGTTACTGAAATAGAGGCGGCGCGGTGTGAGCGCGGCGTGGGTTCATTAGGCGCCACCTTAAGATTTAATGATGTACACGTATGCGGTAACAATACATGCAGGGGGAGGCTGGGAACCGCGGGGAGGGGATCCAGGTCACACACACACACACACACACACACACACACACACACACACCGGCGAGGTTGCTGTGATTGTGTTTGCGAGTCTCTCAGTTGATTCCACACTCGACTCTGAGCCGTTAAGAAAGATAGAAGATCCGACCGAAGATCTCCACAAATGAGGCCGAGATGTGTCAAAGAAAAAAAGAAAGAAAAAAAATCAATCTCGCTGCTTTTTTTTCTCATCGTTTTATTGTTTTCTTCCACATAGGCCAGCAAACCCTCGAGTGTGATGATGCACGCCAACCCACACACACACACACACATTCCACATTCGGGCTAATTACCACGGTGCTTGTACATGCATTTTGCAGTCGATGGAAAGCTGGAATCAGATGGAATGTGAGTGTGAGTGTATGCGTGTGTTTGGGAGTTTATCTTTGCGTGTATCTTTTAACATTTAGTGGAGCCTCTGGGGCACGAGACCCCCCCACCCCCCCTCTAGCTCAGAGCGCGCACATTAGCCATTTTTCCTCCTTTTAGTCCTACACAAATTGAGAAGCGTGTAGGAATACATACACTGCAATGCAAATCCTCCTGCAGATGATAAAATCGTTAAAGGGTCCGTGGATTATGATTCTGTTGTGGCTTTACAGAATCAGCGACATTTTAATCGGAATATTGGTTGGACGTCTTCCTCTAACTGTCAGAAAACGGCCATTTTCAGCACCATAGTGGTCGACTGTCGCTGTCTGACACACGTTCCTGCAACTGCATTGTCTGCATCAAGCTGCTTTTCCCGCCAGATTCAGCTTTATATGCCATTCATCCCCGGCCAGAATTCCCAGTGGAAGCCTGCTGAGATTGAATTAAACTATGGCTCCGATAATGAAAAAAAAGGAAGAAAAAAAACCACTGGTGAGAGATGACTGTTGTTGCGGCGACTGCTCATAAGCACGTTCGCGAATTATTTACACCTGTCTTGGTGGTCGACTGAATGTGTCGCTCCGGTCTGCCTGCTGAGGACTCACTTGAGACCCCTGAGAGCACATTTGCTGAACATACTAATACTCTTCCAAGAGTGGATATGAAAAGCCAGTGGATCTACAGAGATGTAGTGGTGGGAAAAAAAAGAAAAAAAGCAAGAATCAACAGGTTTTCGTGATTGTGGTCCTTTGATCTTCAATGAGCCTGATGTTTGAGAGACGAATTCTACGGATTTACCAGGAATTTCTCACCCCAACCTGAGCAAGAGCTGTAATTGTTAGGTTGAGCGGCTCTTTAGACGTGCAGGAATACTAATTAACTTCCACTCACACACACACACACACACACACACACGTGAATACTGATTGAAGCAAACTGCTACAATACAGTTGAATTGGGTTCAAACAAGTACAGGATGTTTGTGTCGTGTGTTGTTTCCCAAAATGAGACAAAAGTGACTATGACAGCAGTTAAAATGTAACACTGCATACTTAATCCGGCAACTCGTGTTCCTGCAGCCCCCCCCCCCACCGCCCCCCCCATCAAGTGATTGATTCACTTCTTCTGCGCTCCGTCTCAACTCAGCAGACCGGCTGCCCATCGCAGCCTGCAAACATTTCATGCTCACTCGCGTCGCTAAGCTTCAGCGTCTCCTCTCCAGCAAGCCAAGTCAAACATCTGTGTGTGTGTCTGAGTGTGTGTGTGTGTGTGTGTGTCTGTGTGTGTGGGAACAGATCTTGTACGATGTATCACAGTCTTGTTTCTTTCCTCCATGCATAAAATATACAAGTTCTGTCGCGTGCTGTTCATCAATAATAATGTCGATTGTTTACTGATATTTCTACTCACCGCAAAGTGATCACAGCATGTCGATACTTCACATCTGTCTCCTTGTAACTATGCTCTTTAAAAAAAAAAGATTCAATTTCAATGTAATTAATAATTTCTTATCATTTGTGTTCACTTTCTGTTTACAATCTTTTATCAGCTATATTGTATATCGCTTTCATATAGAGAAGAACTACTAACTAACAACAAAAAGAAAACTATGCAGACATTTCCATCAGAATGATTGGAGCTAAAAATTGAAAGTAGATTTTTTTTGCAGCAAAAACATCTGGTCCAAACAAAAACAGAAGTGCATCAAAATAAGTGATTATTTGTCAATGATTTGTTCACTATGGGTTTCTACTGCCCCCAAGTGGCCAAAAAAGCGACCTTTCCCGCATCCCCCCTTCTCTGCCTCCCTGCTCTCTCTGGGCTCAGCACCTGATGATGTCATTTTTTATTAGCACTTAACCGGGGCCTTGAAAGAACTAAATCATACTGGTTAAAGTGGGGAGATGGAGGATCTCTGAGTAACTATAAGTAACTAAGATTACAGCAATTTGCACGAAGCACATCTTTGAAAAATGGGACACATGAAAGGTCAGATCATTTGACCTCGCTACCTGAGTTCGCCGCTGTGATTTCTGCAGAAAGCAGCCTTCTTTTTAACCACATATTGGTTTGTGTTCCTCTTCATTCAAAGAGGCTTTTGTGTGTGTGTATGTGTGTGTGTGTATGTGTCTGTGTGTGTGTTTGTCCTTCTTCCTCGTCAGCGTCGGAATGACTACGATTTCCTGTTCACCGCAACTATTTTTACATCTGAAAAACAGCAGAGGAGACCAAAAAATGTAAAATGTTGAAGTGTTTCGTCAAAGACCAAGACGTGACATTTCCTCGCTCTTGTTGATCAGCTAGAGAATGTTAACTTTCTTGTCACGGCTCATTTTGTGTCTTTTTTCTTCAATTGGAAGAGGAAAACACCAACCTCAATCCTGCACACACACTCCAATGCTGGACTGTACACGTAAAAGACGTCAGGCTCCTTTGGTCTCCATGACAACTGGTACATTTGGTTCTGCTTTGTTTCTTTTATTTGATGCTGTGGAGGCTAAATCTGTGCAGCATGTACGCATTTTAAAACCGTGTAGTGATATTTCTCAGTAGCCCCCCCCTCCCACCGAGTTTCAGGAAGCTGTATTAAAGATGCTTTTGTTTTCCACAAATATGTACGTATATAGTTATACCAGTCTCTGTCATTTCCACACCAAGTAGCGCAATAAGCCTGTTTGTTTGTATGGAGTCACTCCACCGCTGGGTTCAAATAATCTGTCATTTTGAAAATCCAATTCCCAGAATCCATTTGCCACGGAAAAAAATAGCTTGCTATCACTCCTTGAGATATAAAGTGGGATGACAGGACATGGTGGACTGACGGGAAGTGTCTCTATGAAGGCCAGGGATGTTTTCCCTTATGTTTTATTGATACTTTATTTGTCTGGATCTTGCACTTGCAAGTAAAATATCCATGAATAGGACTGTTAAGATTTCCGTTTGGTCATAACAAATTGTGAACCTAATCTAAAAAACCAGAAAATAAATAGACACAGCAATCTAGTTGAAATTTCTTGATAAAAAGGAAGAAATATCCAGTCTCTTTTTCTTGTTAAACTAGGATATAATGTTAAATCACTAAATACGTTTTCTTATCAGCAACTTCGACCAATAACGTGGTGTCAGCCTGCATCCATGTGAAAGGCACCAGATCTGATTTCTCCCAGCCGTGTGTTTGCATTAGGAGCACATTAGGTTTTGGCTTCCACCTGCTCTTTAGCACCACTCTTAAATCTCTCTCCCATCTCCTCCTCTTGTCATAATCTGCTCCACAAACTGCCAGATTTGTCGTTTCTGCTCCCCCTCTACCTTGCATCTTTCTAGCAAAAGAAGAACCCCATAGACTCGGGGGGGGGGGTTATGACTCATCTCCTCCACTGGCATTCATCTTTCACAATTTTTGTTTGTGCTGCGGGAGCTCGAGTTGGATCTTTAAAGCGGCTGAGATATTTAAATGAGCTTTTCACATGCTGACTTCAAACGAGGCGATATTTTCAAAGCTGGACATAAAACTTGTTACGGGATATGACATTTCCTCGGGACTGCAGCAGCATTAGAGATGCCGCTTTTGGAGGATGGCTCGCTAAATTTGCTTTTCAGATCATATCTGACAGTGAGGGTTGGTGGGTGTGTGTGTGTGTGTGGGGGGGGGTTGTATATGAGGAGATAAGAGGGTCTCAAAACAAAAGCCAGACAAAAATATCACCATAATCAAAGGCAAGGATGAGCCTCTTGAGTCCTTTTAATTATGTGTACAATGGTAAAAGACCCCATTCTGCCTTTAAATACACAAATGGGAGGCTGATAAAAATCAATAGACATGATAAATATTTAAAATCACAAAGGACACAAGACAACAAACTCTCGGAGACTCGCTGTGGTAGCAGTGACATCATCTGGCATCGAATAAAGTAAATCTCAGCAGATAAAAGACACTAAAAGTAAACTTGCATGCCGTAAGAGTTTATCTGGTTTTCTCACAGTAAGCACATGTTGATGGGAAACAGCTCACATTCTGTGCTGACTTTAATCCATTTCCTCAATTCCAGCGATTGTATGATTAGAAACTGAAGGCGGACTGTTTGAAGTCTGGCATGTTTGGCACCGCCACCGTTTACTGGTGCGTGATGGATCCGTCACATCACTTTTCAACCAAAGAAAACTAAAATGATGCCAACAAATGACATAATACGCAGAAGTGTTTTTGTTTTGGGCTGTTTTTGAGGTGTGTTTACATTAGTGTTTCCTTCCACCGAGTCTCGTACGTGCCCAATAGCAGCTGTTTCTGGTCAAACAACGAATGTTTTTAAAAGATTTCACCTCGTTTAAACAGGTCTATCTCCTCCAGGTGCGAGCTGATTGATTAATGATTCTAATTCGACAGGGGATTTCAGAGCAGCCGACCTGGACTTCTGGGAATTATCAATGTTGGGGAAAAGATTCCATTGTAATTATTTCAACTTCTGCTAACAATAGAACCAATTATGGTGTTGGTGGCTGTTTTTCCAGGAATTTTTAATTTGTAATTGGTTGTTACAACAAAACAGGGCACGCAAACATGCTTCTGTCTCAAAAAATAGATAAATATACAAAAAATAATATTAAAATATGGGTCGCGCAAACATGGTTCTGTCTCAAAAAATGAATAAATATACCCCAAAAAATGATGAAAATGGGTCATGCAAACATGCTTCTTTCTCAATGAATAGATATACCATAATAATAATGACAATAATAACTGTCTATGACGAAGTGGTGTGTCTGCACATGATATCCACTGAGGCGCAACCTGCAATCAACCCCATCATTGGCAAACACGTGTGTATGTGTGTGTGTGTGTGTAGGGGGGGGTTGTATTTCCAAATGTGGCCGTCGACCATCACTAACTGTTCCGTGATCCGGCTGGAGGAGCCCCACGTGATCTTGTGAGGCACGATCTGCCAAATGGTCATTGTGGCGCGGTGAGCGGCTCCAGCTGCTCGGAGCCTGGAGGTCACGCAGCTGGCGTTCCACTCCCCTTAAGTATTCGTCTGACGCAGAATGACAGTGATTACGGCGCGGCGCATGGCAGCCATTAATCAGCTGCACAGTGATCAGCGTGGATAGAACCCCCCCACTTCCCCCCC
>CAESWR010000263.1:224933-241705 GCA_903171835.1 Mullus surmuletus | reverse complement strand
AAAAAAAAAAAAACTGTCTTGTTCTGCTCAATAGACTTTTTTTCATTTGTATTTTTAGACCATCCGTAGTCTGGCGTGTGTCGCGATGGTTCCGTGCAAAATCTCTCAGAATTGTGAGCACAAAACTGAAGCGATGTCAGGAGAAAACACTTGAAATTGCAGATTTGTTGATAGGAAACAGTGGGCGGCTGAAGGCAAACGTGCTGACGCTCAGCAGCTCTGTGTTTGCCCTGTTCATCATCTCAGGTTGATGTATTAACAGGCTGCAACTTAAAGAGACAATACGCGCTTTTGCTTGTCTTGTTTTTTTTTTCTCGCCAATTGAAGCGATAAATCCATCAGCGCGTGCTGCGTCTGCGGTGACAGCTGAGTCCTGTCGCAGACAAGGGCTCTTTTCAGGTTCTGCCCAGGGTGTGGGTGTCTTACAGCTCGGGGGTTCGAGTGGCAGCGTCGCCCCCCGGCCCCCCAAAGGCTTAGACTCCAAATCCAAGCTGAAATATCCTATCGTGGTGGAAGTTTAGATAGCGGCGTCCTGATACAACTTTTTCACTACTGACACGATACCGATATTGCAGCCTTGAGTATTGATCCAATACGATATTAGCATGAGTCATACATAATTGTATTACTTGTTTTGTAGTATGGAATGTTAGAAAAGGCTTGATCAAGTGATAGGACTCAAACAGAGAACAATAGTCAGCAACAGTGGCGTTCAGAAAAACTGATCCTTTTTTTTTTTCCTGATATCACACCAATATCCAATATCAATATCGAATCGGGACACCCCTAAGTATAGAGATATAGAGATTTGACCTCATGGTGGCACTGGAGAAAATGCGGATAATCCTCAAAGCAGTAGTCTCGTGCTCCAGAATGGTCTTGGTCTCAAGGCCACTTTTTGAAGGTCTTGGTCTTGTTTTGAACTCGAAGGCATTTTGTCCTGAGCTGTGATTCTGCTCCATATTTCCTCTGTTTTTCCAGCACCTGTCAAAGTGTACTTGACTTGCTATTGTTGGGTCTACTAAATCCTGTAAAGCGTGGTCCTGCTCTTTGTTGACAACAAACGCTGAGCTCGGTGTCGGACTGAGTGGACCTCGGCTTTTCGGCAGCAACCAATAACTTCCGATCATTGGTAGATTGATTATTCCAAACAAGTTGCAGCCTCTGCCTTCTTATTAAATGTGTTCATTTTGGTCAACTTAGACGCCACATTCAACTGAGAAATCCACATCTGATTTTGCTGTAGAAACAAGAAAGCCTCAAATGCTTGAAGTGAGTGGAAGTAGATGCACCAAGCAACATGGACTTGCCTTTCTGAAGTCAAGAAAAAGTCCTATTTTCTAGAGAATAAAAAAATAATAATTTTGTTGATTTGTTGCATTGTTCAGTTGGATTAAAAATAATACAGAGGCTATTTATGCTGCTGCCAAATTGATTAAAAAATAGAAAATAAAGCTATTTAGATCCGAACCAAAATAGCAAAAACACACACAGACCACAAGCACTCTCTAAATCGACATTTACGGTAAAAGTGTGACAAACAAGAACCCGAACAACATAATTCCAGCATCTACACAGCATCACCTTCATTAAAATGGGTTTTCGCTTGTTGCTAACAGTCACCTCAGGCGATTCTGTCCATGAAAAACAACTGTGTCCTGGAATGTGTGAGTAACCAGGTAGAGAAACACAACAGCAAGTAATAATTGCAATCATAGTGAAATAAATGGTGGTGTTGTGGGCGCAACACGGGATCCCATATAGATGAATTACACGTACACGCAGTTATCTCACAGGCCTGTCTGCACTCACGCCAAACAGATATTATTCATCCACATCCAATTATTTCTTGTTTCTGGGAAGGAGCGTCAATGCCGTAGCGGCTCCTCGCCGGTTACCTGCTGCTTAGCAACATGGATGCTCGCCACACATGCAAAGGAGAGGTCTTTTGAACAAGGCCGGTGTGGCTCCATCATCAAAACACGGTCGGCAGACCAGAGGGAAGCGTTACTTGTCGTTTAGTTTGAGGTGTAACTGTTGCAGGGAGGTGCTGGAATTGGAATTAAGGAGGAAAGAGAAACCCCAAGATGCTTCTCATAATTCCTGCAGTGCTTTCAGATTCTGCCCACGTGCGGCGGCGCGATAAAGAAAGGAAGTGAATCCTGGGACGTCTCTCTCAGTCAGTTGATGTGCTATCTTATCTGGGCAGCGAGGCCTGAAGTGAATTCATATTGGAGGGCAGAGAGATAGAGTGATGAGTCAGCCGTGGCTCAGAGGGCTGGGACATATTACACCTATCATTTCACTGTGAGAGCTGAGGTGGGGGGGGGGGGGGCTAAGGGTGCAAAAACAGGGATTGGCCTGAAGACAGAGTGTTACGGAGACAGTGAAGGACACACACACAAACTCTAGCACTCACCCGGGGCCGATATGTTCCTTGAATGCACCGTCGAAAACAAGCTGAAGTGTCAGTCTTTGATCTCCGGGCGAAGCCGAATATTTTGGCGGGGTGTAATTTGAAGAGCAATTTGTTGCAATAATCCCCGTCAAATAGCAGCGCTTTGTTAGCCGGCAGGCGGAGCGCAGGGGAGAAGTTAGGAGGGTTTAAAAGCTTTTTGCCAACATGTCATCCAAAGACACACGATCATGATGTCCTGAGGTGGGAATCAGAAGGGCAGATCTTTACTGCATTTGGTGATTATCTCAATGTAGAAGTTTGTACGTACGTCGTGTATACAGGTTTGGCCGTGTATTTGTATGTGTTTGCCAGTTGTAAATCTGTTTGATTGTATTTAGTCGTAGTCAGGGTTTTTTTATCCTATTTGATAGCATTTCATTGAAAATTCCTATTTCCCGGGATTTATAAACTAATAGGTCTGCTTTATATATATAGATTTGTACCACAAAAATGCGTGCAAGCTGTTTTAGTAATTTTGGGGATTGCGTTATTAAACTGTAGATTATCTTTATTTACCACCTTTACCACAAAAGACGCAACCTGATATCCTAAAGTAGTGCGTTGTGTATCTGTGGCCGTTTAAATTGTTGGCAATTGTGTATTTTCGCCTGTTGTGTCATCTGGTTTGGGTCTTATATGCTGCACCTAAATTGCCCTTCGGGGACAATAAAGATTTAAAACAAGCACAGTTTTGCAACGGTAACGCATGCAAGACCGCACACGTTTATCACGTTTGCACCTGCTGTCATTGACGCAGTCGTCATTTGTAGGTCAGCAGCAAAACGCCCTCACACGGAAAGCGCAAACAATTAGCCTGTGCACAATTTAACGCTCTTTATTTGGGATATCAGATTTTTATCACACTGATGTGTTTCTCCATATGGTGATATTATTGAGTTGGACGTGTTGCACATTCATGATCAAATAATTTGCGGACAAGGGATGTCATAGTCCTGCCGTAATGACTCCTTCCTCTTTATGATAATGAGTCCACTGGGAGTTTATTGCTAATTGAGAGTTTTTCAACTCCAAATATTGCTTATATGTGGCTGTTTCAGATGCAAAAGACCCGGCCTGTGTTTCGATTTGCTCACCTCACAAAGTTGGTCTTTAAAAATCCAATTGATACAGTGCAGCATTTGTTTGGAGGCCTTTCTGTTGCTCTCTCCCACTTTGCTGTTTTAGTGTCTAAATGTTCCATGTTCTGGAGGAGAGCTGCATGTATGTGTCATTTTTAATTCATATTATTTTGTCATCATCATATATCATTATAATATCATATTATTCATAAATGGGGGATTTGCATTTGAGAATTTAATCACCTCTAAAGATCCATCATAAATTCCAACCATCAGAACATAATAGGATATTTGTAATGTGTGTGTGTGTGCGTGTGTGTAATCCCAATCCCCTTGATTTTGATGAGTGAAGGGATTTTTGCAACTGGTTTGATGATGTTTTACTCACACGGATCTCCTCGTCACCGCAAACGTTTTCCAGCAAAGCTTTCCCCACAACAGTGAGACAAGACTGAAAAAATCAAAAGAAACAAACAAAAAAAGCCCTGCATCAACAATGCGACTCTAAAGTATTTTGTGTTTGGTGTTATGTTTTTTTGCAGGTGGCGTCGGAGTCGGAGCACTGCCTAATCAAGCGCGAGCATGAGAAATGCATGGAGCGGATCGAGCAGCACGACCCCGCCGACGACCTTGACTTAGGTGAGTGACAACGTGTGCGGCAGCCGGGGAGGCGTGTGTGCGCGTTAGTGTCCGCATGCGCTGTTTGTTCTCTGTGCGACAGCTCAGGGAAACCGCCAAAATGAAAACCCTCACAGGGCTGCGGGAGGCGGCCTTTGTTAGAGTCGCTGACGACAGCCAGCGGGACTTCTTATCGCTCTCCAGGCGAGATGCTCGCTCGGCCAGCGCTGCAATTATTTCGCCAAGCCAGGTTGTTCTCATGCTTACCAGCAGCCCGGTGGAAGTGTTACCCACCAGTAAGACCCTCAAGTCTGCTGCCGCTGCTGATGTTGCTGCTGCGACACGTGAGCGTTTCCTACTAAAGGAGAGTATCTTTTACTATTAATCTGATTGGCGAAGGCATGTGAGCACGAGAGCATTGTAACACCAAATTCGATGAACCGAAGCTCGAATATCGCAACATTTGTTTTAAGGAACCAGGCTATGGTTTTAAATCCTCACCCCTTTTTTTCTAATAAATCCGGCATCTGAATACAGTCTGTTACTGGGATTTAAAGAAACTATAATGACACGACAACAGTACGATGAACACACTCGGATCAACCAACATATACACACACACACACACACACACACAGTTGATAATTGAATCTGATTGGTTGCCTTAAAAAGAGCAACACCAGTATCTTTTTGAAAATTCCAATATTGCCTGCAGGTACAATGCAGCTCAAATAAACAAACAATTTATGACAAATATTTTATTTAAAAAAAATAAGTAGATGATAATAATGATACGAAAATACAAATTGAACACAACATCACACTGTACATCAGATTATATTTGAATGACCATAAAAGCACATTTACAGTGTGTGAGTAGCGTTTACAGCCATAAACTCTGGTTAGCGCGTCACAGCGGGTGTCAATAAGTCCTGAAAATAGTGTCGTGTCACTTCATTTATGACATAAGGGGACTGTCCCTGCTGCATCTGCCTCTGTGACTTTGCAGACCTTTCACGTTTGGCTCACAAAAGCCATGAATCTGTTAAAATTATATTTCCGGAACAAATAAAAGCAAATGTACCAGTCAGACATTTCAGAGTCTGTCCAGGGAAAGGTCACCGAAGATGAGAGATAACAGCAGCTGCACATCATGTTATTATCGCGTCACAACGCCCAAACAGTGGGATACGGGATACACAAAGCATCAGCTGATGCAGCACTCGCGACTCAAATGTTTGCTTGCAGTATCACGCCCCCCCCCCCCAAAAAAAAAAAAAAACACAGGAAACTCTCTTTATGTGAATCCTGAAAGCAATTATCTCCTTGGCCTCGGGCTGTGCTTTTCATTAGCGGCCGCTGCAGGCCTCCCGCCGCTCCAAGAACTCGCCCGGCAGACTGCAACTCCCAGACTGCACCGTGACTCACCGCCCCGGCCGACAGCCACGGGCTCCTCTGAAAAAAACATGAAGCATTAAAGATTTAGAGCGTAAGATAACAAGTTTAAACGTGGAGAGATGCCGTAAGTTCGGCTCGTTTTTCATCGGTACATCTCCAAAGGTCGGCACTGACACCAGCTGCACGTTTCGTAGAATGGTGTGGGTTTTTTTATAAAGTCTCGGGTGGCTTTTGTGCTTTATTTATTAACAAAAAACACATTTTCTCACATCACACTTGCATATATAATTCAAAGCCGTCATTCTGTTGCTTCCTCCCCTCGTATTCCACACTAAAATCTGTAGATTGTATTCGTCTGTCCCCTGTCAGGCCTCGCAGCCACACGTGTCGGCCTGCTCTTACCATCTAACTGATATCTGTCTCCTGCTGTCCCTTTAAAAAGGAACTGTGCTGCGTTTCTGCTGACAGTAAATCGTTGGTGAGGAAATAAAAATGCTCGGCTGGCAGAAAGCTGACTTGGTGGGAGAGAGAGAAAGCAAAGAGAGCCAGAGAGAAAGCAAAATAGTGTGTGTGGGGGGGGGGGGGGGGAACCAGACAGAACGCTGAAAAATGCGCAACAACCTCGGCTGAAGGGTAATGGACATAATGAGATCAGAGCTAAGAATAACATTTATTAAGATAATCAAGGTTAAAGAGACGAGTCGTTTCTTTGTGAGGCGGCGTTTGGCAGGAGCGCAACACAAAAACAAAGTCTCCCGAGGAAAAACACTCTTCATTTCATCCTGAGCTGCCTGCAGGTTCCCCTCTGCATGCAAGTTTAAACACAAACGTGCTCACTTTCCACTCACCCGTTTGGATTGATAAGGTGTTTTGGTTTTTGGAGCCTCGGGGCCAAACACAAGAGTGTAACAACAGCAAAGCATGGTGTCCTATTTCGAAGAAGCCACTTTGATAAAGTTATCTGTGAAGTGGCAGAACCTCATTTTGAATTCTTTGTTTATTAATTTAAAGGAAGATTTTCTCTCCTTTTGATGCCAAGTCCCCGATCAAACCACTGGGCAACCTCTGACGGCAGGAGATAACAGTTTCCACCGATCGCAGAGCACCTCCAGCCATTAGTCCCTCATTAACTCTGATGTTTTTTTTCTCAGCTTTTTTTATTTTCATAAGAAATATCAGTTTTCCAAGCATATGACAGCTGAGGTTTTCTCTTTAATGAATCTTTTCACTTGGCAGTCCCCAGAAAACCTTCACAAGTTGTCATTGTTTCACCATTAAAAGTCTCCAAGGAGCTTTTTGCTGACTGATTTTACACAAGTGGCAGAACTTAACAAAATGGCTGACAAGGTGCGATCACCTGCCCCGAACACATGCAGGTGTCCAACATGTGGGAACCCATTTTAGTTGACTCCGATTAAGATCAGGTTTTTCTTTCTGATTTATCCAAACAAATCAAAGCACATCACTCATTTTATTTGATTCTTTTTTCTACAGGCGTGAAATTGCAACATAATGGTTTGCTGGTACTGAAGCGATGCGAGAGAATAGCTGTTCATAAATGGCTTGTACTAAATTGTCCTCTGTCAATGTTTTTTTTCGGAATAAGGATCCTTATTGATCCCTGAGGAGAAAATCTTATGTTACAAACAACTCCCAACAGACGCTAAATGAAAAATGTAATATGCATCATCAAACTTAGTGCAAAAATGTGAGGAAAAAAAGAAATATTATGATATATTGATATAGAACAAAATGAAATATGTGTGTGTGTATGTATATATATATATATATATATATATATATAAATATATAATCTTTGTTGTATTTTTAATTTGTATAGGACATACTGGCGACTACATACAGAAAACTTTAATGTTAGGATGTCCTGCACCAGATTATAGCGTTCTTGCTTATTTCCATCAGCAAATTTCTATGAGATTTGATTGTTATGATCACCATATCTTAGTTTATTAGAGTGTAATTCTAAATTATTTTGATTCATTGATCTGCCATTTTGACAGTATTACAAATGATCAAACAATTCATTGAGACAGTCATTGGAAGATTGTTTTATTGGTATCACAATCCTATTTGTCTGCACTAAGAAGACTTCATGAGCCTCATGTCTCCCTCTTGAACCAATAATTTTTTTAATTACCGCGGTTAATAAATACTCTGCGCATGTGGTGATATTAGGAGTATTGTCTCGCTCCAAACGTCAAATTGATATTCCACAACAGAACCCTGAATGCATAAAGAAAAAAATCTCAGTCAGTCCTTTGATCTGATCGCCCCCAAGGAGAAAGAATTGATGTCGACCCGCCTGTGTAGTGTTGGCGCACCTGTGTGGATTGCACAGTGCGTCTTCGCGGCACACTCGAGATTCAGGATGCTGTGGGCTCAGCTCTGTGAGGCGGCCAGCCATGCAGACAGAGTGCCTTTATTAAGCCGGTTACCTCTGTAGCTCAGTGCGGCTCATTTGGCTCAGATTTGCCCTTTAAAAGGTAATTGGCTTCGTGTCCGGCTCACCAGACAGAACCAAAACAGATTAGAGAGCCAAGGAGAGAGTTGAGAAAGGTCTTCAGACGTGCACATACACATGTGTGAATGCAGCAACGTTATGCAAAACCACAACACACGCGAGTGAGCACATGCGATCTCATACCTGCTCGCAGCGCTGCCGGAGCCACCGGAGCGTAAACAGGGCAGTAAACCTAGACAGAGGGCTGAGAGGAGATAAAGGAAGCAGAAAGATACAGAGACCCTGAAATCAGATATGTGATCACTGTACTGAAAGGAAAGGATGTGAGGTTTGTAGTGAGAGGGCAAGTCAGGTAAACGCTGTGGCGGGTGAGCAGACAGAGAAAGAGATCAAAGCAGAAATGATAGGTTTCACTCTGTCTAAGGACACAAGAACTAAACTAGACACAGTGTACATTCTGAAGAAGCTGCACGGGGTAAAGCTGCAGAGGCTAGCAACATTTGATAAGGATAGATAATGTGTACATAATGTTTGGGTGTTGTTAGCTTGGTCTGGAGGGATGTTCTCGAGCCCGGCTGTCAGAGGCTGGATGAAGTCTGGCGTTATTTGCCAGAGCTGATCTCGACCCCCACGACGGATCCTGGAATGATAGATCATTTCAGGAGGCTGCGTAAGAAGTAGGTTATGAGGTGATTGAGGGTGTGGTTTAGACGTGGCCTCGTTCCTGAACCTAATTTGACACATCAGGCCTGTCACAATAATCAATAAATCAATTAATCGCACGACGAATTACAACAAACCCGATCATTTTGCCGGCCTCAATGTATCACCATGTGCATGTGTGTTTGTTTTACTTGTCTCACGCCATCAAACAAGCTGGATGTAAAGAGGGTTCACTCTGTGTATCGGTCTCAGCACCTCGGTGCTTTGATTCCATAGATAATGAATGGAGTGAACCCTCCTGTCAGTCATCTACTATATTTGTGTCATTGGGGGGAGGCGGGGCCGCTAGCACACACACACAGTGAGCATCGTGAAAAAATCTTGGAATTCCAATTCTAATGTTAAATACTGTTGAGAAATTAAAGTTTATTACTTTTAAAGGGTGTACTTGCACTAACAAAATGATCTAACTAACTAAATGATCTCAAAATAATGTTGACAATAATATTGTTTATCGGCAATAATTTGTGAGACAATATATCGTCCAGCAAAATGTGGTACTGTGATAGGCCGAATGTTGTACCAATTCATAACAAACAGTCCTCTTGAGGTCGGTGTGTACAGAGACCCAACAATCCCGAGAGAGCAGGCAGTCAACGACAGGGGACAGGGGCCGGAGTAACAGTAACAGTAATATTACCTCTCAGTTGGGACAGATCAATACAAGAAGTTGCTGTTGTTGACCCAATGATCAAAACAATTGGGTGGGTTTGAATTTGGAGTATTGGTCAGGTCCGTAGAAGGGGTCTACTTGATACTGAAGACATACAGAGACACAAGTGTGTGATGGTTGATGTTCGGAAGCAATACTGTAGACATAAACCCAATAACATCATCCCTGTTGTGCTGTTTGCCCATTAATTACGACCTTTGTGGATCAGTTGTCAAGTATTGGCAGACAATAAAGCCTTGATTGGGCTTTGGTTTGCACCTTGTTTGTGTAATTTTTTTAGATGAATGTCAGCCTGATTCATTCCTCTGAGTTTAACACGTGTTCTTGCTCCTCTTTGCCACCCAGCGTGTCCGTGGCTGTGGGACAACCTAACATGCTGGCAGGCGGCCAGCATCGGCGAGGTGGTGTCAGTCAACTGTCCAGAGCTCTTCCACGATATCATGAGCCCGGAGGACGGTGAGCAGAGGACCAACACTGAGCTGAGTCTCCCGTCCCATTCGGTGATTGTTGGGTTTCACCATGACGTTTCTCTCCATTCCAGAGATGGGAAAGGTCAGTCGCAACTGCACAGAGGACGGCTGGTCCGAGCCTTTCCCTCACTACGGGGACGTCTGCTTCTTCTATGACAACACCACCGCACCTGTACGGCGTTTTTCTATTACCTGATTTCAAGATAACCCATCCCATCGATCACCTCTAAGACACTTTGATGTGTTTCCTACCAGGACATGTACTACGCATCCGTCAAGGCCTTGTACACGGTCGGCTACAGCACGTCACTGGTGTCTCTCACCACAGCGATGGTCATTCTCTGCCGATTCAGGTGAGTTTCACAGCGAGCTCAAGGCAGATCATGACAATTTTACTTGAATTTTTTTCCTTGGTTTTGGGGTTAGTAGTTAATCAAGTCTATTATGTAAGGAGGCATGCTGATGTAGAACTCCAATCGTCCAATCTTAATTTTCAGCTAAATGCAACAACCAGATTTAATTCAACAAATTAATCAGCAGGGTACAGGTTCTGTAGGACTTTAAGAAAAGAAGCATTTTCAATATAAAATGAGTACTTACTGACTCTGCTCATAAAGTTATTGGAAAATCTAATGAATCCCATGACAATCCAAGAAGAAACCAGACCAGAGTCTGTAGAGACTTGTGACAGCAGTTTGAAAAAAGAAAAAATATAAAGATGGAATCAAACTGTACAGTATTTCAGGAACACCCTTTGATGTGAAAGCGAGAGAAAGTTTAGCTCTCTCTCCGTTCTCCACCCAGGAAGCTCCACTGCACCAGGAACTTCATCCACATGAACCTCTTCGTGTCCTTCATCCTGAGGGCCATCTCGGTCTTCATCAAGGACGGGGTTCTGTACGCTCAGGAGGACAGCGACCACTGCTTCGAGCACACGGTTGGTGACGGCTGCTCCGCCGTATCATCACATCAGTTCTTATTTACTCGCTTGGCTTTCATGAAAAAAAAAAAAAAGAAAGACAGAGAACAACTATTACTGGTGGTTATTAGACGAGGTCATTTTCAAATCGAGAGGCTAACTGTTCCTTAATTACAAAATGAGGCTTTCATCATTTTAAATGGTCTCCAGGCAGACGCGATAATTGCTGTCAGGTTTGCGGTCTGAAGAACTCAGCATAGTTTTGGAAGTAGGTTCCCCACGTAGCTTTAAATAAGAGTTCACAGAAGAACCCTGCAAAATGTAACCACACAAAAATCGGCTTAAACTTCAGTGGCATGCAATTTATTCAATAAGGCAACATGCTATTAGACGAGTAGTAGTTTCTGTCAACAAACGGACAACAACCTCTTACGGCTTCGTATGCTAACAAGACTGTTGAAGAGCCGCCGGCATAATAAATAAAGGTAATTAGGCGCGCTAATAGCCGCAGCACGGCCAGGAGACATCTTCCATGTGAGTTTATTAACATATCAATGGTTGCTTTGCCCTTTATTTTGTTTTTAAACATGCGCTTCCCCCTCTGTCGCCATGGCAATCACAGGTCACCGGTGTGGCACGGCGGCCCCGGGAATCATATCGGTGTTGTAATCGCTTGACCTAACCGAGAATATGGAGTCTTACATCAGCGTGATGCCATTAATTACAGTCCAGCTGACATGAGGGTCGTTTGGCGGCGGTGAAGTTTTAGAGGCGTGACGTGCACGCATTCATCATCTCATGTTCCGTGTTGCAAGCCTAATAATAAGTCTATAATACGGATATTTGTCACCATGCCTGTTGTTGCCGTGGCTTTCTAGTCTAAATTTGAAAAATTGAGTAATAATTTAACGCTAAAATTTGACGTTAGCTACCTAATCACACATTTTGATTGTTTTCCAAATATGTTCATGATGATGGTGAGATATTAGAAAATGGTGTCGTCCCTCCGAGAGCTCCCCAGCCATGAGCAGCGCAGACGTGCAGTCGCAGATCAAATCAATAATCCTCCTGCGAGCTCCGGCCTGATGCAGCGCTCCTTGTCTCCCCTCTGTGCAGGTGGGGTGTAAAGCGATGATGGTCTTCTTCCATTACTGCGTCATGTCCAACTATTTCTGGCTCTTCATCGAAGGTCTGTATCTCTTCACTCTGCTGGTGGAGACGTTCTTCCCTGAGAGACGCTACTTCTACTGGTACACCATTGTGGGATGGGGTAAGTGTCGGACCCGCTTACAAAGTACAGTCGCTTCATGCTGAAAAATGCATGGCGTGTTTGCGTTTTCCTCGAGCCCTTCTTTTAGCAAGTTTGCGATCAGATTAAAATTTTACATTCCTTCAGGAATTATGAATGGTAGTAGAAGTGCATATATAAAAAATACAGTAGAATTGCTCTGCACAGTTAAGCTAAATCATCTTAGTCAAGTAAAGCCAGGAATATAAAAGCAGTATGTTGTTGTTTCTGTATATTAAGCAATGTGAGAGGTGCTGCAAAATATCTAATAATATAATGTTTTTACAGGAACTCCCACCATTTGTGTCACCGTCTGGGCCGTCCTGAGACTCCACTTTCATAACACTGGGTGTGTGTCAGCTACTGTCGATGGAAAATCAGCTCATCAGCTAATTAGGCTCTTTACTGTTTCATGGAATATGGATTGAATTTGTCACCAGAAAATAATAGAGCCCATGTGCAGCTGCAAATGAGCCTTTGTCTTAATTGTGTTGTCTAAATGAAAAGATAGACATTTCCTGCTCCATCCGTGTCCTTGCAATTGTATCCTCCGTGCATCTATCCAGCTGTTTACATTTCCCTTTTAAATGAGCAATGAATAAGAATCCAAAACAAAGTGAATAGTGTTCTATCATAGCTTTGCTCACTTTAAAATCATCCTCCTATTTTATTTTCCAGAGTGACTGAATCTATATATTTTTGTGAATGTTGAGTAAAAACCACCCGGTCCGAATTCAGCATGAAACATTCTTGTCGATTTCTTTCGTACGTTTTTAAATCTCCTACATCCCTCCGACCTGCCTTGTTCCTCTGAAAATGGCCGCTTGATCGGCTTTCTGCACGGCGCTTTACATTCCTGAGTGTCTGGGAAACATTGCCTGAAATGCAGCTTCTCTCTCCTCCTCCAGATGCTGGGATACAAATGAGAACACTGCCCTCTGGTGGGTGATCAAGGGACCAGTCGTGGCTTCTATAATGGTATGGACCCCCAATCATTGACATGGATCGCCTGACGGACTCGGGTGTAACTTCAAGTGTTTGTTTGTTTTTTCTCCTCTTTGCTCCACAGATCAACTTTGTCCTCTTCATCGGAATCATCATCATCCTGGTCCAGAAGCTGCAGTCCCCTGACATCGGAGGAAACGAATCAAGCATTTACCTGTAAGTTAATTTACTGAAACTCATGTCAATTTCATGTTTAGAAATTTTCACTTGTGTAATGAAAGGATAGTGATGTGTAATATTTTTCTTATTGTTGAAACATCACAAAAACTGATGTTTTTATCCTCTCAACTGTGATATTTCTTTTTCCATTGCACCATAAGCCCCCAGTTTTCCCGATAACCTCTTAAAAATAAAGCTGGCCGGATATTTGAGCACAGGGATGCTGTCGAATTGTATCAACTATCTTTGATTTTAACCGTCGTATTAGGAAATGTGTATTGATTTCTCTCTGAAATTAGCTCCCGAGAACATTGGACTTCTTATTTTCTAAAAAGAAAAGTTTTACATCTGCAGGATTGAACTCGCAACAGCATCGTTAATCAGACACCCAGTAATACTCCCGACGCCGGCGTGAGCTGCTTTATCTCTGTCTGTAGATCTCACACTTCCGGGCAGAACCAACACATTTATCAGTGGATTTTATTTTAGCTGTAGCAGCTTTATTTCCAAATTTATCACCCCAAAACCTCCGGGTTGTCCCCTCTTCTGCGTAACTTTCCCCCCCAAACATGATAATTTGTCGTACCTGTTGGCAGGAAGCTGCAGCCTCATTATGGAGTTGTACTGTAGCCAGACATCACTCCTGCATGGCTCCCACAGGATTGAGCCTTCAGAGACCCTGCAGATAATGCCTTTCTCATCTGTTGCTTAGACCTGTGCGTGCGTGACCAAGTGTGAAGGTGTGTGTGAGTGTGTGTGTGTGTGTGTGTGTGTGTGCTGTGTGAGACCGTGTGTCTGTGTCCCTAAAGACATTGTCTTTGTTGTATTGTTGTGCTGTCTTTGTGCTGTGTAGCAGCTGTGCTCAGAAATGCTTCAGTGAGCCCACACAGGCTGTTCAGCATTCGTGCAGGATGTCAGAGTTATCAACCATCACACTGTAAGTGTGGGAATGTGTGTGTGTGTGCGTGTGTATGTGTGTGTGTATTCGTCTACAGATGTGTGTTGGAATGGAAGGTGAGAGAAGCTGAGACCACACGTGTACGTTCATTCATGAAGCTTTTCACTTTAACCTCTCGACTTAAAACAGGAAAACATCTGCGCAATAAATTACATAACATTCATAAGCAGCCACACAAATATTATTATCTATCTCTCTGTGTAATCGATAACTGTGATATTGATATTATTGGTACAACTTCCATCTTTTCCTTTCATTGAACACGTTTGTTCCAGATTGTTTGTCCTCCCAAACGGCCTTGAACAGAAAAGTCAGAAAGTCCACACCAAGGAAGTGCTTTGTGTCAAGCCAGTGTGTGAATAACCGCACTTCTTAATGAAATGATAATTAAGATATACATTAAGTATTTTAGATTCCATACATCAGTTCAGGGAGAGAGCTTCCTCAGACTGTGTGTAGTGACTGGACAGAGGAGGTCAGACATGAAACGCTCCCCCTGCTGGAGGAGACAGGAAAGACAGGGACATCATTACACACATGGGCCCGGTAAACACAATTAAAGACATGCCAATTAGTAAATACGATATACTTTATTAGTAAGTACAATGCACTTTATTTCCCCACTCAAATACATAATACATAATACATAATGATATTGAATATAACTATTGGAATTGACTGATTGCTGGCATGTCATTTTAAGTTCTAGGGCTGCTGATGTGCTATTTTTTTCATCATAACAAAATTTTGTAGGGAAGTTTCCATGATTCTATAAGATTCCACACAACATTACAAACATCTTTAAAACCGTCTATTCTTCTATTATGACAAATGAGGCATGCAAACCTTCTCGATCCGGGTTTGTCCACGTCTCTCTCCCATAGAATGTGGCTTCATAAATACACACGATGATTTTCAGTGAGCCGACAGTTTGGTTGTTGGTTGTGCTTCTTTTTCGAGAAGTAATAAATTCCTCCAAGAATGTCGGCAAGTGAAACTAATTCAACTGAATTTAAATTTTAAATTAATGCAACTCGCATTTCCCAGCTCGGGAGGCAGCTGCGGGACCATGAAATGGAGAAGAGCTCGCCTCGGCGGCAGCTTTGTCCCGTCTGCCGTGACAGCGCAGCGTAAACCGCCTGGCTGATTCCACTCGTGAAATAGCTTCACTGTGCTTCGCTGTGACGTGTTTATGCAGCAGCCTTGTATCTCCGTACGTCGCTGTGGGCGCACGCTGCCAATACAAATGACCTGAAGGATAATAAAAAATAATCTGAAGCTGAATCCGTCTGATACGAGAGGAAAAGAGGAAGAATGGCGAGCGCGGACGTGTGTCGGTGGCTCCTCTTACCTGCCAGAGTTTGTCTTTGTCTGCTTGTGTCACTTGCATGTGTGTACAGTACGTGTTTACCCAGGGGTCTTGTAAACGCCTTCTATTGTTCCCGCGTGTATTGTCTATCTCTGTCACACACACGCACACACACATTTGTACAGCTATTTTGTGGTATTACTCACTGACCGACAGCCGCTCGCAGCCCAAACTGCCACTTTGAATGAGTTGTGAGTGAGCAGCGATGGTTTCAAAGTCAAACTGGTCCTTCAAAAGTGACCTGCACAAAAGCACTTAGACACACACACACACACACACACATACACTGACTGAATCCATAACCCAACATCCGCTCTCGAAGCAACACAGTTGTTGTCCATGTTGTCACTATAGAACACTTCCCAGCTTTCAGCGTCCCTTCACATGTGTGCAAATTCCACCCCGTCAAGTTGACAATGTTGTGTTTGCGTGTGTAACATTGATATGACAACGGGCGTGTTTCACACATTCGCCGATAACAACTCCAGGGAAAAACATTCCGACCAAAAACAACAATAATATTCTTTGAGCGGATGATTGACGTACAAATGGGAGTCTAAATTGTAATTAACTTGAAATTATACAATAATAGCATTGCATGTATTTTTGATCTCCAACTTCTATCAATAGAATCAGGAAAAATATCATCCTGGTTATGATATAATGTGTCACCTTTTGTGTAATAAGTGTGGAAATATTTGTTAATAGTATCAATTCATTGTTATTTCTCAATTTATTGTTATTTTTGGTCTTTTCACGCTTCTTGTGTTGATAATGAGAAAAAGATGAAATCTAAGTCTACATCTTAAACACAGTTCGTCTCCGAGTTATTTTCCGTTGAACTAATTGAAGATGTGTGTGTTAATGAGCAGGTCCCGACAGGAGGCAGAAAATGTGTCACAGCGTTGCGTCACTGCGTCCATGAAAAACACGTCCACATTAGGATGCCTTTGCCTCGTGTTTACACTTTGATCTTATTAAGCCATGTGGTGTGTGTGTGTGTGTTTGTATGTGTGTGTGTGCACGCAGGCGTCTGGCACGCTCCACCCTCCTGCTCATCCCGCTGTTTGGTATTCACTACACCGTGTTTGCCTTCTCACCTGAAGATGTCAGCAAGAGGGAGCGGCTGGTCTTTGAGCTCGGTCTCGGATCCTTCCAGGTATGCTGCCCCCC
>CAESWR010000263.1:156519-176122 GCA_903171835.1 Mullus surmuletus | reverse complement strand
CCCCCCCCCAACCCCCCCCCCAGACTACCCGGCACGTCCCACCCGGGCACCCTCTCTCCTCCGTCTCCAGCCTGTCTGCCGCTTTACCTTGAGACGACGTGGCATCGCTTCAAGCGTTGCCTCGCCTCGGCATAGCAGCTGTCATGCGCCGATGCACCGCTGTGGTTTGTTTCATCATTTTTAATTCCTGTCATGGATCTTTTCATGCAGTCAGCTGAATATTTGTGTTTTGCATGATTGGGAAAAAATGAGTTATACCAGAGAGGCCATGTTTATCCTCTTGATGAGGTTTTTTATACCGTCAAAAGGCTTTGGCTCGGTTACTTTTTTTTTTTTTCTTGAAAATGTACGTGGAAGGCTTGGCGGTAATAACGGCCGGGATGATAAAATGGGCTGATGTGGCTGTTTAATTATGTGTAAAGACCGGGGCGAGACCATCAAAGACAACCACACTGCTGTCCCTTCATGCACCTCATTTAACAGCGTAACAATGAAAGAATGATAATGGCGCAGAGAAATGAGACCGCCACATTGTTTCCACTTCCTCCTCAAAAGATTATACGTTATCCCGAGTGTCGCCGTTGCATCTCGCTCCTCTGCAGGTGTGTGTGTGTGCCGGCGATCGGGAACAACAGCTCCGGCGCCGCTATCGACGCCTTTTTACTAAGCATGAAAATCAATTTCACGTCTCAGCTACCGTGGCGGCGACGCTAAAGCTCCTGGTCCGACACGGTGTTTAATGAGCAGACGTGCGGCGGCGGCAGCGGGCCGGTGGGGGGGGGGTTTTCGCCGCAGAGAGGAGAATCGCACGGCGGTTTTGCTGCGCCTGCCCCGCAGTCATACACAACCGGCGCGCAACTCCCCGAGCTCTTGTCACTTTGTGTTTCGCCGCCGCGCTGAATGACGGGGGACGTTCCTATACAGATTAGAGCTTGTTTGCATAAAAGAGAAGGCTGACAAAAATGATGATAGACTCGCGCGAGATAACCTCAGAGGGGGGGGCGTGGCGTCCTCAGAGAGCCTCGCGGAACTTTAGATGAGAAGCGGCAGCAGCAGGCGCGGGAGGAAGCGCCGGGGTCCGGCGAAGAGCTTCAAAGCGGCGCCGGTTGGTATTCAGGACGCGGCGTGCGACACTTCAGTGACAAAGTCCGACCCCCAGAGCCTCGCTCTTTCATTTCTGCAGATACAGGTAGTGCCGGCACACAGGATATTGGAGGGGGAAGCGGCGTTGTCCACAAACAAAATGGAAGGGAAGTGAAAGTAGAAGGAAATGCAGCGGCGGCTGCCGGGCGATGGAGCTGAGATACGTCGGCGCGCGAGGCACAGGCCGTAATGAAAGCAGACGGCCATGCCAGAGACGGAATTAAAAGACGGGCAGCGGACGGAGGTCTGAGGAAGCGATCCATACAGATTAAGTGCTTATTTAGAATGGGGGAGGGTCGTGACTTTGACTGGCTGCTTTAAAGGGATAGTTCGGATTTTTCGACATGAAGTTGTATGAGATCCTCACCATCAGTGTGGTTCATCAGCAGTGACTTTTCCCCCCGCTGGAACGGAGTTCCGGCCCGGTTTCGGTGTTGCAGAAAGTAGTTCCAGCTAGTTGCTGGGGTCACACGGATAAAGCGTTTTGCTCCAAAAAACAACATGCCTTCAAGAGAGTAATCCATTTGCATCACAAATTCAAAAAAGTCTGACCTCGCAATCCCCCGGCACTATTTTCCCTCCCTTCGTATCACTGCGCGCACCTTTGCATCAGCTGAAGGAGGAAGGAGGCGGAAGTAGACAGCCGCGATGCGAGAGAAGACGCGTCGCAGCGGTCTCCTTCCGAGCATGTAAACGCTGTGAAACAGCTTATTATCGTGCGCGCAGTGATACGAAGGGAGGGAAAATACTGCCGGCTGCTTGTGTGGTCGGACGCAGTGGGGGAAAAGTCACTGCTGCAACACTAATCTCATACAACTTCATCTCAAAAAACCTGAACTATCCCTTAAAAAAACGGGCAGCAGTCTGGAGAGTAGCTGAGGAAGCAATGTAACTTGGAAGAATGGGAGAGGGCCATGACTTTGACTCGCCGCTTTAATCTCCCACTCCTTCCCCGGGATGTTTTCTTTTCGTGAGTACTCCGGAGCAGCAAAAAGCAAAGAAATCTTAGAGTCGTGGTGTGCGATCTCCGTGTCACGGCGTGGGAGGACAGGTGGACCCAAGAGCGGGACTCGGCAGCAGGCGAGGCGGCGTCCTCGCGAACCCACGTTTTATTTTTTCGGAAACCAAAGTGACAAACCGAATACTCGGGGGGGAAGAAACAAGACTGTGGCAGCAGGAAAAACAAAGGGCACATCTGGATGGAGACAAAATAAACAAAGAGCATATGACAACAGGCACTGGTGCAAGAGACATCGGGAGTTTACTTTCTTATTTTGGAAAAACTGCCTAGAAAAGTTGTGCCTGGCAGTTTTAGGTCCACCACAGAAAAAAAAATCAATGTTGCCCCAAATCTGTATTGGCAGGTCAGACCTCAGAATTTTGGAATTGCATCTAATGGATGAGATGAAAGGAACGGGGCCGCCTTCTCCAAATATTCATTATCAAGTGCAATTAATACATGAAAAGGAAGTGAAACCAGCATGAAGAAAGGAGGAATGGAATTTCAAGGTAAAACGCGTGACACTGCAAGAGGTTGAGTCCACAATAACAGTTCAGAGCGGGTTTGATACTTTGAAAATACCCAAATCAATCCCCTTTTATTGAAAAACTGGAAAACAGGCAAAACATTCATCTCTCAGCTTTTGCAAAATAATATGTAGCGCAGAGGAAGAAACTGAAAATAAAATGTTTTATTCATACAGTAAAAGAGTCTAAGCACCCGGCACACTGTTTGTTACCAACTAGGGCTGTCACGATATCAGATTTTCACTTCACGATCATCGTGGGCAAAAAATGTCAACAAATATGTGAATAATAATGGTAAAATCAATTAAATTGATCTTATGATTTTTTTTTCTCTTTTGGCAGATTAATTACAATCAAAATACCAGTCTAAGGTGGTATAAAGACCATATGAAAGCAGTTACTGTGCAACTGCATACAAAAAGTAGGCTGTTGTCAAGCGGCACTGGATCATTTACACAATATAATCACATGCACATTTTTAACACTATATGGAAATGTCATTTTTTAATACCACGATTATCGTCAATACCGGTATATCGCAACACCTCTATCCCCAACCAGCTCTGATTATTCTATTTCAGACGCCATCATGCAGCTATGTGTGTGTCAGTAACCACCCACCCACCCCATAGCCGAGGTCGTCCCCGTCCCTCCGCTCTTCACATCGGGTCACGCGGTGCGGAAAGCGGACCCGGTTCCTTCCCCTCCGGCTATTATGAAACAGCGGGGAGGCTCACAGTTTCGCTCCGACTTTGCAGGAGAAACACCTACACGGATGATGTAACCGTGTCGCCTGGGTGGGAGGGAAAGCTGGAGAGCGACTATTTAGGCGCTTCATTATCGACACTGTGTGACTGCTTTGGTATAATTTAGAGAGACGCTTGCAGGAGGAAGGGCAACGCCGTCTCCCAGTTACCCAACACCGACTTAGGTCCTTTTGTAGCTCATGGAACAGCTCTAATACGTAACTACTCCCTGTTAATTGTCTGGGGGGATCGCGTGGAAAAGAGCAGCGTGTTCCAACAGGGCCATTAGATGGTGTGTAAGAGCACCGCGTGTATAAAGTTGTATTTATGACTGTATGTAATTGCTGAACAAATTGTCTGTTCATTATTCCCTAATTGAATTTGAATCACCACTGTAAAGAAGGCTCGGAATTTGAATGATTGTGTTTTAAAGTGGACGGGGGGGGGTTGGGGGGGGGGTACATAGCCAATGCATTGTGATATGTGTGAGCATGTGTGCGTTTGCATGTCGGCAGTCAATAATCAAATACTTCTCCCATGCCTGCTGGGCTTTCTCATGTTTCTCTTGCTCCCTCTCGCCCCCCCCGCCCCCTTTCTATTAAATCCCCTCAAAGCGTCACGGTGGTGGCTTTAGTTGCGGTGGAATCAGGCTATTTAGGTTTTGGTTGCACTTCGTCCCCGCTCTGATATTGATGAATTGACTTCATAAAGCACTGAGACAGCACACTCTGTCGACAGTAATCAATGCCCAGATCCATTCTTTTCTCTTCATTTGAGGAGGCGTTTGGAGCTTTTCCCACCGCCGAGCAGATGAGCCTCGCTTTTTTTTATCTTTTTTTTTTTTTTTTCGGGGGGGAAATTGTCCTCCAAACGGGTGTCCTCTGCGCGATGCCTGACACATGCAAATTGCGAGCGTTTAACAAGATTGTCAAAGGGGAAACATCACACCCAGCCGTCGTATTTGCATGAAAAAAAAAAAAAGAAACGAACGTCCGAACTTCTCGCAAGAGCGGCATCCATCGCGCGAGCCTTTTTCATTTGCGTTATGCTGCTGTCTGGTTTGGTTTTCACCCCTGGCCCGATGCAGCCTGACAGATGCCCACAAACAAACTGTATGTGATTACGTAAAGCCAGTAAAGCACTTTCCTTAGGCCAAGGTTAATGCTTTTGTTTATTCATCGAGATACATTAGAGATGATATGCTCTTGTTAAGGGGGCTTTTACCAATTCAGGACACTGATGAGTGTGCGTACTGATCCGTATGTTTGGACACACAGCCATGGGGCTCAGTGTGTATGCTCAATTACATTATCTACTTAGGATACACAATGTTGTCATGGAAGGTCTACTATAATATGGACTTTATTTTGCAAATTCAGACGTATAAATCATTTCTAAACATAAAAAAACGAATCAAATTCAAATGAAACTCGAGGTAGCTAAACTGCGATGTGACCTCACTAACTGCTAACATTTGCACGGCTTTAAACACAACTGTTATCGGTGCTGCATTGGCTCATGGGTTCATATGTATGGACACTTGCCCCATTCAAAGTCCCTCCTCAGCAGTTGGAGGTCAAATCCCTAAATTTAGCTCTCAAAAGAATAATGAATCCCACCTGCGGCTCCTACGCCAATCATTGGCCAAGACTCAAGCTATGCAAAAATTATAATTCCTCATTATCAAAAGACGAGACTTCCCTCTGAACCTTCACACGGTGCCCAATTAGAACCTTTTCACTTCCAATACGATACCAATATTGCAGCCTTGAGTGTTGGCCGATACCGATATCGTTCCGATACGATATCAACTCGAATCATACATACTTTTATTACTTATTTTGTAGTATGGAATGTTAGAAGAGGCTTGATCTAGTGATATTACTCAAACAGAGAACAATAGTCAGCAACCGTTGCTATGAGAAAAACTGACCCATTTATTATTAACCAATGGGTTACATATAGAATTACTGGAGCGAGTCAGGAATGGACTGCTTGTATCAGACTGCTTAAATTGGAGATTTTAGATGCAGGCCGATATAATCCGATACTCGTTTTTTTCCTGATATCGGACCGATATCGGATTGGTACACCCCTATCCACAACACATCATCAACTTCTTCTAGACATCCATGGACAGTGATTGCTCAGAGGTTCGGAAGGTTCGTCAATGTGGAGTTTCCATTCAGCTTTCACTTTTCCAGTACGTGTAAATTTTGCAAGGCAGTGATTGATGTATCCGTGTCATTTCTGTGTATTGCAGGTATCCTGGTAATAACAGAGAATTTAGATGTCATTTTGCAGAGGCTAATGCTAATAGCAACTGCTACCTGTTTGTAGTACTTAGCTAGTTAGACATTCACTTAAGCGCCGCCCTGAGGTCAAAATCCCCACACATGTAAGCGGCGGCGGGATGGATCGGCGCAGCTTTGTGCTCAGGCGTTCGTGTTTCCCAGATGATGAATCACGCAGCATTATGCTCCGAGCACCGCTGCGCTCCAGTCCTGCTTCTCCGAGCTGGTAGCGCAGCTGCTTTGTTTGTGATTATTTTTCTGTCGGCACACTAATCATCTCAGCACTTTTGTCGGATAAAAACGCCACAGGGAAGTATCTCGGATAGATGGTGCCGCATCAACAGCTTGTCCATATTGCGCTCGCAAACGCTTTGGTTAACGGGAGACGTTTTGATCCAGTCGGTTCTTGAAAAGCCTCCAACCCCATCGGTTTTCTTTCTGGCCTTTGCTAAAAAGAAAGTTTTATTTTATTTTTTATTTTTTTATTTATTTATTTTTTCTTCTATGTGGGCTCAAGTCAGCAGTACACACAGTGCCACTCGGGAACTGGCTCATCACTGCTTGGACCAGGATCTGTTCAGAGTGTGAAACGCCTAAGCCAAAATAAATCCAGCGGCATTGAATAATTTAATTGATGCTTATTATAGATAGCGCTCAACTCCCCCACATTTTACAGGCTGGCTAAGCCTGACCCTAGGCGCTGGGAAAATGCTCATCTATGTCACTTTGTGGAGCCTTGTGTCTGTGTAACCTGCTTTCTTCATCGCTCCTCTCGCCTCTCTCTGCACATCGCCTCTGAGTCACCGTCAGAATATTACATCAGGGCCAGTGTTGGCGAAATGAATGGCGATAATAAGATCTACAAGTTAACACTCAAAAAGCAGGGATTCACTAAACTTTATGTCAAAACTTTTTATATGAATTATAATTATTCGCAGTTGGGCATCAATAAATGCAATAACAGCAGGTTTTTTTGTTTGTGTTTTTTTACGAGTGCCCGAGTCTTCGAATCACCTCACATACACACACAAACCAGATTTCCGACTAAAATCTCATTTGCTCGACATTACTTAGTGCACAGGTGATGTGTGATCCTCATTCGCACTTGGAGTCTGAGCCTCGAGCTCCCACATTATGTTTAACGAGTGCATTTACGCCGAGGAAGAGAAATGGATTTTGTAAATTCTTGTACTTCATGATCTCGCACGAGTCTACCAGCTGGATTTTTTGGAAGTATTTAAAGATATCACGCAGACGCATTAAAGGATATCTATGAATACTTCGCAATGACAGTTTCAATCAAGAGATCATTAAGCTCAAAAATCCTGCAAAATCCATCAAAGACGAATGTATTGTATGGGTTTTTTTCCTCCCTCCCTTTCTAACAAATTCTTCCCTTCTCCCCCCTTTCACAGCGATCCAAAATAGCAGTGTACGAGAAGATGTGGTCATACATGAAATCCGCCGAGCCCTCGGTGTTTGTTAAGACCACGCCCGATGGCGTAGCCCGGGTACGAAAGTCGAAGGGCAAGTTCGCCTTCCTTCTCGAGTCCACCATGAACGAGTACATCGAGCAGCGGAAGCCGTGCGACACCATGAAAGTGGGCGGGAACCTCGACTCGAAAGGCTACGGTGTGGCGACGCCCAAAGGCTCAGCATTAAGGTGGGTGGAATAATATAACAATATCATCCATGTTGTTATAGTATTCCACCTACCCTGATGTCCCCTGTTGTCATTCTCTTCTCCTCTTCTTGTTTTTTTTTTTGTTTTTTTATGGACACAGAGGTAACGGTAGTATTCTTTTCAATGCACTTGGATACAAAGGTTATTTAATGATAAGAGAAAAATGTATTTTGAGCGATTTTCTTTCCTTATGTGTTGTTACTCCATAGACGAGGAATCAAATCCGGCTAACAGCTAACAGCCATTTCATATTTGTGTCTCTCTTACTGTTGCTTTTCTCTCTCCTTCGATCTCTCCTTCTGTCCCATGTGCTGTCCTACCTGACTGTTGTGTTGTCACTTTTAATTTAACAGTTCAATGGTTTTTCAATTTAGCCTTTAAAAGCTGCGCTGTCACTTGTGACGAATGTTAATTGCATGATGTTTGTTGTTGTTCTTCTTCTCAATGACAAGTGTCCCCATCCCGCACACTTCAGTTCTAAACTACGTAACCCTTCATGCCACCTTTTCCAAGATTTAACACTGTCTTTACCTTAAATGAGCCTCTCTTATCTCTCCATATTCCTTAAATTCTTAAACAATTTGTCCTTTCCTAGACCATTCTGATTAACCGACTCTTGTGCATAAGCCCCTGCTTTGACAGTGGTAGTCTCTCTACCATCACCTATTCTCATGATGCTTAGTACAATAACGACTTTGCATTAGATTTCTCACGGACCTGTGCATTTTCTTACAAGTTATGTTTTATCGTTTCAAGAAATGCTGTTAACCTGGCAGTTTTAAAACTGAATGAGCAAGGCCTCTTGGACAAATTGAAAAACAAATGGTGGTACGACAAGGGAGAGTGCGGCAGCGGGGGAGGTGACTCCAAGGTCAGCCTCGATGTCACCACAATCGGGTACCATAGTGCAGAGTAATCGGCAAGGCTGTTACAACTACCAGACCATAACCAAACCAAATGCCCACCACCCTCCAACCCCCCCCCCCCAACCCCATTCCCCCCAACCCCCCCAACCAACCTGCTGCCACCCCAACGGCAGATCAACCAATCAGCCCCTAGCCGTCTGAGCAGACGCTTTGACACCTCAGCTCAAACAAAGGAGCTCAATCTTGGCAAACAAAAAAAAACATCGTAGATGCAGATTAATATTTATTCTTGTTAGTGAGAAAATGTTAATAAAGACGACTTCGGGGTGAATTTCTGCCCTGTGGTTGTGAAAGCTTTGTTTGGCTTATACATCTAAAGGGCAGATCACCTCTTCTCAGGTGCTTTGACTTCCTCCAGATAGATATAGTCCTTAAAGAGGCTTCAGACGTATAGAAATTCACCTTTAGGCCCTTTACTTTACCAGTTATTATGACAATCGTTGGTCCTGAAAGGGGGACAAAAAAAAATTCCCAGCTCTCCCTAATCAAGCTGAAGTTTTCTAATCCTGTAAAAGATGGCTTTGCATTAATTGATCCAGCAGCTGCTCTCACATCCACGTCACCGGCCCAGAACCCTGTGAGCTCTAAAGCCAGTGTGATGAATTCCTCATCACAGATTAAATAAATAAATAATAGACATTTTCTGAAAAAAAATGGCTGCTCATCCGAGGCCGACAGGGAGGCAAGGGGAACAGCGGCGTCTTGAGGGGACTAAGCATTGCAGGCAAACGTGAGAATTCTAATTAAACCCAAAGACTTGTGATTTCTTTATGATGACACGCCACCTGTGGTTTGATTCCACTACATGCACTTCCCACCGCGGCTCATTAATAACCCAGCTGTGACCCCTGTGACCATCAGATCTCTACCTCTTCTTTTGTGGTTAAATGATGAATGATTTTTCCATTACGGAGGCTAATGGCGCACACTGTGAAAGTCCGCTGGACCGTGACGACTAAGTATAACATTACCTAGATTATGTGCCATGACGCATTGTGCTGTTTTTTTTTTTCTCTCCTACTTCTTCTTCTTCTTTTCGCTGAATTACACCGACGGCGGCGTTATATTCTTTACGTTGCAGGTCAATGTAAAGACGAATGGCGCTGTCATCCCTGATGCAATGATAGAGTTGGAGTAATTGGCACGATAAGAGGCAAACTGCGAAGCCCCGGCGACCGCAGATTGTGTCATTACGCTCTTTAACGTCGTTTGTCATGGATCCGCCCGGACCGTGAACGGCGCCGCAGCAGCCAATCGGCTTCCAAATAAGAGGCTGCAGATCAGATATTGTCTGCCTAAGTGCTTGGGAAGGCGGTTTATATTGTATTAAATAGCCAAAAGTCCTCCTCCTCCTCAGTGTTTGCTAGCGCCTCCACGTTCTCACCGGGGAGGAGCAGTTTGGAAAGCGTGGCCTTCTCTGATGGTCAGTGTTGGGGGGTAACTGTAATCTCATTACATTTGACTGTAACGCAGTAATGTAACGCCTTACTGTTGATCAAAGATGGTATCGTTACTTGCGCTCCTTTACGGGAGGACATACGTGACATGTAGAGACGAAGAAGACGAGTGAGAGACGAAGAAGAAGAAGAGCGGCAACGCGTGCGTACGTACGAAAGGGCTGTGATTGGTCTGCGCCGCAGCACTCTGTCTATGAGCAGCTTTTGTATGGTGCAGCTTTTGTATTAGAAATACGGCTGTCGCGATGATTAAAAAATTAAATGTCATTATCGTGTTAGAAATGCACATATGATGATATTGTGTAAATGATCCAGTGCCATTGAAAAACTGCCTACTTTTTATATGCACTTACTGTTTTCATATTGTCTTTATACCACCTTAGACAGGTATTTTGATTATGATTAATCTGCCAAAAGAGAAAAAAAATCACAGATAAAGTTAAAGATCAATTTCATTGATTGTACCATTTATATTTTTGTTGATATCATGATAATATCGTTATTGTGACATTTTTTTGCCCACAATAATCGGGAAGTGAAAATCTGATCTCGTGACAGCCCTAATTAAAAACACCCGATGTTTAACTTAAATCGACTAATAAACTCGACACTGCTCCCTGTGGCTGCTCTGACGTTTTCGAGGCTTCCTGAGCAGTTTCAGAGCTTCCGCAGCCAATATCCACTTTTTCTTCTTCTTCTTCTTCTTCCAAGTCTCCAACTCGCCGTGACGTGTAGCGTGTCAGTCAACCACGATGCAGAAGCATAGTGGGGGCTTTACTTTTTAGAATAAAGACATAATGACGTTAAGCAGCGCGCAACAAAGTAAGGCATTGCTTTTGCTAATGTGTAATGGCTGACTTTTTTCCAGTAACTCCCCCAACACGCAGGTATGTACCGCCTCTCTCGCCTTCCTGGCTTGTTTTCTGCTCTCCAGGATTTCGGCGGAAAGCCCCCGATTGTAGGTGGAGCCAAGTTGTGTATTCCAGACATCTAGCGCATCAGCCGGCCCCGTCCATGCTCCAGCAGGCATCAGGAGGTGTTGGTATATCCATGAACGCACACGCGGTTAACGCGGCGCCTTCTCGGCCCCCCAGCGCAGCCCAGATTGAGTTTCAGACACAGAGCATGTTACGGGGTAATTGCATTGTTAATCAATGTCTCTCCGAGGCAAGACAATGGTCCGGTCCTCACAATCTGTTTCTCGGGATTGGCTATGAGGGATATACAGCGGCCTGATCTCCTCTCTGCGCATTACGCGTCGCATGGATTCCCTCGGGGGACGTCGTTCCCAGGGAGCAGTCGTGTCACTCATTTATCCGAGCGCCATTTTTCGTTGCTCGCAATTTGCTTCTCGTTTGCCCACCGATGGGACTGACCTTAACCACAAATGATGCCGCAATCCGTTTGCGGACGCGAAATGTGATCTTTATTGCGCTTTACAATTGTTTTTATTTCCCCTTGTCGTTTAGTCCAATAAAATATTTTGATGTTGGCATTTGCGCGACGTAACGAGATAAGATTCTTTTAGACAGACGGAGCGGCAGCTCGCAGTGGAATCGCTGCACTTATGCTCGGCGTAGTTTGCTTGGAACCGGCTCGTCTGACGTAATTAAGAAGCTCTTCATCACGCGTCACGGTTGAACATGTAAGAGCGGATTCATCTCGGCCTTTTCTGGCACCGCCGCGTGAAGCGATTGTAGTCCCTCAGTGTCGTCGTCGTTGGCGACAGTCACATTAGCCCTCTGATGTTTTTAATTGTTTGCTAAGACGACGCTCCCTGTTGAGCCGAAGGCGTCGAACTCTGCTCAGAAAGCCCCCCCTTTTGAACTCACCACCCACCCCTGCTAAGCTGGCTTCTTTTCGACACACACAGACGCGCAGATTGCAGCTGCGCGTCGCCCCGGTAACAGCGTCTGCCGATTACTCAAAGCGATATGGGTAGGTCCTGGCTTTAGAATAGGGCTTACAAAGGTAATAGGTAGAATGCTTGCTCTCTGTGATGTTGACACAGCCAGGAGCCCTGCTTTATCGCTTTGTAAAGTATGTAGTAGTTTAAAAGTTGAATAACATAAAATAACATAATATAATGTTATTTATGTTATTTCCCACGTGAAGAACTCCTGTAAACCTTGCAGTATTGAAACTCAGTGAACAAGGCATCTTAGACAAGCTGAAAAACAAATGGTGGTACGATAAGGGTGAATGTGGAACCAAGGACTCTGGAAGTAAGGTCAGTCGCTGCAGGTCTTTTGTACTGATTCCAAATTGCATTTTGACGTACTGTTCATATGCAAGACAAGACTTCTCTAATAGCTATAGCATACTTTTTTTTGTTCATTTGCTACACATAATTTCTTCTTTTTTTTAGCGTTTTTAGAGGTTTTTTTGTCCCGCCGCACACTGTAACGCAGTCTGAATGTGGCAAAATCCAAGGCACCGGATCCCCAAATTCTTTTTTTTTTTAACCCTCTTTTGCCATAGAAATTAGACACCTTTTTTTTATTGGAATAAACAGCTGTAATGCTAATCCTGTGGGGACATTTCTTTAGTGCCTTAAAGATATTTCAATTGACAGCCGTTGCCAGTTGTTGATAAATGCTATTTATGCTCATTTTCACTTTGACATTCATGATACTTTTGACCATTATGCTGCCGTTTCTATTTACCAAACTGTTAATGAAAATTTGATTTATTTGCGTTGTTACTAGTTTGCATGGAGATGTGTCTATTAGATTCTCCGGCCTCCTGCGGTGTGACGAAGCGGCGACGCCTTCTTATTGTGATGAGTTACTCAAATAGGACCTCTCAGAGCAGCGAGAGCGCCGCGGGGCGTCCTCTCCATCTTGCAGCTGCGTCGGATGCGGAGGCTGGGGGCTGCGTTTGCACATTGCAAGAAGTTGAGGAATGTAATAAACCCACTATTTAACCCTCTGAGATGCTAAAAGAAAAAAGAAAAAACAAATGGGCCTCCACCGCCAGGGTTGAGGTCGCCTGCTTGCTTTTCGGGGAAGTAAAAAAAAAAAAAAAAAAACGTGTCCATGCTCATAGGGTTAAACTGCAAATAGTAAAACTCTAATGAACAAATTTTTAATGAATATGTTTGGTAGGTAAGCAGCAGCAAAATGGTCTTTTTTTTAAAAAAAGCTTCAAAGGAGCTTCATCTGCTATGAATTTGACTGTACTGTGTGACAGTGTTGGCCCTTTAAGAGTTATACGTACATGTCGCCAAGAGCAGTGCAAAGACAGGGAGCCTTTGAGAGCTGTCGACCTACGCGACACTGACCAGCTTCCTAACATGGTCACAGAGCAGACGCCATTGAGCGTAACCGTAGCGCCAGGGGAAGGGAGAGCTCTACATTCACCGGCAGACAAGAGTTCTTTCTCCTCAGCTGGAGAAGGGTTTGACTGTGGAAGTTCCTCCTAATGAGTGACAGCCAGTTCAGTCAAATGCAGACCTTCAGTTTTTCTGTTGCTTGTAGACATTAGCGTCCATAGCGCCAGTGAGATAGCGTATGATGACATTTTCAGCCACAGTCAATGTGAGGCCTATAGCTTGAAGGGTAAAGGCTGTTTTGTTTCTCTGCTCTGCTGTCCTTGCTCCACTGCCAAACTCTTAACTGTGTTATTCACTTTCCCCCAGGACAAGACAAGTGCTCTCAGCCTAAGCAATGTGGCTGGTGTCTTCTATATTCTGGTCGGAGGGCTGGGGCTGGCCATGATGGTGGCTCTGATAGAGTTCTGTTATAAATCACGGCAAGAAACCAAACGGCTGAAATTGGCCAAGAATGCCCAGAATTTTAAGCCGGCTCCCCCGACCAACACCCAGAACTTTGCCACATACAGAGAAGGCTACAATGTATACGGAACTGAGAGCGTTAAGATCTAGAGGTACGTCCCCCGAGCCGCGCGCCAGAGATGAATCATTTAGTCTCCTGTCATATCAGCGGGAGTAAATAATTCATTTGTACGGTATGAGTTTCTGTGTTTGTGGAATTGTTTGTGCCTGTCGTGTCGGAGGCTTGCGGAACACATATGCCTTCCTAAACAGAGGAGTCTGAGATATTGTTCGCGCCGTGTGACATGCAGTGTCGGGGGCTGCGCCCCCCGAGCTGCGCCGCTGCAACTAGATGTTTGCACAGCGTCTTAGAAGGGACTGAAGGTGTGATCTTTAGCTTCAGATGTTCATGTTGTCATTTAAGGGCACTTGATAGTGTGAAAAATGTATCTTTTTCACTTGTTTTATAGCAGATAATACTAGTACTTACCAACTACTATAACATCACTTGATCAAGCCTTTTCTAACATTCCATAATACGAAATAGGAAATAAAAGCATGTATGATTCATGCTGATGTCATATCGGATAGATATCTGTATCGGCCAATAGTCAAGGCTGCAATATTGGTATTGTATCAGAAGTGAAAAAGTTGTATTGGGACAACCCTAATCATTATTATTATTATTATTATTATTATTAGTAGTAGTAGTAGTAGTAGTAGTAGTAGTAGTTTCATTATTATTATTGTTATTATTATTATTATTATTATTATTATGTAGAAATGTATTTAATCTGAAAAAGAATCAGTGATAACAAACTAAAATATTCATTGGACGCCTTCCCTCTATAATCAAGTCAGCCCAGTATAATAACGTTGCTATCACAAATTGCCACATGTGAAACACACAACAATGGTGACACTACAGGCTTGTTGTCCAAATGACTGCTCAAAAATATGACTCAAACATCAGGTGAAGAGTCATGCTGTTTGTTTGCGCCCCCACCCCCCACCCACCACACAGGCCACTCTGCTTTATATAGATCTCATCTGTATTTATCAGCCCGGCACATTGAAAAGTGACACTTAAGGACACCTGCAGCGTCATAATCTGACACAAAGAGCCACTAATCAAGTGTCAGAGTTTGACAACTCTGGAGTGCGAACAGATCGGCGCGCCATATGTTAGTCTTATTAGATGCGGGGCGAAGCAGAGTGTGGTGGGGTTTACCAGAGGTTTTTTTTCCCCTCATAAAACGGCTCCTCAGAGGTGGCATTTGGTTCCGTGGCTTTGTGGGCGCATGGCAATTTACCCGATTATTAATTAAAAATATCGATTGGTGCAGCGTATAGTGTGAGCAGCTCTCGTAGGGATAATTTCTCCCACTGAAAGCTCATTTCCCCGGCGATGCCACGGGAAGGGAAATGCAGCCATTCGAAAAGCACAGAGCTAAACAAATGGCAGTGCGTACTGTTAAGTACACTATTAAACTGTTAGTTTTATGTCTGATTGGATCGTTTGCATATGTGTTCTGCTTTGTCTCGTCAAACAGAAAGTGTGACGCATCTGTTTGCAGACACGCAGCTGCACCGCAGAGCGACGGGGCCCAAATTGAATCGGCTTTGCACAAAGCCAACGCTTTCCGCCGATGTTTTTCAAGAGTTAAACTTGTAAACTTCAGAATGTTTTCTTTACTTTTCAAGCAGTTTTTTCTTTATTTTTTTATTCATGAATATTTGATGTTGTTAAGGAAGGAGAAAATGCTTTGCAATTGGAGGTTTGGGAACTAAAATCAGAACAGAATAGAGATGAGTTTGAAAAAAAAACATACTTTTAGTCGAAACTTTCTCACCTTTTGCATTGTATTATCCTTCACTTTAAGCCGTCATAGCAGAGAGTGTGTACGTTTCGCCCAGCAAATCTCAACCCCCGCCATGTTTACCTTTTCTCCGTATGTTGACACAGGTTTAGGAAACATTTCCATCGTCCCTTACAACTGTGACTAGACATCAATGAAAGGACAGGATCACAGGAATTGAGCTCCGAGCCAAATCCTCTCGGGCGGACACGGCATGATAATCTGCAATGACGACACGACTGGACTGGTCATGGGAAGAGCTGACGCGGTTCCCTCCTCTCAGTGCCTTACGGAAGTCCAATCAATGCAACTCATTCACAATGATTATTGCTTTTTGCTTGAAAACTCATACAAAACAGAAGAATGGTGCAGTGATTAAGAAATATATATATAGATATATATATATATAGAGACACGTATATATAACACATTCGACATGTTACAATGAATGAGAGAACTAAAGCCATCATTTGCAACCCTAAGCACATTTTGAAGTGCCAGAGAGAAGATGAATCTTATACGACGGGGGTGTAATTGGTTTCTTTTAATCAGAACGGTCAGATTAGTCTTCATCCTTCTGCTGCCAGATTTTCACTGGTTATATGTGTTCAAATAGGTTTATTAGGCCTCCTCTGTGCACTGTAAGACACTGGTTACTAGACAAATAGCTTTTATACTGTTGTAAGTCACTCGCAGTGACCTCCTCTTCGTTTTAATAGACAGATTGATCTCGCCAGAGTGAAACGCCATTAAGCCCCAAACAATTACGAGTGTGTTGTTTGTACTCTAAAACTCTGGTGCTGCTGCCATAGTCTTCTGAAGGTTTGACGGGACTCACAGATGAAGAAGATGGTCTGGTTCTGGCTTCGACACACTACGGAACCAGGTCGTGACTCGCACTTCCAATACTGCCAAGAGTGTGTTTTGTATGACAAAGAGTGTGTAAAGAAACGTGTTCATGCTTGATTATGAAATCTGTTTGTGATTTAGAGTTTGTAAAATATCAAAAAAAAAAGGGGGCGGGAAGCCCTCCACCACAGAAGGGTTCGCTCCTCAAAGTCCCTGAAGTCGAGAATCATTCAAGTCTTCTGTACATGAGAGTAAAACCAAACAAAAAGGATAATTCAATTGTAGATTAACTGCAATCCAATTAAAGGATAACAGTAATGGCTTTTAAACTGTAGTGTTTTGGATTACCTTACCGTTTTCTTTAACAATTGCACATTTTACAACAAGCTGTGGTTTGCTTTTAATTTGATTTCTTTTAATGAGCATTACAGTGTTTGGTGACTTCACATAGTAAATGAAAATTTAAAAATATAAGAATACAACAGATAATAGATTTAAACAAGGTTCTAACAGGGAAGGTCCTGACGCTTAGCACATTTCCATATTGCTGTAATAATTTCTTTCTTTCAAAAAGACTGTGATTCCATAGGATTTAGGACGATAATTATCTAATCACCTGAAACTATGGGCCAATAGTTTTATATATAAAAAAAAAAAATGAAACTGATAATGTGAAGAAAACAAAAAAAATGACTTGAGAAGATGTGTAAATTTAGATAAATGAGAATTATTTATATTACATGATGAAAGATTTTTTTTTGGTTGTTTCTTTTTTGTCTTTTTTTTCTCTTCTTTTTTTTAAAGAAATTGCATGTGAAATCAGTGATGCTTGACAAGCTCTACTACTCACAAACTGACCTTAGGTTAACGTTTAGAAATCCAGCCCTGGTTTTTTCTTTTGTAAATCGGTTTCACCTTTTTTCTTTCTCCTAAGCCTCACCTTCTGCAAAGACAAAAAGTCGCCAGGCGTAGTTGTGGGTACAAAAGAGCAAGAGATGCATGCATAATTTGCTGAACCTCATTAGTGAGGCGCTGTACAGAGAATTTTAATACATTTTGTAAATAAAATGTACAGAAAGCGTCCTGTGTGTGTGTGTTACTTGCTGGAAACTCTTAAATGTGCTGTGGTGCAGGGAAGGCTGGAGCTAATCTGCCAATGGGCCACCTAGTCTCTTCTCATTCCCTGCCATCCTAAAATATTGAAAAATTTAGCGATAGGGTCTGTGTGTTCCGTTAGATAATTGGATTGAGCCTCTGCCTCTGCCTCTGTGTTTTGCATTCCGGACGTCGCTGCCGCGCAACCAGAAGCCGCCATATCCGGGCGAAGGGGGGAGGAGCCGTAGAGGAAGACGCCCCAGATGCCGGCGGTTCGCCATGGTTGCACCTGTTTGCGTCTAAATGAGAACATAATTTACAAAAATGGGCATCATGCTGCACCGAGCAAGACGTGACAACAGCAATTAAGAGCATAAACTCATTTGGAAATTGCTTACGGTGGTAATAAATCAAGAGAGGAATGAGCTTGTTTTCGACTGCTCACGTTGGCCCCTGCTGGATATTAAGAGGAATGCAGGGTTGAGGCTGATGATGTGAGATCATAACCAGCACTCAAGTTGTTAAAAAAAAAAAAAAAATGTCATCCCCCTTCAACTCGAGTACAGATCATAATCATTTAAAACAAAATCTACACTAATTTTTTTTCTCTTTGCACCACCAGTGTGAGGTTCGACTTGACAAGTAGGTGCGGCGAATTGATGTCCCTTATCGGGTTGAGCCTCAGCGTTTTGGAGTGTGTCGATAGAGACGAGCGTCTTTGATTCCTGCACAATAACTTCCAATCAGCCCACTCCGGTGGGTTGTCAGTCCCGGGAGATGCGAGCACCCCTGCTTCATTGTCTGTTCCACTCGAAACGGGACCATAAATAATACAGTGAGCGTAATGATGTATTGTAGAAGAGTTGACAACTCACGAATGAGGAAATTAACTCATTAGAGGTGGGCTCGCTTTCTCATAGGCTTCCATACAACCAGATTTTACAGTGTTTTGACCCCCTGCTGCCTCACAGAATGAATCAGACCTGAGAGCTTCACCCGTTTGTATCTTAAATTTCCTCCCCACAGAAGGTGCATGACACCGTAGCGCTATAAATGCGAGTAATCATAGCAATTTATTGAAGTATTTTGGCAACATAGCCTATTTTGGGTGGTGTATGTGTGTGCGTGGTGAAAGGGGAAAGACCTCCCTCCTCTACCCCGCCATAAATTATAATTACGGCCTCGGGTGTAAATGTAGTATCAGTAGCCAGACCAGCCCCCCCGCAGAGAAAGAGAGGAGTTGGGGGTGTTTCCCCCCCCACCTCCCCTGTAATGGTCCAAGATTGAGCCGTTAGTCAGTGGAAGTGTGTGTGCATGTTTTGGATCAATAGCGAGCACCATCTGCTTTACTCTCACTCTCAAGCCTTGTATCCTCTGATTGAGGGCTCCATTGACAGCTTCATCTGGCATGTGCCCCCCCCAACCTCCCAACCCCCCCAAACCCCTTTTCTCTCTTTACACGATCCTTTGTGACACAATCAATAATGTATTATTATAACCACCAACTGCTTACAAAGCATACTGCACACACACACACACACATCGTATCATTCTGAGGCAAGTTTGCAGCAATGAAAACTATATTTCACAGAGGAGGTGCTAAAGGAAATACAGGAAAAAAAACAAAAAGCGGACAGTTAATCCTCTCACCCCCCTCCCCCCCCCCGCTCATTCCTACACTGTTAATTCTTCAATCAACAGAATGTTCAATAGATTGCCCAGACAGTCTGTGTCATTTCACGAGTCTGCGTTGTGATGGGAAATCAAAAATAAAGAAATAAAAAATGAATTCCTCCGCCTTCCTTTCCAGAGATATAGCTGCCACAGCTCAAATAACAAATCCAACAAACATGGCAAAAGACCAGTGTTTTTTCATTCTTTTTTTTTTTTGGGGATGTAGACACTGTGATTCACAATTTATTCACTGCACCAGAGCTGTGGAACCAACTCCGCCTGGTCAAACGCTACAGTTCTATCCAAACCCATTTTTCCACAAAGCATGAAATGATATTGCGTTTTGTTCTTCCATTGCTTCAGTGCCTTTTTGTGTGTGTGTGTGTGTGTGTGTGTGTGTGTGTGTGTGTGCCTGGTTTTTGCTTTTGTTGTTTGGTTTTTTTCATTGTTATGCCTGGACTGCTTTCAAGCGGGGAACAAGACAACACGGGGGAGT
Organism: Mullus surmuletus; assembly: GCA_903171835.1. NCBI lineage: Eukaryota > Metazoa > Chordata > Actinopteri > Syngnathiformes > Mullidae > Mullus > Mullus surmuletus. The sequence continues at coordinate 156,597 of CAESWR010000263.1, read as the reverse complement.
GGTACGGGCGGACGGCACCGCACTGCAGCACAGGATGCTCATAGATTCCCTGGAATGAGTTTACTCACCTATCAAAGG
>CAESWR010000263.1:116530-136403 GCA_903171835.1 Mullus surmuletus | reverse complement strand
TTTTCTGCACATCTTTACTGCTCTGCATTGACTTTCCGTCTCCCCTCTGACAACATAAGCTCCTTCCATTACTTCGGCACAAATGTTGGATTTTTCGCCGGACTCGCCTCGGCCCTCGGCGACTCGTCATCTGTTTCGGGTTGTCACGGCCAATGTGTGTGTTTGCGCCGCGGCGCTTTGTGATTGCTCAGACCGGATTCATCGTTCATCAGCATCCTTTCACGCTATCACCGCCTGCCAAGGTTTCACATCCCCTCCTCCAAACTTGTAAATTCTCTAAACAATAGCGCTGTGATTTCGACATTGGGAGACAAAATCAGGCTTTGGCGGTGAGTTTGCTGACAGAAATGACAAAGCGCATTGACTTCATTCAGAACCTAGTTTTTATCTTTCGTCCAAACTGCTTCTGCCGGAAAGAGTTTTGCATGCAGTGCTTCATAACATTGCACCATGAACTTTTTTCCGTTGCTCATATGTCTTGGTGCAGAATTGCCCCCTGTTACCATGGAGATATAAGCAAACTCCAGTATTTGCATGTAACTATGTGAGACAATGTATTTTCCAGTAAACAGAAAAGGCTGAAGCGTGAAACGCGCCAAAGATTCTTGGTCAAAATGGTCAAAATGTGACTTGGCCATGAATTGCCTGAAATGTTGTGTTTGGCATTTTTCGTTGATTTATTGATTTTTTTTTCCTCTCTATTAAACAGAACAATGTCTGTGCTGCTTGGCAAGGTAATCAATACAAAATTGAATTTTTCCAACTTCGCAGTACAGACTAGCAGCATCCTGAGTTTATATAAACAGCAGAAAACAAAAAAACGTCCTGGGAAAGAGGGTGAAGGCCACGGAATATAATAGTTAAGGTAAGATTTTGGTTCAGCTTGCCAAATCAGTCTTGTACAAGTCTACTTTCAGTCACAACAGGATTGCAATATGTGAATTTTGAAAGTTTTGTTTCACAAATGTTGTCATTTTCATCACAACAGTTTGATAGTTAGCACGGTAGACCTATAGCTAAAATATTTTAATTCATAAAAATGCACATTATTGTTTTTCTGTCATTGTAGAGGCCTAGCAAAATACTCTGTGGCCATGAAAGTAACATTAGGCTAAGCTAACTGCTATTTCTATTGCCAAAATGACTGCCATTAATATTCAGGTGGACGGTTAAATCCCCTACACACACTTCAAATCCTAAACTTGAGCCCAGGCAAGCCACTCAACTGCGGTAATGCGATGTTTGCACATTGTCCGTTCAGGGGAGGGACGGAGCAGAAAGGTCAATTCTCCAATGTTGATTTTGACACCACTTTTGCCCAGCTGTGCGACAGCGAAATCTTATCCCAAATGAACACTGATTGCCAGTAATCACTGTCCTTTCCAAAATGAAGCCACAAAGGACTGCCTTTTAGGCTGTTAATTATAGAATTCAAAGCAGACAAAACTGAAAGCCCTTGACAGTCATTTAATTGCACTTTTAAATCATTCCCTAATTGTATCGGAGGCAGAGTGAACTGACAGCCTGAAATTACAGTAGGATGCTGGCAGCTGCTTTGAAGGTGTAAAATCTGTTATTTCTGTCCAGACATTATCACAGCGATAATGACATTACCTTATCAGCTTATCCGCCATCCGAAGGCGTCCTCCTGGTCAAGGATGATGACACCGTGTGGGCTATGACTCGACAGCAAGGTGAGGACACGTCTCGTCAGCCTCTTTAGTCACAGCCAGAGGAGACGCTCACATATTCTCTGTCTAACTGATACTTGCCTCATGATTCCATTACCTGGAGTGCCAGAGGGCCCGCGGGACAGGAGCCATGCACGCACCAAGCCAAGAAGCAAGTGAAGGCAGGGACGAGATGAAGGTAGAGGCTGGGTGGACGAGGGGAACATGAATATATCAAAAAGACTTGAATGTCTCCCTCCCTGGCAAACAGATTGCCTGGGTTGGGTAGATTTCATTCCAGCCATACGCCTCAAGGATGTACTGGCTCTTCTCATTTTAAGGCTCATCTTCCCATTTTTGCATGTTCAACATTTCGTGATAATAGGGAAACTGGGTCAAACTAGCACTCTCATATTCCCACCACATCATTTCAATGGAGGGAGAACTTTCCAGCGTTCGCATTGTACTCAGGGGTGCCGGAGCTAGTTTTAATTTGGCGGGTGAACTTTGGTGGCTGCTGTTTCCCAGCAGGATGCGGAAGCAGCCGGTTTGTTTGACCGCTCGCGCAGCAGCGGCGTGGGAATAGGGCAGGGATAAAATAGCTGTAGGCATTACTCCTGCCCCAGGACTCATTGCAGAAAGGACAGGTTATCAAATCCACAATCTTAACAATTGCAGCGAAAGTTTGTGCCCTAACACAGAACAAAAATAAAAGAAATACACACATCCGGGGAGTTGAATATGAGATCAGGGATGCCCCAAAGTAATTTACCTAGACTGACCCAGTGCATGAATAATGTACAGAGGCCATAAAAAAAAGACCTTTAATGGTTTTTACCTCGGTTTATGCAAACCGTCCCAAGCGAGGTGACATTACAGAAGAGTCATATGGAAAAAGCGGTTACCGGAGCAATGCAGACCATAATAAACCTGCTGACGGCGGTAAGAATGACGCACGGTTTACACCGGCAACTCTGCTAAGGAATTTCTCAACACAGCGCGGTCCAAAGAGGCAAATAATAACAAATATTTCCGAAAAGCAGGAGGAACGGCCGGCACTGAAAAGGAGCGGACGTGCGAAAAAGGAGGCTCGAGGTGGCGAGAGCGAAAGCGGATAGGGGGGAGGAAGAGGCAGAGGAAGGAGACGGTGAAAGCGAAGGTGCTGGAAAAGAACCAGGTGAAAGACTATAGGTGGCGATTTGGACGCCACCCAGACACCTGGAGATGTTATCAGGTTGCACCGAGCGCGGCTTTGTGAATCAGAGGCTGGAACTCTGCACGAACTCACATTTCAAGGGTGTCTTTTTTCTCTTTTTTTTCTTTTTTTAATATATTTTTATCCCCCCCCCCCCTGCAGTCTGTGATGATAGCGGTGTTTTAAAGCAGGTCAATCTGATAAAGCGGCTGCCGGGACCCCCGGTGCCCCACTTTTGCTTGGCGGTAATCTGACGGAGGGAAGTGACAACTGGACTGGCGGGCGGCTCCTCGGGGTCACATTACACACACCGGGTCGGGAAAAGATCATGCACATAAAAGTGTAAGTCATGAAAGCACAGTAAATACTTCAGTGGTCCGCTAACATACTACATGATATTCCTTCCCGGGTGTGTTGTTTTGACTTTGAAGCGTGACCGTAAAGCTGACGTGGCGAGATAATATATTTTTTACAGCGTGCAGTGAAAAGAGCGGGACATTTTTCATCATCCATCAGGATTCCCGACAGTTAACTTTAAACATTTTTGACATCAGTCTGTAACTGCACGGGGAAGGCAGAGCCCCCCCCCACCCACCTCCTCTGATTTTTGCGAGAGTAATCCACGTGTTTATTACCTCTCGTTTACATTACTGTAAAACTCTTCGCACGTTGCTCTCGGATGCGTCGCCGCTCCATCGCCTGCGGTTAGTATAAAATGCAGCTGCTCGCCTTTTTTTTGACTGGAAAGACACCACGTGACGGCGCCGCACCTGCGCCGGCCCCCGTTCTTTGGCTTCCCCGTCAATCTACTGACACAGTTTTTTAAAGGTTTATTGCCTGTTTTTAAGTTGCTAGATGTTTTTGGCACCACTTAACATATCTGAGCTCTTACATCCTCATATATGATGTAAACAAGCCAGATGCTGCAAGATCTGAGGCGACAGAGCCCCCGGGTCGGAGTGGTCTTTGCAGCGGACCACCTGTGCAATTAGAAGTTCCTCAGAGCCTGACTCTTTTCTCCGGAATTCGGTTTTGAGGTGAGACACCAGCTACTAACAGCCAAGCGCTGCCAGCTACAAAAGTTGTAGAGTGGCCGCTGTGATGTCACAAAGATTGAGCGAACCAGTGCATTTCCACGTAATGTCAAGTCAGTCAATTTTAACTGTTTTGTGTCAATTTCTCAATGGAAGAAACTTGACTATTTTGTGTTGTTTTGATTCTTTTATCCATTTAGCCCATTTAACTTCATATTTTGTTGTTGCCTATATATTTGTTCCTTAACTTATACAGCATTTATGAATAAGTAGTGCACATTGTTATTCTAATATCTTATTTTTATCTCATCTTTTATCTTGATATTCTATTTCTATTTTATTCTTATCTTTGCACCTTATTTTTCTCACTTTGTGATTGTTAGAAATGTGCTATACAGGCTACAATGTGCTATATGTGCTCTCCAATTGGGGAAAAAAAAACTTTGGCAAATAAAAGCACCTAAGAATAAGTTCCTTGTCCCTGTGTAGATAACCACTCCACACTCCAAACCAGTAGGGGGCTGCGTATTATCAGAAGTGGTATAGGAGATCAGAGGGCTTATTCATGTATGTAAAACTACTGCGTTTCCTGAATAATGTGCTTTAAGTAGCCCATGTACAAGCAGTCATTATGCAGTATAATGACCTCTGTACGTATTTGATCACTATGCATTAACATTCACTCTGCATCTTAATGTCACCACCGGTCACGGCCGAGATGCAAATCACTTTATGAAATGTTAGTAAATGGGGGACATCTTAAAGAACTACTTTCTTAAGAAAAAAAAAAAAAAAAAAAGGCGCTTTTTCAAAAAGGAAAGATAAGTACAGTATGTTATTTCTTAGCACTGGGTTTTCAGTTCCCGCGTGCCCTCTTAGGTCAAGGAAAAACAAGCCCAAATTGGGGAAAACAACATAACAATAATCGATGTCTGCAAACACGAAGAAGTCCTTTCAGCAGCGATGATTACGGCTTAAAAGGACCCGACACAATGAAAGGCTGACAGTCACTCATCTTTAGACGGCGCCCCGGCTGAGAGCGGGAAGGGGGAAAGCAGCGGGAGAAGGAAGAGGGCTTTTTTCCACTGAACATTAGTCCTTGGTTCTGTCAGTCAGTGCTGATCTAGCCTTTTTGTTTCCTTGCTGATTCCTCTACTATTCCTTGTGAAATGCTAATATAGCAACTTAGTGCTCCGGCGTCAGCCTTTCCCAGCCTTTGCCTCTCATCTTCCTATCTCCTGGATGAGATCACTCTCGCTCTCTCTCCCTCGTCTGTCCCTTCTATCTCTCCGTTGGAGTCATGCACAGCGTGAGCAGCCAGCGAAATAAGAGTTCGACTCCAGTTTGTTTTTTTTCGATATATTTTTTTAAACACGGGAGAAGGTCAGCAGACATGTAGATGTTGCATCCTCCGAGACGGGGAGGAAACAAGCAGCCACATGCTATTAAACGCTGCTCCTCGCCAACGGTTCGCCAACGCACTGACCTTTCTTTGTACCGTTTTTGAAAAGAACCAATTTCAGGCACCTTTATTCACATTGTGCGCGGCTGAAAGCTATAATTTCGGGCTCTTTCTCATAACTTACTCTGACAGTTCTCTCGGTATACCTGAATCCCCGGGCGGCTCGAGAAAACATGAGACAGACTTGCATGGCTTCTCGACACATAACGGCGGATTTCTTGCGATAGAGATGCGCCGGCTTCTTACATCTGTCTGACAAACAAATCAAACTATTCATTCATCCAAGGGAATGAATGTGATGACAATTAAAAGGGCCTCTGCGAGGGGGCCCTCTAACAATCTGCGTGTCAGCCAAATCCAGCGTGCGAGGAGCTCCAATGTGGGTGTAATCAAAGAATCTGATTGCGCGGCGGCGGCGGCTGTATCCGAACCTCGCATCTGACTTGCAGAGGAACACTCAAAATTGCACTTCATATTATGATTACAGCGTGGCACGTCTGCGCTCCATCAGATCGGCGGCTTTGCTTGGCTGAGTCCTTCCCCGGTATCTGTTCTAATAAGCAGCGAGTTAATCGAGAGCGTAGACCAACACAGCTTCCCCCTGGGAGCAGCCAGGCAGTGCTGCTGACTGTGGCGCTGACAGCCAGAGAGCATTAAGCACCGGGCTACTGCCGCCCAGTGCAAGGGCTCAGTGAACCATGACGGTGTCATTTCTTTTAATAGGGCTTCTTTCTTTCTCTGTCTCTCATAGTCTGCTTCCTCTTCTCTCCGCCATAGTTTCTTTCTCCCCTCCCTTGTATTGCCGACTATGAACCTTCCCTGTTCCTCTAAACAACCCTTATTTCCCAGCCTTCACTCCCTGCCTTTCTTTTCTTTAATCCCAAACCTCGCCTGCCTATTTAAAATGCAAGACGAGGGGATGCAGTTGTTGCCGAGAACCCCAACGGCGTGTGGGGAACTCTAATTGGTTTGCTTAACCTTCAGAGCACAATGAGCAGGCTGTAATGAAGGCTCATGATTCATGGCCAGGTAATAAAGCTGAAGAGGGCCGTTTACCCAACGGCATACACACACATACCGCAAGACGCTCTGTGTAACACACAGCTGCATATGGGATTTAACACAACATCGGGAGTGTGTTGTCAGACAGGCGTATGGTCCCTAATAAAGCCTTAAGCTATTCTACTGAGAGACTGTTGAAAAGCATTCCTTCTTGGCAAGTGATTTTCATCAAAAACATGCAACCAACATGGCAACCCTGTGCGGATAATTTAAATGCTGGACGCCAGAGGGGAAAATTATTAGGGCATGTGACAGTTGACAACTTAATGTGAAAGTTTTCCGGTCAGCGGCTTCTTAACACAAAGCCACCACAGGCTTTTGACAGAAGGCTTTTACGTGGACAACACACACCTTGTAACTCTCACTCGTTGCCCACAGACAGATTTCATGGCCTGTATTCAGAGCGGGCGACATCTAGATCGTGCGCCCTGATACGTGAGGGCCAAAGGAAACCTGCCGGCACCACGGGGCAACACTTCCCAGAAAGCTGATTTAGCGCTCGTGCATGCTGATGCATATGTCTGCGTGTTTGTGTTGTGCATGTTTGATGAGGTTTTTTTTTTTAATGAAGTGGCGTACTCCTTGATATTGCTGTGTCAGGGTATAGTCTGCCTTTTAAGGGCTCCTGAATAAGTTATGATATTTGGAGAGATAATGAGATGGAGGGAAGGAGATAGAGGGCGCAAAGGAGCTGAGATCATCAGCAGAAAACTCTTAACACACAGTGACAGTCACGGGGGTTGGAGCCACTTTTCAAGGTCAAAGTCAAAGATTCAGACGGAAAACTTACACTCTTTGAAAGTCTTTCCAGTGTTTGAACCCGCCTGGAAACCATAGTCAATCTCGGCTCCAGACCCACGTTTGGCTGCCAAACATGGATCTGTACAATGTCTATGTTTCTGAACTTGGAAAATATATCGCTTCGTTTGTAGATGGTGGATGTGTGTGCACAGACTTAACAGAAGTGTGTTTTAACTGAAACTTGACCTTTCCCTAAACCTAACCAAATGTTCAAACCTCATCAGGCCATTAATGCATGTATATACTGTGTATATGTTGATATAACCTGTGAATCACATAGGTGCAATGAATAACGGTGGTTGTCATCCACTAACAGGCTTTCGGTGGCAGCCTTAAATCTTGGTAGTTTGCAAATGCCATCCCTGACAGCCTCCAGCGTGTGCGTATCAGGACACTTGTCATAAATCCAAAACAGAAGGTTTACGAACTAGATTGTTAATTTAGATGGTAGATATTTCCACTCAAGAACCACCATCTCAACTGTATTTAATTTTTATGAGGCTTCTTTTTCACCCGACCAGCCACAGCCAGTAGAAAGTATTCACATTTTGGGTAGGATAGGAGAGTGACATTTTGAATTCCATCTAAAGATGAAATACTTATGGCTGGATCTTATCTTGTATTCTTGTTCAAGTGCGGTGGGACATTTGAATTTGAATAGAGATTTGCTCGTGAAACAAAATTGTAGAATTTTTTTAATGATTAGATATTACACAATTATTACAGGTTAATCCATGCAAAAAGAAAATGATAGCAAGCTAAACAATAATTCAGGCATCAATCAGAATTCAACCATAGATCAGTATTATCAGTATCAGTATTATTATCAGTATACTAAAGAATGAACTGCTCCACATGGCCCTAGACAATATTGGAATAAATACGAATATATAAAAATCAGTTGATATGGCGGCCGCTGCAGAAATAAAAAAACATTCTGATGAAATACATGAAGCTGCATGTGTAATACTATGATCAGAAGTTACTGCTGCGCCTGTTTGCACTTTGGTCGCAGCATAAATTATGATACTCAGACAATTGTGAGTAGATCATGAACTCGCCTCCATGTTTGAGATGTTTCTGTCTCAGAAGCAGGTAATTTACCAGCACAGACTCCATCTACGGCATGACTTCACTGCGGATGAGGTGCCCGAGCACGTTCATTTTTTCCTCACACTGATGGAAAGGTCCTTAATTTGGGGCCTTTAACCTCAGACTGGCCCTCAGTGTGATGCGCTCATGAGATGAACCTCCAAGTGACACGGAGTAACACCCCGCAGACTCCGATGACATACGAGCGGAGGATTTTTATAGCAGCAAACCATAAAGTCGACATGTTTTATCTTGCTGTGTTGTACACATTCTGACATTGCAAATAAATAATTCATGTCACTGCAATGAGAAGGTCTCTCGCATGTGTGATTTAAAAATTAAGGGGGCAGCAGTTGGAGTCTTTGGATGAAAATCTGAGCGTTAGAGTCGTCTACAAGCTGAATCCTTGTCTCTCTCTTCCAACTATAGTATAAGGCCATTATTTGAAATGTTATTGTTTGTTTTATATTAAAAAGCATATTTATACATTTATTTACACCCATCCTCTGAGTCAAGCTAAGGAGCCGTCTTAGCTCAGTGCGTTTGGCATTTGTAGACCTTAGCGCGGTGGTTCAAGCAGGCAGCAGCTGTGAATTGATAACCTTTAACCCTCGGCCTGTCAGGATTGTCGCCTGCACCCTGATGTGCATTTAGTAGAAACGTCCAAATATTTCCAAAAATGAAGTTGTTATGAGACACCTGTGACGCACCAGCAGGCAGACCTTCACCGATGGATGAGAGAACACTCATTTAGGCCTTGAGAATAGTGGTGGTGGGTGTCTGTTCTTATTTTCCCCTTTATTCTAACAGCTACCCACAGTATAAATCACCGCAGCTGACCCAGGTTTAAAGAACTCAGAGTGCCGCGTGTCGTTTTCTGACAACGCAAAGACAGTTTTCCTCCTGCTTGCTTTCAAAGCTGCTAATATGTGAAGGCGCCCTTTGTGCTGCGAGCGTTTGCCGAAAAGAGGGGAGTCGGAATAACAAGAACAGTCGTGCTTTTAAATGAATTAGCTCATTTCAGGTGGTTGAACCCGTGNNNNCCCCCCCCCCCCCCCCCCCCAACCGCCATCATCACCAACCCCACCAAGCCCTTCTGTCTGGGCAATTTGATGTGTTGCTCTCACGGTGTGCCGCCAACAGCATCTTTGAAGTTGTTTTCTTTCTCTCTGGTGAACACAACAGCAATTACTTTCAGTGGTTGGACCCTTCACACTTCCCCATTCACGTTTTTTTTTTTTTTTTTTTAGTCTGTCAATTCAGCTGTTTGGAGGAAGGGCGGCGGTACTGTTTAACTACAGCCATTTCCCAGCGTGAGAGCTCAAGTCATTCATCTTGTGGAGTACAGGTGGACTCACCCCGAGAGGGAAAAAAAAATAATATGAACACTGACCCGAGCAAACAGATATTTTTCTTCCAAAGCAATGAATCTGCTGGGGAAGCGGGAAGGAGGCGGATCCAAATTGAGAATGAGGGAGATTGAAGGAGACCAAAACAGAAAGCAGGGAGAGAAGATGTGTGACAAAGTGCACGGTTGGCGGTGTATGAAATGGACCAGGGTCACGGGGTTCCTGTGGAGAAAATGGAAAATGCGAGAGCCTTGATATTGTTGGGGATTTAGTGGAGTCAAATCAGGCAGGTGACACCGCAGTCACCCGCAGAATGCTCCACTCTCACCGAACCAAACCGGGAGAAAATACAAGCACATAAAACATATAAGACAGAGGGGAGAGAGGCTAGATTACCTTTGGGTTCACCTCAGGTGCGACTCTTGATCATTGCTGTTGGTCTAACTTAGAGCTTTTGATATGCACGCTGACTGTTTATTGAGGCTGGCAGAGGTTGCGCTCTTGGAGGTGGCAGCCTCACACGAGCCGAGGTAACAGCAGGATGGAAGACATCCAGGGAACAGAGGGGCCGTAAACCATCATCCTGGCACATATAAAGCCTCGTATAAACATGCATCTCACTCATATTTCACTTCTTTATTGGACCCGGCTTCGCAGCACACCCAAGATGTACAAGTGTCTACAAGGAGACCGTCTAAATGATTTCTATATCAGTGTGCCCTGCTGCGGGTTACTGAGCAATTTGATGCCTAAAAACCCAAAACGTAAAGATTCCTCTGCTGTCGGTGCTGGCAGCGGAGCAAGTAAAATGAGTGGGATAAAACATTCTGATGTGTGTCTACTGATTTCTATCCCCTTGGTGGCAAACTGGGCTGTCTCTAAACATGACAAAAATGGCGGTATATGAGTCTATTAAAAAATGTGGCTCATATTATGATGTTTCACCTTAGATTGACTCACATATAGCTTCAAATTCAAATGAAAATGCAGCTCTTTCTGTTGCATTCATCAGTATCTTAATTATTTCTATTTCACCTCAAGACCTATTTGGGCCCACGTCCACTAATAACAACAAACACACAAACAAATCCCACATTAAACCCAAATCTGGTAATGATTTATTTTACTAACAATTTTCTGTGGCTAATTCACAATATTGTGGTACTGTTTTCTGAAATGAAATAAATCGAATAAGGTGATGTGTTCATTTTTTTGGGTCGTTAAAGATAATTGTATCAATCAGCCGAGCACAAATTACGCATTAATGAAAACAAAATTAGTTAACACATGGTTGGATGATACTTCATAGTTGGTTAATTAAGCATCAATAAGTGAATTCGGAATTCTTTGTATATCCATTATGTCGCTGATCGTGGGTTGTATTCCCGCGGGTCGTCCTCAGCTCTTCCCCGCGTGTCACTCAGGTCATGTGCTTTTCATTAATAAACACAATTACAGAATCGTGTCCCCGCTGATGGCGCCGCCGCGTTACAGACAAGGTTACTCACAGAGGAGCCTCGCCGAGCTCCGGGCGAGGCAAGAATTAAAGCTTCCGCAGCAAAACACTGCTTATTTTTAGTTTATTATAATTACCTTAGACTTGGCACGGGGAAAAAAACTGCTGTTGGGGACAGAAACTTTATTAAATGTACCCGCAAATCTCAAGTTACCAAAATGTGAAACTATAAAGCTTTGGCAATTACACGTGTTAATTGCATTGATTATCTGATCGGGGCGGTTTCCATCTGCCAGGCTTTACAAGTTTCTCTTGGCAACCTCTTTGAAATGTATGTTTCTCAATGCTGTAAATGTGTTCCGGGTGTTGGTGTCAATAATGTGTCAGCTTTATTGGCCAAATATAGACATACACATAAGCACATTGGTAATCCATTACTTCCAATGTACAGACAAATTTAGAAATAAGCGCTTTGACATTGCTCTGAAACAAGTGCAGTGCCTAAATCTCTTCAAGTTGTCAACAAAAAATGTCAAGTTGGCAAGATATAGCTGTTTTTTGAATGTAAATATCTATTTAATCCATATTAGAGTGCGTGAGTAAATTTGACAAGACGTTGAATTGGCATATATCCAATATTAAAGATTTGAAATGGGATCTGGGCCAAAAGAAATTGGTTAGGGCATCCACAGAAAGACACATTTTTAAAAGAACGACGGCGAACCCTGTTTTTCGAGGCGGCTGCTCGGTAATGAAGAGGCCGGTGCAGCAGCAGCAGGCCGCCACTCACTTCATGAACAACCCCAATTAGCTTCCTTGCTTAAGTCTCTTTTCCATCTAACTAACAAACATGATTAAAGTCTTAGCCGGCACGTCTTATCCAAACAGCCGTGAAGATCACAGGGAGAAAGAACAATCGCTATCTTCCATCTTTATTTGAAAAATCTGTGCTCGGGGAGGCGCAGAGGGTTCTGAAGGGCCTGACACACATCACCAGCCCAGACTTCCAGGACAGCTGCAGAGTGAGTTCCTACAAGAATTCTTTCCCCTCCATCAACCAATTAACAGTAATAAGGGCGCTATGTGATTTTAACTGTGGACGTTCGGTGATTTATCTTCTGGTTGAGTTAATTTTGCAAGAGAATGAAATAGTTTGTTATCGTTTGCACACCCTTTTTACACTCTGAAGTGTCTCTTGCCTTTTGTCCGAGCCGTGGAAAACAAAGATCCACTTGGTAAAAGTGCTGATATCAGCTTGTATGTAGCTAATTAGTTGCCGTGGTCACCGCTCTTCCAAAACCCCTGCTAGCAACACACTGGCTTGTCACTGCCGCAGTTTGTTTACCTCAACTCTGTTCACGTCTGTGCAACATTGGCACTCTGGCAACCTGCCAGCCTCCGTCAGGATGCCGACACGCCCCTCCAGATGGCTCAGACAAAAAAGGAGCATTTCTGATTATTTCCCACAAGACCCCTTTCACACCGTTGTGTTTGAGTAAGGTCGCAGCATAATGGCATAGGCTTTGTTAAAGGATCGTACGTACCACAAAGTCTGTCTGGTTCATCGATTGCTTTCAGTGTTACTTATTATTGTTACCCCCTCTACCCCACCCCCCCCGAATGGACCAAAATGCACATTTCAAGCAGGTTTTGTTGAAAAAGATTGCATTGTTCACTGCTTGCTTCCTCAAGGAAACCCACAAACGACCCGTGCATGCTAACAAGGTCGCTAGACTATGCTGATCCTGTGCGGAATTTTACAAAAAGAATCAATTACATTCAACCAACTCATCGCTCTCCTGACTTCTCCCAACGGTCAGTAGAAGCGACATTCAGGAGATGTGAAATACAAAAAGGCAAGGAAGGGGGGGGGGGGCACTTTGATCCCGATAAGGACTTTAAGGGCAGACAGCCACAATGAGATCGAATGAATCATTGTTTGGGGGAAACTGGAGACATGATCCATTTTACTGGAGATTTATAAGGAGGAAATCAAATGCCACAGCATATCAATTAGCCGGGGTTACACCTCCACAATCCAACGCGCAGAAACAACAAGCTCAAATATGAGGGAAGGAGAGGTATAAAACGATCTTGGAATACTCATTATTCTATTAGCCGTGAATCACTTTTGCTCATGTGTGATTCCTTTTAATGACGACAGCATTTATCAACGAGCAGAGGAGACGAGGAAGATGAAAAGAAGAAATACAGCCTCTTTAGCCGAGACCCAGAAGCCATCATCCTCCATCCATGAGCCTTACAGCCCACCACTCAGCCCTCCATGGTAAAAATCTAAGATGCCTATTCCTCCTGCAAAACTCTATCATCTGGCAGGGAAAGCCTCTAAATCTTGTTATAAGCTCAGAGAGGATAGAGTGGCACACCATTTATGAATGCTGCATTGAAGCCCGGGGGATGTTATAAGAATTATTCCTGCTTTCTATGCCAACAGGAAGGGGAGGAGGGGGGTGGGATGTCATTTTTAATTGTCAAGGGATTTAAAGTTGTCTTGTTTTTTGTCGTGACCTTTAACTCGGGGCTGGCTGACCTCCTCTTTTCCAGACTCAGGCAGAAAAACCTGCACAGTGAGATAACCTGGAGCTCCTCCTCGTACGTGCTTATGTATAAAAAAGAAACACATGAAATAGGGAAATGCATGTGCATAACTACCCCAGTTGTGAATTATCTGCTTCTCAAAGTCATTGTGTCGGCTGCTCACATGAAAAGCGTGGCAAACATGCTTAGGCTGAGCCCTCACTCACAGGCCCTGTGAGGGTTACTTTGCCTGCCTTTCTCTCTTCGATTTCACTATCTTATTCTCGAACAATGGAGAAATGACTTCCCGGGAGAAAGAGAGGGAGGACGTTTAATTTGAGATCAGTAGTCCAGGGAGAGGCTATAAAAAACTATACATACAGAATATAAAAAGCAAGATGTCATTTGAATATGATCACTCTCCCATAAATGAATTAGTTTTATATTTTAAGTTCAAGATCAGCAGGACACTGGTATGCGGTATTATTGATTTATGGCTTGGCAATGCTGCCCTTCAGTGGCAGCTGCCTAGAATCACTTTTTTTTTTTCTCAGCAGAGAAGTTGAAGGAGCGAAGCGGATTGTGCAGATGAGAAATAAACTGTGATGCAGTGGCAATCAGAACAGAATCAACCCCGGGAAATATAGTTATAGATTCTCACCTTCTTACAGTGATCAACCTCATGCCGAAAGCGTCCCAAAGTGATGAAATACAATTTTTTTCCCTCCAAAAGTCATTCTTCTCCATTATTTTTTTTCGCAGTGCCTCGCGAAAAAACCAGCAATTACTCAGCGTCTGCCAGCCCGTATCATGAAAGAGTGTACCTTTCTGTGGGTCAAGTGCACACAAATGTCAGGTTTGGTCTGACAGAAATAAAGACGGATGTTTTGTGACACTTTCCCGAAAACTAATCTAAGCTGGTCATCCATCAAACTCCAAAATTCAGTTCTGCTCAACGCCCGGGTTTCATCACTTCAAGGCTGAAGGGTGGACCGATCCACAGGCTACCTCTGGTTCGTCGCTTTGGAGATCAAAGCGTCGACATCTGAAAGGAACAAAACTCAGCTTTGGATGTTGAAAATGTTAAAAAACCGCAGCACCACAGTCAATCTTGTTAAACCGTTGTCCTGGGCTAGAGTTGTTGGTCACAAGAATGTCAAACTTTTCCCAAAGTCCAGCTGAGTGACACATGTTTATAGTAGTTGATGTTGTTATACACAGAGCGGTGCTGACCTCAGCGTGACATTGACTTTCTTGCACGCTTCTTACACTGCTCAAACTCAGATGAATTAAATATAATTATATAATGTGTAGTGTGTATGGGTTTATAATTTGCTATTCTTTTCCACTCTTTGATGATATGATGAAATCATCCAGCTTTGCTCTCTTTAAATAACAACAACTGCGCAGTATTTACCAGGCTTTCGAATGAGCTCCTCGCACAGGACCACCACTCCATGCGCCGCCGCCCATGTGCCACCCACATAACAAAACAAAGTGCCAAACAAAGCACGGCCATGAAAAATAGCATGTCCAAAGCCTAAAACACATGCGTAAACAATATACATTACATCAGTGACCACCCCTCCTTTATTCACCCTCCGCCGAAGGTCACGAAAATGTGTTTGAGGAATAGTCACGGGACCCTGGCAGCGCCATAACGAGGGGACTATTCTCACAACATCCTCTCATTATCATCACTCTTTCCCTTCCATTCACACGCGCGTGCAGTACCGCCATTCGTCCATCGGGTGTCGCTCAGCCACAGCGCGCAGACCCCCCCCCACCACCACCACCACCTCCCCTGCATCAACCTCTGGCCCGCTTTGTGTGGCTCGTAATTGCGGCGGGCCAATCACAGCCGCGGTGGGCGGGGCCGCCGCCGCCGCTACTACAAGATAACTCCAAGAAGTTTGCGCCGACCTGCTGCTGCTGCTGCGGCTGCACCTATGAGGCTCCACGTGAATGAGTAGCCGCGGCCCGCGCGACACCCGACGAGCCCCCTTTGATTATGCCGAGATAAAAGGAAAGGCGCGCCCGCCCGCCCTCGCGCTCCGTCTCGAGACATGGCACGCGACGGTTCCCCCCCCGCGGAGGACGCGGCGCCCACGGCGGCCCCGTGCACGTGCAGCAAGAAGTGCAGGGGCCGGAGCAGCAGCAGCGTCGTCTTCCTGGGATTATTCCTGCTGTCGCTGTGTCTCCACGCTGTCACTCTCGTCTGCTACCTGGACCTGCGCTCCGAGGTCAAGCGGGAGATTATCCACCAGAAGCGGGACTCCGTGTTGACAC
This sequence comes from Mullus surmuletus, assembly GCA_903171835.1. Lineage (NCBI taxonomy): Eukaryota > Metazoa > Chordata > Actinopteri > Syngnathiformes > Mullidae > Mullus > Mullus surmuletus. The sequence goes on along the minus strand of CAESWR010000263.1, from coordinate 120,455 downwards.
TGGCGGGGAGTGACCTAGCTGACCCGGCGGTGCTCGCGCCCGGCGGACTCCCGCGCCTGGACAGCCGCGGCGCAGAGGAGCGTGAGGTAAATACTTCCACCCCCCCATAAAAAAAATAAAAAACTTAAAAAAAGGTGAAGCTAAACTAGCCGCGGCGCTTCCCTCCGAGGCGGCATTGTTTTCATTCCTCGCACTGTTTCGTGTTCATTCACCTCCGCTCCGTCCTCCTGTTTCCCGTATCAGCGGTGTCGGGTTCGGCGTCTGTGCGCTGTTGTGGCATGTTTCAGGGCAACTTGCTTTACAGTAGCCTGTCACGACGTTTTGCCAGCTCGGTTTCCACACAAATATGGTTTGAATTAGCGCTCCCGTGTGCGTGTGATTCAGCCTCTTGGACGGAGACGCGCCGGTGTATAAGCTTCACGTCTGTCACCTGGCCAAGGTCTCCTCCCGTTCAGGTAAACACATCCAGGGAGGCAGATCAAGGAAGTCGCACTCAGGTAATGGTGTAAGGTTTGCCTGCCCATGTCAAGAACGTCCTGGAAAAAAAAAAACCCACATCACTTCAGAAATGGCTTTATCCCCCCCCCCCCCTCCCTAATCAACCCACATGTAACCAGATTTGTATTGTTTCCAGAGCTCTCCCTGAGCAGACAGAGGTTGATGCTCTAAGCTGAGGCAGGCTGCCCAGCTGGATTCGCAGGGACGGATCGGTCACTGTGCCGGAGCTGGAGCAGGTGGACGGAAAATTAACTGGATCACCAGCAGGTGCAAAGCCCAAGGGCTGATGTAAATTCATCAGGACTTAGATGGGGCAGTTGGTACTTGGAGCCGGGCCAGCCTCGCCTCACATGTGTTTTCTTTTCTGGCAGCGGGCTGATTTAATGTTCGTTCTGTTGTCTGTGGCTTTGGCAACAGGGAGCCCCCCCCCCTCACACACATACACACGCACATACCACCAGCAGCACACACTCCCTAATTTCATCAGTACAAAGGGACCGAGTGCAGGTCTCAACTTTGCATCGCTCACTCAATTAGCTCATTTATCAGCACTTGTGTAACCTTTTTTCTGCAGAGAAATGATCCTTTGCATGTGGCATTGGCCGAACATTTAGTTGTGCGTTAGCGGTCAATTTGATTACCATGGAGTTTCTCTGCAGGAAAGCCTCTCGTGAGCCGGTGGGGCTTTTCTGACGCTGCCATCGGTGATCGCCCCATAGCATTTTCCTTTCACAAGTGGGAAGCCGCGCCTTTTCATTTGGTCCTGTGTGTGTCCTTTGCTAAGCTTATTTTAGATAGTAGTGGTTTCCCTGGTTAAAGCCGAGCGAGATGGGCCCGGTATTCAATCCAGATGGTGACGCTTCATGAGGTGAAAGACTGTGGCCCAGCTGTAAATATTTAACAGCGCTGTGATGCTGTCCTTGCCAGATGTCTGCATTAAACAACTCTGATTACACATCCCACAGTTTACATAGTTGGAGAAACAGGAGCATGTGGCATTTGGATGCAGCCGGCCGCACTTGTTGGCTTTTGAGAGTCTCGCCTTTGAAGAATCCCTTTTGTAGACCTAAACATTGTTTATTGGATTTTTCACACAAGTCGTCATCAAAGGCGCCCGAGCAGAGTCGGTGAAATCCGATGTGATGAGCAGGTATACAGACAAGTGTAACAGAATATGACGGCGTGCTGTGGAAACAAAAGCAACCCAGGTGTAGGTGCGACCGGGTGCGCCATAGATGCACGCCGAACGTAACGGACGAAGGTACGCTTGGTTGTCAGGGAGCACCGGAACGTTTTCGTCGTGTTTAGCGCTGTTGCTGTGAAGCAGTGTTGTGACTCCGCGGCGTGTAAAAACAGCTGTAGAGCCCAAATTTAGTGCGTGACAGTCGTCATTTGGTATATTTCAAACAGATTGGCCATAAATCAACCCCCGTTGGAGACTGTCTAACCAGGCGTTCTCCTCTGTTGAAACAGATTTCAAAGACAGCTCGCTGATATTAAAGAGGATAAATATTTGAAAGAAGAAATTGACATCAGTTTCAAGCTGTAAATATCGAAACTGCTGGAAGTTCTCATGGAAAGAGGCAGAAATGTTTTCCATCAGGCTATCTTTGCTGAGCGCTATGAAAACGAATGCTCCGTCCTGCACTTCTTTAGGCTGCAAATTCAATTGGAGTCGCCCAAGGTTCATCCGGGTTCACATTTGGACAAATTTTAATTTTAAAACACATGTAGTGCCATTAGGGCCAGGTGTTCAGCACTCGGAGTTTGGCAGACCGCCTCCACACGCACCTGATCTGAAGAATGTGACGTGGCTAAAGCTCTCAGATAAGAATCCAGACTCTTTACGCCGTAATATGACAAGTCTGTAATCAGTTTTCAGAATCTGTGTGCGAACAGGGGAGGGAGCGCGTGTAGCTCTGGGGCCGTCTGTCAGGCAGAGCGAGGGTGCAGCGCTGAGCGCTATCAAACCAAATCTGACCGACAGAACAGGCACTTTTAGCCTATTAATATGTCAGGATGTCAGTAAAATTTGATCTCCCTGCGAGGAAAATCCACAAATCAGCGCATGGCGCCGCCTCCTTACAGGAAAATGTGCTACGAGAGGATCAGGTAGAGCGGACCCTAAATTTATTTCGGGCATGCGGTTAAATTCCTCATAACTTCTCACACCTCTCACACTTGATCTGTCTTATTAACGAGAGCAGGGGATTTGGTCATTTTATGATCTCGGCCAAGCGAACAAACACTCACAGTCGGTATGCCCGTGAGCAAGGCAGTAAATCCCAGCTGTCCAGCAGATCTGCCCAGTTCCCAACAGTAAAAAGCACCTCCCAGGTGTGTGTCTGTGTGCGTGTGTGTGAGGTTGTGTTGTGATGCGGGGGCAACGCTGAAGGAGAACAAGTGTCACCCCCAGTCGGCGCTGCCCTCCGTCGCTCGACCCCCGGCAATCCAAGCAATAAAAGCGGCTCCGCGGGACGTTTAATTGAGGTGTCTCAGATCGCGTTTTATTCTCAAGACTAACATTTTTCTTATAACCATTATATGAAATAATTTTCCCCTCTGATGTATGCCTTCAAAGTCTCAAAGAGAACAGATGCCGGAACATCTGGAGTCTAGTTAACGGCTATTAAAAAAGTCAGTTTGATGGGACACAAAGTCCTCTGCAGCATACATGCTCTGGGGGGCGCCAGGGTGGGCTGTCACCCTCGCCAGCTTTACTCGTGACCAGCACGCGATGGCTTCTTACGTTCGTCTAACATGATTAATCAATACAGACCCGAGCGTCTTTAAAAAGTAACAGCCAGAGTTCGGCAAGTCAGAGGAACGAGGCTGCAAACTTTTTCGCACAAGGCTGAAGCCTTGACAGACAGATGGCGTAGACGCCCAGGAAAGATTAAGTCCAGAGTCACAAACATCTACCAAAATAATAAATTCTCGAGGCACTCAGCTAGAAATCACTTTGCCAGCAGTGTCGCAACAATCTTGATGTGTGATTGGCTGCTGACAGGCAACATTTCCCCCAGGTTGAGCTCCACAGCTTTTCCGAGATGACAATCTATGGATACCGTTATTAGATTACCCCGGTTATGGTTCAAAACACATGAGCTGTCGGAGAGCAGCTGCTGATGTTGGCCGCGGTCTGAACACTCCTTCGTGTGATATTTAAGAAGAAAACAACACGCCGACTGTTATTGTTCTGTCCACAAGCGGCGTGAGCTGCTAAAAGTCGGTGATTGGCAACCCGGTCTGTGTCTGGTTTCACCTCGTCAACCGCGTAACCTCGCGCTCTCAACTCTTAGCACAGTGGGAATTTTCACCGCGAGTCTAAGATTTAGAGACTTGGAAGCATCATTATTTTTACAGTGTCTATAAATGGGAATAAAGTGTGAGCTGGGGAAAATCTATCAAAGGCCTTGTGATTTAA
>CAESWR010000263.1:82498-101397 GCA_903171835.1 Mullus surmuletus | reverse complement strand
GTATACTTCAAGACCATCAGTGAGTCCGTCATCACCCCCTGTATCATCGGAGTCCCTTTGTGACATGAATAGTTGCAATCTGCAATCCCAAGGACCTTCAGGTGTCAATCATCAACCTATTGATACTGACCTTTATATCGTTCCTATTGCAGGTTGCAATATATCTAAACTGACTCTTCAAAATAAAATATATGCTCAACCTATTTTCAAGATTTTGCTCCAATTTGTTAATCAAATGTAGATTACAGTGAAATTAGTACATATTTTGAGTTCCCTGCGATCTGATTGGTGGATTTTCCTTCATGTCATTTCGTGAGTGCAAGTTAGATGATTCAATGGATGAGGTGTTGTAGAGCAGTGGTTCTCAATATTTTTGGGGTCCTACGTATTTTTGATCTACCATGAGGACTCAGCAGGTGGGACCCTACCTGGTGGAGGGACACGGGTTCGCAGGTCACGGCGGCGACGGCTGATGACGTGGCGGCAGGCTTGATCCGGATTGTGATCTTTAGCTTGGGCTTCTCCATCTTCACTGGCGGCTTCCTGGATAGGTTTGCAGTCCTCCGGCTTGATCTTGATTTTCATGCTGTAACTTTTCAAAAAATATGTAACTGTAGTTTAGGTAGATCCAATAAAGGTCTCAGTCAAATTTGAGTGAAAAAAATTGTTTCTGTAAATGTTTCTATAAATGTCAAAGGATTTTTTTTAAAGTACATTTAATTTTTACCGACCCCTTACAATTAAACCACGTACCACTTGGGGTCCGCGAACCCCCGGTTCATGATGCCCATTTCTGTAGACTAGTTTTAACAGTTCTATTTAATATTTGGAAGATGTAGACATACCTGGTAGCATGATAAACCAGCTGAAGAGGGAGCAGGACACGTGTCTGTGCGGATTAAACATCCCCACTCAAGAGAAGTTTAAGCTAGCTCGGCTCGGCTTCGTTCTCGCGCTCATTTCCAAAATGGCGGCTAAAGGCCTCCGACGGCGATAGCGGAAGAAGGAGCAGCACAGACGACGGAAGCTGGGTGGGGGGTGGGTAAATTATTCGGAGCCCCCTTTACAGCCCCCTCGACGATGCTAACTACCGTTTGCTTTGTAGCGTAGTTAGCGAACTAGCTAACATTAACCGCTCAAGGCAGTTGTCGTTGCCGCCGCGCGTCTTCCCGCCCGAACGCTGACGTCACGGCGTTCCCTCTCCCGCCCGCACGGCGACGTCACGGCGTTCCCGCTCCCGCCCGGCGTCCACCATGGCCCTGGAGCAGCTCGCCCACCGGCGCCCCCGCGATTTCAACCACAAACTGCACATCATGCACAAAATGCTGGTGCTGGAAAATGCGCGGGATCGACTCGAGCAGGAGCTCCGTGCTTTGACACACACGGTAACGACGGACGCCGCGTTTAGCGTTGAATTTGAGCGGGAAGCACGTGACGCAGGTGGCTTCATTTGGCTACTGAGAAACATTTAATGAAACGATTCTGTATGCAGATTATACTGTGGATGCAATTTATAAACAATGCTCAATTGCTCTATAGTTGCATAGAAAAACAGCCCAGAGGTTTTTTATGGGGTGTGGATGAAAATAAATTGTTTGTGAGATTGCACAACAAATAGAAAGTTGTAGCACATATTGCTGATGAACTGGCTGTGAACTGATTGACTGTAATTGTGTGGACTGCTGCATCGTGACTCAAACATTGAAGTATTTTTTATTTTTCTTTGCATCATTGAAACCTGTTTGTCTTCCCCTTAAGGCTCACGAAGAGGTCCAGCGATTCTTGAACTCATCGTGTCCCACCAGTTTCTTCAGTGACCTGACAACAGCTTTGGACGTGAAATGCCACGCTATTGATAAGCTGTCAGCTTTGTTAAAGGATCTAACTTGTGGTACGTGTGGAGGGAATCATACACCTTTTATCTGTCCTATACTTTCATAGTTTTGCAAATTGCATGCCTCTTATGTTGATATTCTTATTTTTTTAATGGTATTTTGATACTGTATTTTTTCAGAACCCTGTATTTCCATTGTCAAGCTGCTGGAAATGTGACTTTCTCTTGGAGATGAATACAGTATCTAACTATCTATCTATCTATCGGCCTAGTGTGGCTGTACAGAGCTTTTTTACTACAAACAAAGTGTTAATTTTAGGAAGGTATTTCCCGTGAAAAACGTTTTATGTCAACATTGCTCTTTTCTTCTCTCTGCAGGGCCACAAGCATGTGTCCAGCATAAAGGGAAGAATGGACTCTGGAGAAATAGATTTCAGCCATTTGGCGACAAGGAGATTCTAATCAGCGATGTTCTCAAGTTTGGGCCAATGTTGCAGAACTCGCTCATGGCAACTTCCTTAACCAAAACGATCCAGGTACTTGGAGCCACACTTTCCCTTCAGCAGCTGAAACATTTCATCTCCCAGCCTGCCGTCGTCCAGCAGGATGACATGTTTTGCAGCATCTCGTCCAGCTGTAACAGCACTGTTGTGACTGCGAACTTGTCCTGTCACATAGAGCCCGTAGAAAAAGAAACAGAGGAGAAACGCCAACCAGATGCTGCGTTTCCACCTCCCGTCATTATCCCGGGGCCTAAGATCAACGCAGAGAAGCCGCGACTGCTTTTTCCCATTATTCAAGCTGTATTCCCGGATATACATGCGGCTGAACCTGTGGATATGGCGTCGGTCGTGAGATGGGGATGCGAGGATGACGTCCAGGTGCAGCACCAAAAACAAACCTCCTCTCAGCTGATGCACTTCCTCAAAGAAAAAGCTAAGCTCACAGGCGTGCTGGAGGTGACGGTCATGGAGTGGTGCAAAAGCCACACATGCACTTCCTATTCCTCACAGCCGCCACTGCCCGTCACAGCAGGCAGCCGCCACTGTGACCGAAAGGCAGATAATCGGGTCTGCGCAAGACACAATACAAAGTCATCACTTGCAGACGCTGTAATTCCAGCCCCGGTCTTCACAGTTAAGTGCATTGGGTCGAGCGGCTCTTTGACATACAGCTGTGTGATCGCAACAAAGACTGAATTGTGGGATATCGGGAACATCTTTGTAGAGGTTGGACATGGGGGCTACTGCCAAAGTGGAACAGGCCAGGCAGAGAACTGCTCTCCGAACGCCCAGCGTGAAACCCACACGACCCCTGAGTGGGAGAAGGCGACAGAAACACAAATCGTCGCCATCCCGGAATTCCAGGTTCGGAAGTTTGAAGAGACGGAGGTAGTGGTGCCTCATGTCGTCAGTCCTGGCGACTTCTACATTCAGCATGCAGACTCCAGCACCAAGCTGCAGGCCCTTGTCACACAGTAAGTCACTCTAATCTCTCTGCTTTTTCTCAGCTTTTGCAAAAAAACCTCAACTGATTCCCTGATCACATTTACAGATCCTAAAGAGGCACTTATCCTTTTTGTTCATAACGGCTCTCTTTGTAGACCCCCCCCCCTCCTCCTCCTTTTAATATTCCACATGGTTCTGGTTGCCATTATGTTTTTTTTCTCATTTTGCAGCAGCTGGAAAGCCAGTAGTTCATATGCCGAGCAGAACTGCATTCCAGACATTGGAACCCGAGTAATTGGTTGGTTCTCTAAGCAAGAACAATGGTGTCGGGTTCAGGTGACAAAGATATGCGGAGTAAGTGGAGGTGAGCCCTGTTTAGTGTGTTGGAATGGTTTTTGCAACCGTACACCTGTAGGTGGTAGCAGTGTCACTCATTGGGAGTTTTAGCTCCAGCACTGTTTTGTTTTGTGTTTTTCTTTCTCAGATAAGAACACTGCTGATGGCAAGACATCCATCAAGGTGGAGGTGAAGAGGCTGGACCACGGCGATACTGCCTGCTTGTCGCTGTGGAACCTCAGGACCATGACACCAGAAATGGCCTCCCTCCCGCTACAGGCGCTCCGGGTCTCGCTGGCAAACGTGGGTAGCTCGCCGTCTCTGCGTTATCCTAAAGTTGGCCTTGTTTGTTTGTTTGTTTGTGTTCTTGTAAACAAACACATAAACTTCTCATTGATGAACATGTCAGGATTTTCGTTGACAGCCCCACTGGTTATCCCTCTCCGGATTTGCATACGCACAAACGGTTAATGTCCCGTGCGGTGCCGTGAGGGCAGACTGAGTTATTGGCAGTTGTCCACATGATTAGTTCCAGTCTTATCTACTGCTTAGTGATAAAAAGGAAACGCTTTATCTCAGTTCATGGTATTTTGTGTCCCGTTTCCTCCCCCTTAGGTGATGCCTGTGAATGGAAGAGATTGGTCTGAGACAGCAGTGGGCTGGTTCAAAGCGATGGTGCACAACAGGACTCTCTATGCCAGACTTTACCCACAGGGACCCAAAATTACGGTCGAGCTGTTCTTGGAAAAGGGAAAGCTTGGAGCCATGAGGTACTTTCGTGTGAAAAGTGGCCAATCAATTGTGATTCATGAATTTCATATAATCTAGAATTATTACTGGGAACCAGAACACATTTTTATCTCTCATGAGCTTTCATTGTTAAAAATGATAGTGTGCTGGCATCGCGTCAGTTCACATGTTTTGATTAAGGAAAGGAACTGCAAAATGGTGGAATGTAATCAAAAGCGGTGTAGAATTGCAAAGAAATTTCTGTTTCCAAACAGCTTATAGAGTTACCGGTCAATTGCCAAAAAGCACCACCAAAGACGAGGTAAATCAGGGTTTGTGCAAAGTTTTCAAAATCTCCAAAATGGTTATTTATCAAAACTTTTTAAGGTTAAGATTATACTTTAATTTCAATATACACCGATTTTTCATTGTTATCCAGTATTTCTTTTTCACTCAGGCATGAAAATCAGTCACTGAGAAAATATCTCCAGTATGCGAACGCGTTGATTTAGCTGTATAAACCCTCTAAAAATAAAAAGTTGTCAATTACAGATCATCTACCTGGACCGGCCTGCCAAGGATTGCTCATGTGCAATCGACACTGATGATTAGTTGTTTTGTTCCAGGAGGGGGGCCTCGCTGTCTCTGCGGCTGGCCCAGAACGGCCACGCCAAGCACTGATGAATGGGTCTCACATGAAAGAAAGTAAGTAAATTTGCAGAAACACTTTATTGTGCCTCTCTGTGACAGCAGAGAGAGAGAGAGAGAGAGAGAGTGTGTGTGTGTGTGTGTGTGCTTGTCGCCACTCATTTTAACTCAAAATCTTTTCCTTTTTGGCTCTTCAGGCAGTGTTCAAGTTAAGATGAAAAAGCGTGACTCTGAATGGGAGAAGTACCTCATCTCCTGCTACACCCAACATGGCAAGTAATCCAGACGGAAATGTGCAGTTTTGTTTTGGGTCATTTTTTTGAAAGGCGTATAAAAATCTGTTCTTTACAGTCTACATTTCATTACTGACAAAAGAATGCATTCAAATGTGTAGCCTCCTGCCATCTGTGTACCATCAAACATGCAGACTTGTAGTGAAAGCTACCGATTGACAAACTGCTGTGCACTCTGCAGTTGAAGGAAGAATTTTGTATGTTTCAACATCACCAGGAAGTTTAAAACCGTGCTGAGTAATTACAATTTCTATTATGGTCTGTTATTTTGATGTAAATCTTTTTGGTATTCAAGACTCAATTGTCTCAACAGGAAGAGATGAGAGAGTGGAAGAGGAAGAGTGTCAAATGTTTAATTTCGCTGTTCTTTTTTTAAATTGTCAATTTTTGCCCGTTCATTTTTTAAAAGAGCTCTTTGATATTGTATTATGTTTAATATTCTCTCCTATATTAAGTGACTTACTAAGACGGTGTTCTTGTATGTATGTATGTGCCTTGTACGGTCAAAAACAGCAAGAAATGTCACAAGTCCTGATTATTTCAGCCACTAGATGGTGCCAGCTCAGTCAGAAATCTCTCAGAGGGGAGACTGTCCATGTCACAACCAGAGGCTTTTTCCCCCCCATGTCATCTTTAAGCTGTGTTGTCTTTGTTAATATTGGCCACTTGTACCTCGGCCCAGATATTATTTTGAAAGTGACTCTTTGCCCATGTAATAAAGCCGTTGTGGTGCAGCCCTTGTTTGTGTGCATGTCCTACAGTGAGGAATATAAATGAGGTTTAGTTCATTCAGAGAATTACCAAGCCACCCAAGGCCTCCCACTACAGCTGTCAAAAGTGACGCAGAAATGCTTACGGCACAGTCGACTCCTGTAGGTCATCTGATGATATGTGACAAATGGCCACATTGTGTTTTTGCCAGCGCTCCCTCTCTTACTGTAAATTATTGTTTCTACTGTCGTAGGGAGGAGTTTGACCACAACAGACTCACTAACACGGCTTGTTAATGCGCTGTAGCTGAGCACATTCATCGGCAAACATGTATTTTATAACTTCATATTATGCAGTGTCCTGAGTTTGCGTGCTTAAATATGTCTTGTGATCGAAAATAATCCTTAGAAACATCACACATTTTCTGAGAAGCAACAAGTTTGCCCGCAGTGCATGCTTGATGAACTACCGTAACACACTTAATCAACAGCTAATCCAGTGATAAGCACTTAGATTCGATACCGGTCATAAACAAGTCAACTTGAAACAAGTCACTGAACACATGTTTTAAAACTGATTCTTGTTTATATAAATGAAGCCAATTGGTCTTTAAACAGCATTAGCGCACGCAAAGGTCGGGCAGCTCATTTATTTTCTTGATGAATCTAAAAAAAACCCTCTCGATGACAGTGGCTCAGGTCAAAAGCTTCCTTCACTTCTCTGCCCTGCCAAGCACAATAAATAATGTGGCAGGCTGAGGCCTTTTGTGTCCACACAGATTCCTTCTTTTGCCCGGGGTAGGCGGAAATCGAGGCGTTTGATCTGAATTCTAAAGAGTCTTGTTGCAGCCAGATAAAGGATGCCTTTGTATGTAAATAGTTTATATAAGAGCATATGACTGCTACGGTGCAGGGCAGTGGCTAGTGGCGGAGGAATGATTAGCATTTTCCAAACGCATGGTGTTCTCAATCCAGCCTTTTCGTGCGCTAAAAAACACACTATTTTCATTTATTTCTGCCTGTTTTGTACACATTTTTGTGTACCACCACAGCTGAAGGTAAAAAAAATCCACGCTCTATCGTTTCAATGCTCTTTTATACTAACATTCAAGTGTGCAGAAGGGTCAGGGTCGATGGGAGTGAGGGCTGACATGCCCCAGATGTCTTGACAAATTCTTGGCATGATGTAGCAAATTATCATGACCCTTTGTAGGAGCAATATTTGCAGCTTTTCGAGATTGTGAATTAAGTTTCTTCTTCGACAAGGCATTTTTGTTGAAGTCTGTGGCCTTTCTTACAAACAATAGATGTCTCTCACTTGTCTTAAAAAAAAACAAAAACGGTCATAATGAGATGGATGTCTTGCTAGACCCTTGGAGAAATGTGCTGGCAGTCTGTCAGTCTGCCTGCGACTAGGCTGTAGGTCAGTTTGGGAGTACACTATTAATACGGGGCGAACAAATCACGTGGTGCACCAAATGTTTCGCAATTGGCTTTGACCTGTTGCGTCTTATGACGGTGCATGGTGGAAGGCCATCGCCCCTGCTTTTATACGGCCAACGGGCGACTCGGCATTTCTTGTCTGTTGTTCCTTGCTCTGCCAAATCCAGCTCGATGCTCAGGCCACACGTCAAGATGGTCATCTTTGGACCCGGCGCTGCGTACGCCGCTTGCACCGCTGGCTGAGCCTGGTAAACTTCTCCAAAAAAGACTCATTTTACATTACTTTCGCTAAATTACTCAAAGCTGTAGCACACTTTTAAGCCCGTAAATTACATTTGAGACGTAGCTAGTGTAAGTGTAATTTTATATGACAGGATGAATATTCATTTTAGAGAATTTAACTTATCTTAAGACACTTTTTGATCACAACATAACCTGTTAATTTCTTTTTTAACAATTTTAAGTTAATAATATGTGTAGACAAAAAGATGTAGCTAGCCTACATCTATGCAATCTTCTAATTTCTTTGATCTTTTTTTGCAGATCTGGAGTCGAAAATGAACTGGGGGACCTTTTATGCCGTGATCAGCGGCGTAAACAGGCACTCTACCGGCATTGGACGCATTTGGCTCTCGGTCATCTTCATTTTCCGGATCCTGGTGCTCGTGGTTGCAGCCGAGAGCGTTTGGGGAGATGAGAAGTCCGGTTTCACCTGCAACACCCAGCAGCCGGGATGCAACAGCGTCTGCTACGACCAGTTCTTCCCCATCTCGCACATCCGCCTGTGGGCGCTCCAACTCATCCTGGTTTCCACCCCCGCCCTACTGGTGGCCATGCATGTGGCCCATCGGCGCCACATTGACAAGAAGATCCTGAAGAGGGCAGGCCGGGGCAGCCCCAAGGAGATAGAACAAATCAAGAACCAGAAGTTTCAGATCACCGGAGCTCTGTGGTGGACATACATGATCAGTATCATCTTCAGATTAATCTTGGAGGTTGTTTTTCTCTACATCTTCTACGTGATCTATCCTGACTTTAAGATGGTGCGTTTGGTGAAGTGCGACTCATACCCTTGCCCCAACACGGTGGACTGTTTTGTCTCCAGACCAACAGAGAAGACCATCTTCACCGTGTTCATGCTGGCGGTGTCCGGGGTGTGCGTGCTGCTCAACCTGGCCGAGGTGGTGTACCTCGTGGGCAGGGCCTGCAAACGGCGTTTTCACGGCTCTGAGGAGGAATCCAAAGTAGCTTGGATAAGTCAAAGATTGTCGACGTATAGGCAAAATGAAATCAATCAGCTGATAGCAGATCATCCTCTTAAGTCGAAGTTCACTGTGACCAAAAAGAGCCCGTCTGAGCGGGGTGAGAGGTGCTCTGCTTTCTAAGACTCTATGTTTCCTGCTCCCTTCAAACTAATACACAACCGTGGAGCAGGTCGCTCTGAATTAATGTCACACAAACTGGAAAGATGATCGTCAGCCTACAGATTCCGACCTTTTATTTATGCATTGTGTTATTCAGTCAATCGCTTGTTGAGTCATTTTTTTTTTTCCTTTTCCACGTTTACTGACAAAAGCTGTAATTGCTGTTGGAATTTGGAGCCAGGAGTGAAGGTTAATATGGCGTATCGGTGATAATGCATGTTTTTAACACACTTGACGTTCTTATATTGTCCATTTGACAAAGCTCATCATCATTTGTTTGGCTGTTTTTCATGGTTTTCATGTTTCACAAGTGGATTTCACTCATTTCAATACAGCATGAGAAGGAACTGAGTGGGAAGGCTGCTTAAGATAAAGACACGGTGACAATAAGCGTTGTGCATCTTGTCAAAATTGTGTCACCATGTGATAATGCACTTTAAAAAAGAGGTTTGTTTGAAACATCCTGCGCCATGGTAGCACGGTGGACTGGTTAGATACTAAGTGTTGCATGGGCAATATGAATATTTAAGTTGTTTAATTATTTTATGATAACCAATTAGATTTTTATGTGTTTCCTCTTCTTCCACATTGTCATCTTTTCCATCAGGCCACAGTTTCTAACAAGGCGTCCTAACATCAAAAAGTGGATCAACAGGGAAAAAAAGGGGAAATAAGGGGAAAATATTAATTTTCAACTTAATTTTCAAAGTTGCAAAGTAGATTGTTGATATTAAAATGCTGGATACAAATGTTCATTTACATCAGATGTATCTATTTATCTCCGATATTGACTGATCTTCTATGAGAGTTCATATTAAGCTAACAAATGTAAGATGAATTTATTCTATGGAAATTATTAATGCAAGGACACGGAGAATTTAAACAAAAAAAAACTGTTCATGTAAATCTTGATTAGTAGAATAATAATAAGTGGACAAGGGTTCTATTGAATGATAGGGTTTCACTTCATGTACCACCGATAAATAAAAAGAAAATGGAATTGAAATGTAACTGTCCCTCAAATGTGTAACTGTGGACTTTTTAACAAAGTGCAAGCCAATTTATTTCACCTAGCATCCTTCTCTCGGAAGGTAATTTTCCACGACAACTGAGGCATAATGAAAATGATGACCACATTTTCAGTTGATGAAATGGCACCTTTTGAATTCTGCAAATCCACCGTAGACGCACAGTGTCGCAGGATTTGTAAATGTCCTTAATCGACCTACTTGATCACGACTCTGATAAGTGTGACAGGCTGTCCTTGCTGTCACCCGCTTCGCATAATATTAGTCTGTGTTGTATATTATTGTACATCTCTATGGTTCTGTAAGTTAAATATACCCTCTGCTGGTATGTTGACACGTTATTTTGTTAACCTGTTTTTATACACCCCATAATGCGCACAAACGCCCTGATGTTGACTTGCTTCAATGTGCATAAATCTACTATTTCGGTAAACAATCCATTTTAAGAAATTAAAATGGGTTGAAGCCATACTACATTTGATGTACATTATGTAAAATAAAGAAATAAAGGTATTGACTCAAGTTTTTTTGCAAAGATTTTTATAAACTGGTCGGAAAAAATGAATAAAATGATGGAATGTCAGGTTGATGCAACTATATTAGCATATCAAACCCTCGTATTTCACTCCAGACCTCGACGTTTTCACTGACTTTTCGGCGTGTGATGTGTAGCTCAAAGATGCAAATGGCTACTCGTCTCCAAATCATGCCCCCCATGATAGGAGAGACCCTTGTGCTATATTTAGAGCCCGGGAGCACTTGTCGCCAGACAAACAGTAGACAACATCATTGGCCAGCTGCCCTGTCACTCACGGTAACAAGCAAGTGGAGGGGCTTTAATAGTTTACATTAGAGAGTGTGCTCTGTGCCAAATTTAACCATGGGGGGAGGGGGCTGAGGGGAGTGCGGGCTGGACATGGTTGAAAGTGTGTCCAGCAGGTTATGTGTGTTGTGGTCAGCTGAAGACCTCCGGGGGCCGGGACCCTGCTTGCTGAGACGTCCGAGCCGGTGGGTTTGTTGGTGTGGAGGAGACCCCGCGGCCAGTCCACTTTTCCTACCCATTCAAGGGCATCGCTGGGGTGGGGGGGTCCAGGCTCGCCTTCAGGTTTGTCAACGAAGCGGGCGGCCTCATGGACCCTCGAAGACGCTTTGGACTTCTTTACAGGGGATGTATAAGCTGACAAGGTGGGTATTTTTTTCCCCCCCGTTGTACAATGAGAGCTTCTTTGCTGGTTGAAGGATGTAATTATTGCAGAAGACAAAGAAAATCTCGGGGACTTACAGTTGATTCCAGAAAGAATGAGCGTCGCGGTGTGGTGAGTATTAAGCCGGATATGCGAGAGATGTTGAGACCCCAACAGCGAGCTAGAGCTATTTGCGTTGACTCCTCGTGCAGCCGAATCACTTCACCTACCGCATTTCCGCAGTTAACAGAATTCACACCCCCCCTAGCAGAAGCACTTCCTGAATCTCCCGGACAGCTTCTGTGCAGTACATCCATTAGCAGTAGGATGTATTTATAACAATGTGCTACAGGAGTTGACAGTACTGACATTACTCAACCACTTCTAATATGAACCCCCGACTCATCTAGCTGGTGTTTCATTTCGCCTCGTGTGGATCGTGTTGCTCAGGCCACGAAGGCCGGGAACTACAGGATCATAACGGGAACCTGCCCCCCCCCCCCTCCCCCCTCCCCCCAACCCTGTCCGCACTTGCCAAATATATACCCTCTTAAAGCAAATATAATCCTGTGAACATACACGTGGAAAAGGCCACTACCTGCTCAGCAGTGGCACCGCAGTTGTACACTCGCTCGACAACTTGGCTCCCTCGAGAGTTGGCCCGAGCTCTGCTGAACTTGGTAAGACGTTCGAGCGAGGAAGGAGCATGGTGTCACCTCGAGATGTTTTGCATGTATTTGCCAGAGGTCCCAGATCAAAGCGTGTGGGTACTCATGTGTGCTTCTTTGATTCCTCCAGTCACAGATCTGACCTCACCTAGCCATGGGGGACTGGAACCTGCTGGGGAAGCTCCTGGAAAAAGCCCAGGAGCACTCCACGGTGGTGGGAAAGGTCTGGCTCACCGTCCTGTTCATCTTTCGCATCCTGATCCTCAGTGCCGCCACGGAAAAGGTCTGGGGCGATGAGCAGTCGGGCTTCACCTGCGACACCAAGCAGCCCGGTTGCGAGAACGTCTGCTACGACATCACTTTCCCCATCTCCCACGTCCGCTTCTGGGTGCTGCAGATCATCTTCGTGTCGACGCCCACGCTGATTTACCTCGGCCACATCCTCCATCTGGTGCGGATGGAGGAAAAGCAGAAGGAGAAGGACAGGGAGCATGGGCAGCATCCGGACAAACAGGCCCTCATCGGGGAAACTAAGCACAAAAAACCTCTTGTTAGGGACGATAAAGGACGTGTGCGCATTCAGGGCGAACTCTTGCGCACTTATGTCTTCAATGTGGTTTTCAAGACCCTGTTTGAGGTGGGTTTCATTGTGGCCCAGTACCTGTTATACGGCTTCGAGCTGAAGCCCATGTACACGTGTGACAGACACCCGTGTCCCAATACGGTAAACTGCTACATATCGCGTCCCACTGAGAAAACCATCTTCATTATCTTCATGCTGGGGGTGGCCAGCGTGTCTCTGTTCCTCAACCTCGTGGAGATCTATCACCTGGGCTTCACCAAGTGCCGCCAGGGCATAAGCTTCAAGAGGGGCGAGCAGACGGCCGAAAACATCTCCAAGGAGCCGAGCGAGAGCGCGGTGCCGTTCGCGCCCAGCTACGACGACTACTTCCACGGGCACCACCAGCTCCAGTCATCCTACCCGCCCGTCCCCAGCTACAACCTCTCGCCCCTGTCCGAGGGCACAGACTCGTCCTTTCACCCCTACCACAGCAAGGCGGCCTACAAGCAGAATAAGGACAACTTGGCAGTGGAAAGGAGCAGCAGCAAGCCAGAGGAATGTGACCTGAAAGCAAAGAAGGGAGCAGGATCGGCCCCTGGGTCACCTACGCAGGCCAGGCCCGGCCGCGCTGCCAAACACAGCAACAACAAGACTAGAATAGACGATCTGAAGATATGAGGAGGTTTGTGTTTCTCTTTGGGGTCTTAAATTGCTGTGTAGGGATCAGGTGTTGTTTGGACACATTCATACATGCCAGACTTAAACGTGGCAAAGGGTTGACTCATTCCAACTTAATAGTGGAGTGACGTTTTTAGGGCACAGCGAGGTGTTGCGGTCTCTCCCGAACGTGGCGCAACAACATTTCCGTTGATGGTCTCTTTTGAAATTAATTGGATATCGCATTAGATAGTCGAAGAAATGGTATTTTCAGTCAGTGTGGATGTTGCCTTGTGAATCCAGCCCCTTTGGCAATGGATCTTTCCCGATTGCTATCACTGTCAACACTGTATACGTGATTAATGTGACTGAAACTGAAAAGTCGCCTTATCTCTGAGAACCAAATTCAGGCCAGAAACGCGTTCCGCGCTGACCTGACCTCCTCTGAGGAAACCAGATAGGGCAAATAGTTAAATTTAACTTCCGTCACTGTTTTGAGGTTACCATCCAGCAGAGTTCAATTGCTTTAACTTGAAGTGAAAAGTTGTGCAATACCTGACAACACTTTGGACACTGGTGATACCGAAACTAATTCCAGGACGTGCCTCAAAAGAAATTGCACTGGTCTCAGGAGTTCACATGTTTGAACTGTCTCTTTTTATTGCGACAGCCAGCAAGTACATAATTATAAGCACATTGTTTTGTTTATCCTTGTTTATATCTGTCATTTCTGTTCTGTAAAGCACTTCGTGACAACCATATTTGTAAGACTGCTTGAAATAAACCTGTCTTAAATTTGCAAGCTAATTTATGATCTCAAATCTTTATCAAGAAGAAAGGGAACGGTTTCACTGGAACACATGTTGCGGCTCTTATGTCACAAAGCTGAAACGAATCAACAACTCAACTCACGAGTCGGAACAATATTATTGGTTTATTTAGTGAGCCGGCCAACATACGATGTAGCTCTGCGGCCTTTGTGGGGTTTTTTTCTTGCGGATGATCCGAGGTCCAAAAAATGAAAATCGCTGTCGTCTGAGCCATCAGTATTTACACACAAACATTTCAGGCTCTTTAACAGCGATACGCCTGAGCAGGAACAAACATGTCATGTGTTAAGCCTTTCCTGTCTGCGTATCTCTCACATCTTACATCTTACGCTCGTCCCCGGACGCCGCGGCGTGCCGGAACCACCAGGTATGAGAACCTTGGCGGTCATGACATAGCACGTTCACGACCGTGAAGCTTTGCCATTCCTCCCGTTTCACCATTTCCCGTCAAGGAAAAAGCTTATACATCCTGAAACTATCTCATATACTGGGAAAAGATAATTAGCTCCCAGCTGTCTCGACGTGCTCAGACATGTTCACGGCGCTTTCGTGGAGCGAGAAACAATTTCTCAACTCAAATATCTCAAAATAGATCATGGTAAAAAAATAAAAATAAAAGTGTTGGAATTGTTATTTGTAATGTATGGCTCCATAAATCAGCGAGCGGCCGTCATATTCACTTTTACGAGTGAAAGTAAAATATGAAAGGTACTTGAATTTATTTTAAGACATCCATCAATAATAAAGTGGTCATCTTTCAGGAAAAGGCGGATTATACGTGCTTTTGAAACGTTGACAGATGAATAGATATGAGTTATGAGTGTGTGCTGACGGCCAGACCTTTGAGATGAAATCTTTGTAGTGTCTAACATTTCCGACCGACGTTGTACAAGGAGCGCCGGACCATTATAAACCAGTATAAATATAGATATATAGTTATACATTATACCTATTGGAGTTTTGGGATCTCAGATGCGTATGTGAATAAACGGCCCAAGCCAAACGTTTTTACATGATTATAAAAAGCAGACTGTTAATATTAGATGACGCGGTGTCATTTATCATAACACCCTCAGCATTTGAGGGAGAGAAAGGTTCTATTTCACATGAATAATAGTGATTTTGGAGCCTTCCCTGCTGCTGTCAAAAGCCAAGTCACTTTCACCTCAAACAAGGAAATTGTTGAATTTTAAATATATACATTTCAAAATTCAAACCTCAACTGAATAAAAAAAAAACACCACACAACCACAGAATACGTGTTCTATTGTATGATTTATGTCACAAAAATCATGAATGATTTGAATTGAGTAGCGTCTTTGGATGGTGAAGATGTTCTCTGACAGTAAAGTCAGATCTTTCCAACCATTTCGACCACTCTTTCCTTTTTTCCCCCGTAAAAAAACACCCTCTCTGCTTCCATCCCTGCCTCATTAATTTTGATATAGGCTATAAACATTCAGAGAAATTGCTCGGAGGATCTTTATGTTCCTTGGTCTCTGGCAAAATTGTTTCCCTCAGTGGTGAATGTTTTTGAATTCGTAAATACAAAAGGAGGCAACCGGATCGTGTGAGTGGTTCAGACAGACGCCGGCACCGGAGCTTCTGCTGCCGTAATCGCTCGCATAACAGCACAGTGGAGGACATTAAGCTCTGCCTTGTTCAAAAGTAACTGTGTGTATCCTTTCATGTGTTCAGATGAGTTACCCTGCACCCTGCACTTCATCCCCCCCACCCCCGGGTCGATGCACAGTCCTCTACTGCCCTCTCCCTTTACTCTGACTCTAACGCTGTCATGTGCCGCTCGGAGGCCTGGCGCCGCCGGACACGCCATCTGCTGGGGGAACGACCGCCTTCCGCTTTGTAAACGTCACTTCAATTCTCTCGTCAAATCAAAACTGGGATGAAAATCAGACAGATATTTTTTGAGAAATTCCTCTTTATTTACCTCATATGTCAAAAGTATAAGAACACATGTAGTGGTTAAAAGACATGTGTGCCAAACGTGGACGGAATTGAGGAGGATAAGCAGAGCAGACGAGAGTAAAATCATCACTGCATTGTGTATTAAAACCCTGACTCAACTACGTGTTCACTGATCTCTGGCCTGTTTCTCATCACGCTGACAGTACGCGACCCAACCTGCTAATGTGTGATAAATGACAAACAGCTAGCAGCAAAGCTTACCCTTGCAGTGGCTTTGTGTTGCTGCGAGCTTATGAAATATCAGCCAAAAGGAAAACGGGACGTCTGATGTTTGCTGACTGAATCAGTGTGATTGCTTGCAGGCCTGTCACCTCATCACTAACACCAGCCTTGTTAAACTCGACGCAGGCTGCACAACGCCGACATCAAGCTCCACCGAGTGCAGCATGTGTGTGTGTGTGTGTGTGTGTGAGCTGCACTACAATGCTGCTGGGAATGGACTCGGAGGAAAGTGAGCAGAAATGGTGGTTTCTGGGGCAGAAAACTCGTTACCGCCAGGCGTCTGTCAGTGGATGTCTCGCCTGCTCGGAGGGAGAAAGCTGACTGTTTGCTGCCACCATGTGACAGCTGAAACCCTCTGCAGAAGAAGCACCAAACAGTGAACAAAAAAACCACTGTTCTCTTGTATCATCTTGATTGATTTCTCCCTCCCACGATAATCCCAGAAAAAAAATAGGCTGATCAATTTAGTGGCTTTCTACTGACCTGTATAATATATTCCCCTCAATAAAACACCTTCAAGCGAATCCTGTGTTGAAACAGTCTATAGGTTATTGATTGTTACATTTTTCTGTACATCTTTTTAACAGTCTGAATGTCAATTCAATCTGCAGAAGAAAACAAACCTGCATTCAATCACGTGCACCCATATTTTGATGATAAACTGATTTCAAGGTGTCGAGTAAATCAAGGCAGTTATACAAATGCGCTTCGAGCCGCCTTATACAACAGATGGCAGCAGAAGTCATGGTCTCTCGTGTGATACAACTTGTTTATCATGTGCACGGGCTTCGTTTAAAAAAAGATAGCCTACATTTTATCATCAGATCTCGTCACACTCGTATGAGAATTTGCATCTCACTCTGTCGGTTTCCTGAGCCGGCACTTGTTGGCAGATTTTAAATGCCTTTTTGAGTTTAGATCATTTTTATATTATGCTTGGATCCTCGAGAAAAGAAAAAAAAACCCACCACCACTGCACCACAGTTGGGAAAATGGCTAACTCCGTACTTCTGACAAGCGGAACAATAAGTCTTGTCAGTTAGACAAGATAATCCCTTTAATCAATTTAACAGCCTTGTCGATTGGCTCAGGGCAGTGTCAATGCATGTTTTCTGTGACTTAACGTTGCCTAATGTGGTGATAAGGGCCTACTTGTTACATATTCTCTCAATGCATACTTGAAGTTACATATTTCCGTATAGTATTTTGCTAGGTTTACCAAATATATATGTATATGAAGGCTATAGTGTATGTGACAACCATAGTTGAGCTCAGAATTATTCATTTTTACTAAAATAACACTTACATTATAACACTATCCTTATTCTTTTTAGTCTTTTCCAGCATCAGGAGATTCTTTGTTCTACTGAAACGGCAAAAATAGCACAGACCCACTGAAAATAAGTGACCCAACTGGGAGAGATGCAATTATATCATTATCATATTTTATTTGAGCGAGTCGTCATTCGCACCTGCTTCACAGCGACATCTACATCCTCAAATCATCAAACATCCTCGATACAAAACACCCCTCGTTTAAATACAGCTGAATCATGTGACAGTGTCCTAGTTCCAAGCTCCAAAACATCACTTTTCTACAGTGCACAAAAAACAGAGGGGGGGGGGAAGGGGGGAAATCACTTTCAAGACAGACAAGACATCATGAAGACTTAAATCAAAAAACACAATATCTACCCTCCTGTAATCTGGCATGAAAAGCGGAGCACATTATGGATTTGCGTTGAAATACAGACCAAACAAAAAGTCGTTTTAATTTAACAATTCTGTAGATCGAATGGTCACAGAATGGATGTGGAGTATTTGCCATCAAATCCGTCTTAAAAATATGCTACAAAATCCAGAAGACATTTCCCCACATGTCAATCTCTTTACTGTGTGGGCCATTAAAGCACTTCGACCAAATGGCAGCTTACAACAAAGCCTCTTAAAAATATGAGCTGTCCTCGGTCGAACATTTTCAGAGAACAACAACAAAAAAGTCAAATGGTGGGGCCTGCTGAGGCAGGTAACAAAACACACCCAGCAGCCTCCACTTCCCTGTGCCAGGGAACATTTTGGAGTTTCATGCTTCGACCTTGAGGTTGAAGTCGAAGCGCAAACCAGATCCCCGAAACGGTCTGGTTGGTTGGTCGGTCACACCGTGTTTAGAGCTGGAGCCTCGGTGGTGGAGGGGCTGTGGATCTACGCCCGGCTCTGTCCGCCTCCTTAGCTGACGGGGACGTGCCTTAATCGTGTTTGCCCTTCCCTCTGGGCGTGCCTTCGTTCCACGCCACGTAAACAAACAAGGCCAAGACCACATGCACGGCGAGCACGGCCACGATGGCGGCGTAGAAATAGCTGTCAGAGCTCGACATCTTCATCGAACCTGCACGGAGGGAGGCAGAGACAACAGCTGGGTGATGAGGATCAAGAGGGGCTTTTTTTGGAATCCAATCGTAATCACTCTGAGACCTCTCGGCGGGAAAATGTGACACAGCGAGACGATGGAAGTCTGTTCAGGTCCTGAATGCACAGTTTACTCTGCAGCAAATACACCTTTAACAGCTGGATCCTGCCTTTATGGAATTGCTATAAATCAATAGGGCTCGGATGCATTAGGTCTCTGCAGAATTCACAGACTTTTCAGATAAATTAGATCAAGCGCCAGAAGTTCTCAGACATGCGATGCACTGCACGAGCCACAAACACTTAACACTGATTTAGGAACAGTAACGCCATTATGTGGTGTGTCTGGCAGCGAGCAGAGACGCACTTATTTCTCCTCCGATGCCAGATTCGATTGCTGGACCGCGGACGTCAGACGATACAGACGACCCATTTGGATTTTATTTTTTTTCCTTTCAAAGAAAATTGAAAGTAGCTTTTAAAAGCTGCTG
>CAESWR010000263.1:27452-45097 GCA_903171835.1 Mullus surmuletus | reverse complement strand
CCCCCCCTGCACACACACACACACACACACCAGCAGCAGCAGCAACACCACCCCCGCTTCCTCCTCCTCCTCGTCCTCCTCTTCCATCAGAAACATCACACAGCCTCTGAATAATTCATTTAATAACTCACCCAAAGCCTAATGAGTGTGTGTGTGTGTGTGTCGCCTACAGGAGAGGCACTACCCAGCATTCCAGAGGAAGGCTGCGTGATCTAAGAGGCCATTTGCATATAGGTGGGTCATGTGAGCAAACTTTGATTGCAAAGGTTTCGAGGTCATTGTCCGCGATGCTGATTGGATCGGCGGCCGTCGACGCTCTCTGAGAGGCTGACGCCGAATCAATCGGTTGCACTTCGGCAGATGGAGACTGCACACTTTTGATAAAAGTCCAAGCGCCATATGAGGAAATCCCCTTTCACCCCCCCCCCCCACCCCTCCCTCCTAAAACCCCCACCCACCCGGTTCTCTGCCCTCCCACAGCCTTGACTGCTGGGCTCCTCTCAAGCTGTTTCCTGTCTTCTGGACCACACCGCTCTCCGAGGAGTCATGGCCTGCAGGCTTTGCAGGACCGAGACCGTCCGTCAGAGGAGGGAGCGTCGGGCGCTGAGAATCTCCCACACTGTGCAATTAGAGGGGCCGGAGGCGACGCTGCAGCTGCGTGTCAAATGTGCCGAACAAAAGACCGCTGGTATAGAAAATGAATGGAGAATCGGCGGCTGATAACGCGCGGCGGAGGATCTCGCATGTTGCCGTCATGATCCCCGTCCGAGGCGCTTCCGGGCTCCCGGCTGCTGCCAACTTACTGGGTCTCGTTGGGTTTGAGCGGCGATCTCATGAGAGACGGCGTTCGGGGTGAAGTGCGGCCTGCGACTAAATATAACTCGCAGACAAAAGCATTTGTTTCTTCTCAATGCTGTTTGTTTTAGCAGGATATGGTGGCTCCTTATACGAGCCTCGGCTGAATGGTGTTTGGGGTGAAGCGAAGCAGAAGTGAAATTCCACCCCCACCCCACGCCCAAAGCCGCTGCACCAGAAGAAGAAAAAAAAAAATAAGTAGCTGCTGTGGCAAAGGGGGATTAACACAGGAAGTGAGTATGATGCTGCGATGGGGTCCGCAATCAAGCCTTCCCTGTAAACACAGTAACAAGTGCCGCTCCCCTCCGACGCTCCTTTGCTGCCTGAGCGAAGACTATGGGGTGTTAATGAAAGCATAATGATTGCGGGGCTGATTATCCTCCGAAAAGGCACGCAACTGTGCTTTCAGGACGCCGTCATTTGCGGGTGTTTCATAGAAGTTATTAGATGGTTCAGAGAGAGTTTCCCATTTGGGGAAACATAACATCTCTTTCTCAAGAAGAGCAGAGATGATCGGAGAGCGTCGCTGTCACTTGCAGGACTGTGAAGCTAATGCCAGGAGTTAGCATAGCACAAAGACAGGAAACAGCTAGCCTGGCTCTGTCCAAATGCAACAATGGACAGGGTTTTTCTCAGCCGTTGGTCGTTTTACCGCCGCCGAGGAGGTCGTGCTTTCGCTGCCAGTTGTTTGACTGGCAGCGGAACAAAAGCCTCCTGGGCTGAATCTTACCAAAGTTTTTGGATGGGCGTAGCGCGCGCCACCGGGGAGCTCACTGAATGTACCAGCAGAGCAACTGAATATCTGCAAAACTGTGTTGTTGTTCTGCAAAAACTCATCAGAACAACTTCTATATATGGTTTTCTATCTTTTGCCTTCAACTAGGGGTGACCGCATACAACGATACCGATATTGCAGCCTTTAGTATTGGCCAATACCAATATAGATCCTATGCGATATCAGCACGAATCATACATACTTTTATTACAAATTTTTATAGTATGGAATGTTAGAAAAGGCTCGATCAAGTGATATTACTCAAACAGAGAACAACAGTCAGCAACAGTAGCTATGAGGAAAACTGACCCATTTATTATTAACCAATTGCTTACATACATTTTAACCTATTCGATATATATAATATTCAATAATTGAATAAACAAATAAAAGTTAGAGGACCCTGAAATACAACCTCAACCTCAATCACCACCTTATAACAGAGATTTTAGATGCGGATATCAATATCAGATCGGGACACCACTACCTTCAACTTAGCTAACCTGCTGAATGGTGACCTGTTGTCTAGCACTGTTTGGAACATCAATAGGACATTTCTCCAGACGCTTCTCTGCCGAACACAAGAGCTGATCCAGCCTCACTCGCACGTCTCCTTGGGATCAATCGAGGCGCTATGCGAGAGAGAGCCGCCCCTATGGAGAATGAGCCCAACGCTCTCAACGTGCTCATCCATCTGCTGCGGGCAATTAATTATCAGAGCATGTCAAACCTGCGCGACCGGAAATCACGGCTATATTCTCGCAGTCTGTGAAAAATGCTGCATTTTCACTGCTGTGTGTGTTATAAAACGTAAGCCCCCTCTTATAAAGCATAGACTTTGTCAGTGGCAAGACATCAACTGGTACCTCACTGTTTCCTTCACGCTGTCAGTGACACATGGACGGACTTCCAATGGATTCTTTGACTCTTTTGGATTCAATTTTTAAGACAGTTCAGTAGGAGAGCGAATAAATGTCTATGCATGTGGAACGATCATTTGAGGGTAACTAAGAAGCCAGCGAAAATGTATTAGCAACAAAATAATGCAGAGAGATTGTCTGTAGATGTAATACATCGGAGAGCTCTGGCTCAGGGAACGTCTCCGTTTCCCTCATACTCAGCTAAAGCTTAAATTACAAGTACGATTACAGTCCGGCGTTACTCGGGGGCTCCAACCCCTGGACGCTGCTAACACAGATATGTCCATCGGATTGCTGTGACGGCGTGACAGCGTCGCCTCTGGAGGGCGATGTGGGAGACCAACTGGGAGACGCCCTACTTTGTTGGTTTGACCATTTGCAGAAACACTGGGGTTTAATTTTGAATCTGGACTTGTGACTTCCCAACCTCAAGAGAGGCTCATTAATGCAAACAAGCTCATTTGCGGTCTTGTCGTGATTAGTGAGAGTGATCAGAACTGGCCTTGAGTGAGATTTACACCGAGCTAAGTAGGACATACAGTATGCCGTAAGAGCTATTTATATTTAATCGAATGCAAACAGGAAGGCTCTAAAGTGAGCTATAATGCATACTGTCCCCCTTTTGTGTATCAAGCATCTGTGATGCAGCGATCTCATGAGGGCCCCCACAGCGAATGAAGTTATTTCCAGAGAAGGAGGGCAGACATGCCTCGTTTGCTCAAGGAAACTTGGCCCACAGCGGTGTGACTACTGCCATGCAGAGCGGCGGACTGACTGGTCCTTGGACAGCAAAGTGTTACATTTGCAGTATTTTAATTCTCTTTAAAGATTCAAAGCAGTGAAGAAACTGTGAGCAGATGGCTGCTTGGGAAGATTTGTATGTGGTGCGGTGGTCCCAGTATCAGCGGAGGGCTGCTGTCCAAACCCCAGTCACTGATCTAATGGTTGAAGTGAGTCATACCCACCTTCGATGCGAACACAAGCATCTCCATCAAACACACATGGGCCGGCACAATGAGCCACATTCATGCAGCAATGTTTTTCTGGTCACCTCTTTTTGTTCGAGCGCTGTTTTCTACTACGGTGCATTCACATCTGTTTTTGATCTCTGCTCCTGTCTTTTCATTACTCTTAACAGGCCACTGGAGTCAAGCACCTGCTTTTCAGAAACGCAGTGAGAGTTCAACTGTTGCCAAAGCCATTGTATCAGTAAAAAGTCCCTCACATACAGTACATGATGAAACACTGAGCTGATTTTTTTTTCTCTCTCTATCAAAGCAGCAGTGTAGCATTTGCCTTTAATTGGAGCTGTTTTAGTGGAGCTCTTGCCATGTGCTCGGTGCCCTCACAGATTGTTCTCATTTCCAAAATCCTCAGATCATGAGGCTGAATACTGCGGCGGTCTTGAGCAGACAAAATGCATGCATGTTTGGTTTCACTTCTGCATTTTCAGATTTCTGTCAATTAGAAACATCACAATGTAATGAATCACTGGCAAGTGGTGTAAATTGGAAAAACAAAGTGTTTCTCTTGGTGTGAAAACTGCACACGATCGCAGTAAATTGACAACCAGTGTGTAACTTTTCATACATATTAACTCGATAATGATTTACTTAATGCATGATAAATTAACTGCTGATCCCTCACTTCGTGCCAACAAAAAAGCAAATACAGTGGCACTACAACGAGACCCAAGAAATAATTTACTTGGAGACAGCATGTTAGAACCATCACATCGCTTGATGCGCTCCTTCAAATCTGGCAGTACAACCTGAAACAGCCATTAGTCTGGTTCAAGCCCAAAGAGAAAAGGATTTGATTTGAGACACTATTGGAAGACATCTCAATATATTTCAAACGTACAACATTTCCAAACACGCTGATGTGCTGTCAAGAATAAAACCAGACAGAACAACTTTTCTTTTCTGACAAAAACAAAATGCTTTGACTCGAGGTCTGCGGCTTTTTGCCAGATCAGCCACATTTGTCAGCGTTCCTCTACAGATGGGATTCGCCTATATGTCATGTGGGCAACACTGAAGTATGTCCATGACCAAAACCAAATGTTTCAAAGTGTTGTTTTTTTTCATTCCCCAACTTTCCTTTTCATTTATTGCATATAATCAATCAAAAATAGCACAACACGACAAACTAGAAATCCACTCTGCAGCACATACCTCTGCCAAGGTTCCCCTCATGTTTCCTGAGGAAAAAAATCCCATTCTGCCAAATGTTAGCACCTGTGGACCCCCTCCGCCCCCTCCACCCCCCGCACCACCAAGTTTCATGGAAATTGTGCTGCTAGTTTCGTGTAATCCTGCTGACGGAGGGACACTGCAGAAATTTCAGGAAACAAATTCAGCATTTAAGTGAAATACATCTGCCAACCAAAAAAGCAACAAGCTCTGGGAACGCGCTGCCCCTCCATCATCTTCTGTGAGATTGTTGACAAACAAATGTCACCGAAAATGACCTCCTTGGCGGCAAGGATGCGAGGGGCGCTCTGAGCGTGCAGACCTCTGCTGCGGTCCGCAAATGAGTCTCGTTGTTTATGAACGATTCTGCTGCTGCCAGACAGGCCAACAAATCACCACGACATAACTGCTTTGGTCAAGGTAATAAAAGAAACCGTGTGTGATTAGTTTTTATTCCGGGGATGACACGCAAGGATCACTGCTTCTTTATGTCCTCAATGGAGGTTATGTTCCCTATGCGTTTATTTAATGGGACGGGGGGGGACAGGGGGTTCCTAGAGCTTGCAGGGTTGCAGCTTGGGCCAAGGGAGTGGAGGCCGGCCCCTCTACCAAAGCAGAATTTCAAGTTTTTTTTTTATTTTCCCGTTACTTACTTAGTTTTTCACATGTCAAGTGGGGGCAGAGAGGTGGGCAACCCTGGTTTGAAGTGAAACAGTGAGAAGTCATAGCCGCACGGCAGATGTCGCCCATTGTTATGTAAATGATAATGATAATGGACAGATATTGACTTTGATATGAGGAACTTCCTGATTCTTTTTCCACTGGATGAGTCTAAATCATGCCGTTACATAACGTGTCAGCTCCCGACATTAAATGACCCCCGCTACTCCGACACAATGTGAGCAGTCAGGCATTGAGGAATGCTGCATATCTCTGCCGTACGGAGCGCATTTCGAAGCCTTGCAACACTTCGCTGTCAGGGGAGTCAATTTGCGGCCTCTGGTACGGGAACATGAAACAGTGGCACCGCTCCACTAAAGTGTTGTTTTAGGCCTCTCTGTCAGTGGGAGACATGCTAAAAATGGCCAGTCGGTGCATTAAACCAGATGCACGGACAGTGTTCTTCCTCCATCTGTTCTATTGTCTCAGTGTTCTCGGGGATGAGGAGCGGATGCACCACCGAAGGAGATGCAGGAAACACTCTTGGCCCAGAACAACACCGCCAACTTCTTCTAGCCTTTTGCATAGTGGCTTCAGACGCGAGTGCCGCATAACACTGGTAAACTCAATATATAACATAAGTCATAGCTCAGCACTTTTTTTCGGTCATAATGAGATGGAGCAAATTTAGCTCCATTGTTCAGATTTAAGAGGTAGCGGACTGTTACACAACGTGCCACTTCTATTCATTTACTAGAATATTTGGTCCGTGTCTTTATTTCAGCCATGCGTGCTCGACTAACCCGACGCGGCGAACAATAAACGCTGTCATGAGACGGGTCGCGGCTCTGAGGAGCGGCGTCCAGCCCCTCAGCAAAGAGGAACAGGAAGGTCTCGCTGTAAGTGCATGTCAAGGACTTTGTCGTTTTTATGTCGTGTCTCCACGCGGCGGGCTTATTCAACCGCAACCTAGAAATAGACGTTGCGGACGAGCATTAAAATTTACAGGCTGAAGCTATATATTTTTAATCATCTCTCAAAAACAGATAAAAATAAGGGGGTGCCTTGTAAAGAAGAGATATATAGAGCAAAAAACGCAGGTTTTTACGTCCGCGTGTGTGTATTTACGCTAACAGCCTGAATGTGTGTTTTTGTGGAATAATATTATAAAGAGGCATGAATGTTGTTGACCCGCAGCATTTCACCACAGTCGTAAAAATGTCTTGTGCCATATTCACATTAATCCCGTCAGGCACACGGCGGGAAGGCAGCAAATTCTTGTGGTATATATTAAACAACAAACCTATAGTTAAGAAGATCCCAATTAAGCCTGTTAACATCATTAGAATTTATGACACAGTTCAAAAGGAAATCGCTTCCCAAGCAATTTAGGTCTTGTCAGAATTTGCCCTCAGGCTCTCATATTCTAACCTCTAAATTGCTTCACTCAAGTATTCAGGGGAGAAAAGAATCCAAAATCTCATTAGAGGAACTCAAGTGGTTTGGGGGAACTGCTGAGCAGCCTGGTTTCGAGGCTTTTCAGCAACTACCAGTTTAATCCATTTCTTTATGTTTCTCCTCTTTCATGTGTGCATGTACTACAATTTCTCACCAAAGTTAAAGCGCCACTTAATTAAAGTTAATGTTCCCGAATTTTCGGTCTTAACTGGGCTGCATGTTGTGTTGCAGCGCAAAGGTGAAGAGTGCTGCTGCTGTTGGTTTTTTTTTTCTGCAAGACACAGACGCAATTAAGAGGCAGTAAACACTCAACCAACGCACACACACATTTCATTTTTTTGGAAGGGGGAAGCATTTCCTCAATAAACCGCAAATTCCATTGTGGGGTAAATATGACCAACAAGAGATTATTATATTTTCATTCTATAAACAAGACGTCAAGCGTTTCAGTGACATTTCCCGACACGGACAGGTTAGTTCACTCGCACTGCTCGAGGGAAACAAAATGTTTACACACACAGCTGGTGCCCATGGTGAAATAGACCTTGACCACAAGGGGCTAAATGACCCGATGGGGGCCGGAGGGGGGTTACGACACAAAATGCTTCGGCTATTATTACCCCGTTGGAAGCTAAAAAAGACGTCTAAAGCCTGCTTGTTCGAAACCTGGCGTCGAGAAAAGATTGCAATGTTTCCACGAGATGTTCAAGAACAACAGCTGTTATGTATGCCGGCCGCTTGCATCCGCCTTTTTTTGTCCGGCGGTCTCTGAGGAATGGGCATATAGAGAATGCGGAGAGTGCCAGGTACGACATTACATAACCCGATGTTTCCTTCCACTGTTGCCCCCGTCTCTGCTCCTTTGCGGCCGGTGTTCGGAGGGAGCTGAATATAGGGTAAACTCCCTGCAATCTGCAGCTTTCCGCTGCCCCCTTCTGCGTCCCTCTCTGGAGGTTAGAAGTGTCACGGGCGCTGACCGGCTCTGGTTTGGCCATAGAAGGCCAGGAAATTGGGTTGGACAGATCGTTCCGATGAAAAAGTAGTGCTGAGCCGATATGAATCTCCCAACTTAATCATAGTGCTTTGGTTGCTGATTCCATCTATGTTTCAATTCTTGATTGCTCTCGCCGCACTGTGATTTGATGAGGTTTTGTGCCTTTGAACAACAGCACAGACAAGGAATCCCTCAGTTCAACGGAAATGTCACTTGCTCATAATTCACTATGGTGTGACATCAATTTGACATTCTCTATTGAACAGGGAAGAAACATTTTCCTTTTGCAGTGTTTTGCTCTGGAATTCACTGTTCCCATAGTTAGACTTTCTACTCTATTTTGAGTTAAGGCCTTGTTTGCTGCTACTGGAGTTCACTGATCCACCAGTATCTAAGCGACAGTGGAAAAAGTTCACCACCACGGTTCATGACACGCTTCATGTTTGTCTGGCAAAGGTCATTTTTGAGTTTTTAAATCAAGTCACTTCCTTCCCAGCAGAGCTCTGCATTATTTCGACACCAAGTCATTAAATCTGAGCGAGACTTTATTCAGAATCACGGACATTTTTGCAGATCGTCTGACTGTCTAATGTCATTGCAACCAAACTTCGGCTCGCAACGCAGAGACGCGATGAACAATGAAACCGATGATGAAGCCGGAGATACGTGGAACACACAGACGTCTGCTCTCCACAGGTCAGTGCATCCCTATGAAGGACATTTAATTGACACTCAGGGGGACAAAAGTCAACCCACTGCTTCCAGAGCTTTGGGTGCATGAGTCACTCACGTCAACTGTCAGAGCATTCATGCCACCGACGGCAGCCTTCACGGTAATAACGCGCTGTTCTTTTAGTGTCAAGGGCGATTTCGAGCCCAGCGGCCCTCTTTTCTAAAGTTTTAATGAAGGCAAACACTTGCCTCACTTTGTGTGGCATGCCGACAATCATGTCCTTTGACTCGAATGAGGATGCCATGCTGGGATTTAATTAACGGAGCTGAATAGGACTCATGTTCAGCGCTGGCTGGCCATCGCTGCAGACATCCATCACGCCTGGAATCAATGCACCACCTTGTCCTCTGCAAAATATGAGCAACTGCAGCGGACGCAAAAGTTTTACCTCCCATCTTCGCTCTAAAGTCGTGCCAACGCTGCGTCCCACGTGTCTGCGTTGTCTCCAGCTGCTCTCCCTTTTCCATATTCCTGCTCCCACAAGCACAACAAACGAGCCGGTCAAAGAGATATTAGCGGCTTCCCTGCTAAAGGTCTTGAGCCGAGGCACGCTTCCTGCCTTGCCGCTGACATGGGTGGGCGTAGGTAATTAGAGAGCGGGTCCTGTTAGTCCGGGTCTCCAGGGAGACGGCCCGCCATCCGCTCCCTGTTCCCATGGAGCAGCTTGAAGCCGAGGTGCGCGCCTCTGCCTCTGCCTCCACTCTGTTCTGGATGGATGCCCTTCACTGAGCACGTTCCTTCTTCCCTGCCACCTCCAGTATCACTTCAGGATCACCGATCGCCAGCGGATATTCTGACAGCATTAGTGAGATGTACCGGATAACATATGGGTGTGACAGTCTGCTCACTCATTGTGTTTGCAAAAAGTGTGCTTCCATTCCATTTATTGGCAGACACATCTAAATTTAGGAAAGAAGCAATTGAGCATGTATGAGAAATATATTTCCAGTCGACTGAAAAGTGACAGAAGCTCATCATGACTGAAGAAACTGAGCAGGGAATTGCTCGACTCCCTCTCCTTTTCTGTTTTAGATCTGCTTGTTCTGCCAGAGCTGATTTGAATTCTGGCCTTCGAAAATAAATAATTGCATATTTTCTCATAAAAGGCCAAAAATGTCACTTTTGAGAATGACCATAATCTTCCTTTGCTTCAAACCTCCTGGCAACACAGTTGTTGGATGAGGCTGATGAACTCTAGTTGCCCAATCGCGCAATTACACTCTGACTGCGCTGTGTTTGAATACAGACATTTAGAGAAATAGATGAAATCTTGATCCAGCATGGCAACCACCCAACTTGTGACTTTTCTGATCTTCTTTGAAGTTATGGATGATGACTGTCTCGATAAAAGATCAACAGACACGTGTCCACCTTAAATCGGAGCCCAAAACAGCTCGAGGCCCACAACACGCGCACGCACTGCAGCAGACTTTTTCACGACCCAGTTGACGTCTTGTGTCCGGCGGGGACCTCGTAGACAAGGGGATATGTGACGTCCTTATATAAGTGATAATTCTGGCGCTGTCACAATCCTACGAGTGAGGAATGTGTCGGATTGGACACTATCGGCTATCTGAAAGACCAGTCCACAGCAGCACCGCATACCAGACATCAAAGGCGAGTTGTCGTGGAAGGGCATGCGTCAACGGGAAGGCGGTAAGCTGATCTCATGTCCAGGACACGGCGAGATGTTACAATGTACACTATGCGGCTGATTCGTCCAAACAGGTAAACAAGTGACTCCGGGAACAGGTATTAGAGCCAAGAAATTCTTCATCAAAGACAGCAAATCTGCGGGCGCCATAAACACCATGTTATGTAACCCTCAACTTGAAGGAGGGGAAACATCGGGTCAGTTTCACAGACACTCGTTTCACCTTTAGCACTTAGACACTGCTGACTGCTTCCGCCCATCTGTGCCCCTTTTCCCATCGCCGCGCCCCTCCGCTGCCATCGCTTACGTCCAACCTCTAACCTCTTCCTTCTTTGTAGTAGGACTGGCGTAAGCTTTTATTCTTCTTGTGCCTTATTTTCTTTTCCTCTCCTTGAAGCTAATCTTGCCTCCTTCCCATTCCAGCCCCCCACCCCCTCCCGTTCTCTTGTCATGACTTTGGCCTGTGACACGTGTGAGAAACGTCTGTGGGGCCCCCGGCTTCGGACAAGACACTGATATACTGAGAGTGCTGGGTGACGAGGCTATTTTTGGTGACTTGTAAATATGAGAACTTCCTTTCCGAAAGTGTATCTAATATCCCAGAGGATTATTAACAACAAGATGGGAACACAGAGGCTCAAACGGGAGGGGGGGGGGGGGGTGGCTTTCATTGTTTCTCCCCCACAGTGTCTACTCCTTCTTCTTCCGAATCAAAGATTCATGATAAGACAGAGGGTTTGAGGCCACCTCCTCGGCTACTCCAAAGCCAGCCGGTTTGTCGAAGACACGGATCCGCAGACAGAACAGTGAAAGTGGCTCTCACTTTCAAGCGCCCCTCCGTTCGCGATTGTTCCTCTCTCTCCGTAATAGCATTTTCAGGTGCTTCCACACATTAGGTCCAGCTTTTTATGGGAGACATCCAGCGCGCAGTTCAAGAGCCAAACCTCCCCTCCCCTGTTTGCGCGTAGACACAGGGGCAATCGGCGAGAGAGGGTAGAAATGTGCGGAAACTGGTAGATCAGAAGGGGAAGCTGAAATGCGGATGATCCAGGGATTCACCGCAAACTGCCAACACATGAAGTAGCGTGCAGTTGCAGTACATTGCGTCTTGAACTTCAGCGCCTCAGACCCAAAACAAACCCCGTGAGGGCCACGCCCTCTCCAATCATTCTGTCAGCACTTTGCCAGAGCGGTCTACCCAATACAAAGACATTGGGAGCGTGACGTGCTAGTGACGCACAAAATCAACCGTTGAATGATCCACCAACAACAATCTATTATTTAGTTAAATTGTCCATCTAGAAAACATGTGTCGTTTGCGTGTCCATTGGGACTCACCTATGATGCCTTTCTAAGACGTATTGGAGAGCGGAAATGGTTGTAGTTTGGTTGTAGTTTGGTCAAGAGCATTTTCAGCATGGCTTTTTCAGTTATTTAGGATTCAGGGCAAAACCTACATGAAAAATGTGTAATTGAGTTTTGTTACATTTATTTTATGTAATGCATATCATTAAGGTTGTGTAAACCAGGGTCCCCGATGTATATGACACAGTTATATGTGAAAGGGAGGGCCATGATTGGATGCACAGAGAGTATCTGGTGTTGACATGGGCCAATAGTAGTAGACAGGAAGGGACTCACATGCACTCACACGCATGCTGCTAGACCGCCACCAAAACAAAGAACAGAGACGCTCATATTTAGACACACATTTTCTGCTTGGGGGGGGGGGCTCCAACATATCTTCTCATAGAAAATAGCTGTTTGCTCAACTCCAATTCTCATATATAGAACCTGTGACGCTGACAAAATTAGACGAAAAATACCACATATACTATTACTACTACTATTATTACCTCAAGCCAAAAGGGTTAGGCTTTCATCTATGTCTGTTGGTCTGTTTGTTGGTCTGTTCACTAGATTGAGGCTAATTCTTCAAAAACTTGCTGGAACATGTGCCAGAAGAACCCAGTTTTGAGATGAAAAACATCTTTTTTTTAAATACTCATTGTATCTCCAGGCTCTCAGTGTCTTTCTAGTTGTTATTTTTATGCCTCCCGTGTCATGTGAGTGAGGTACAGGATCAACTTTGAGCTTAAAGCCAGTGAATGACGAAAGCAAAACTGGGGAGATCCAACTGTTCATTATTTGAATGTATTTTAATGATATTTTAATGATAGACCAAGAATGATGAAAAATAATAACAGTTGATGTCATTTTCAAGTCACTTACTATTGTTAGGATTATATATTTTTTTGTCTCTCCTCTCCTTTCTCTTTTGAAACATGCGTGCAGTCGGGAGTCTTGAATTATTGAGATGGTTCTGAATGTTTAACTGCCTCCTGTTATGCCTCCCAAATGGCACGGTCACACGTGACGAAAACGGCAGAGCGTTGCCTTTTTTCGCTTCAAGCACACATGATTGCGCAGTAGACTTGGTTACCGCCGCCTAAACTCAAGATGAACCGCGGCAATAGATGGAGCAGTCACGACGACGGATCCTTGTGCAAGAGACTGACCTGAAACTCGACACTCCGGCTTTCTGTATGACTACTCCTTTCTCCGCTAGCGTCCGTCCGCGCTCAAAACGCTTATTCAGTCCAACGGTATCAGATGATGCTGACATCACGGCCGAATGAGCCGGTGCCAAAACAGCTTGGACCTGGAGCTGTGTAACGTTCGGCACATAAGCACCTTCAAAGGGAGGCTTTGGAGCAGACTTTGGACCACATGTTACACACGGCTTCACCTGTCGCTGGAGGCAACGACAGGCCCGCTTCCGCTGGACCTCTGAGGAAACACATGTGCGCCTTATGACGAGCCTCCCGGACATACAATGGATGTTTAAAAAGCGGCACTGTTTACTCTTTTTTTTTTTTTTTAATGCGGTCACTTAATACTGTGAAAAACAATCGATGGGTGAAAGATGGAGCTTGTTTTGGCCGTAGCGATCCAATGAACTCATCGCTTTACTCGCCAAAAACCAGATCCTGTGGGTGCTGAGCGCTCCACTGGCTTGACCCCGCTTTGGGAAAAGCACCAAAGTATGAAGGCGCCCCCTAGTGTTGCTGATTGGCACGACCAAAAACAACGTGGTGATCCAAAGAGGCACCAGCAATGTATGCACAGTAACATTTACAGTACAGTACACACAACTAGGGTTGTTGTGTGTACCTTATGGTACCCTATGTAAAGGTTGCATTTAATTCTGTAGTTCTTGATGATAACCAAAGGTTAATGGTCTGATAAAACATGCTGCTTTCATTCCCCAAACAGTGATTGCTTTAGCAGAAGGGCTGCAGAAGGGTCCTATTTCTCCCAAACAAATAATATGCAGAGAACTGAGAACTTGGAGAGACTTATCGACCCGTACAACGGTCATATTAGAGCCTCAGGAGAGGGGGGCTACCTAGGCTTTTCCGCACAACAATGCCAACGAAGAACCATAAAATCTTTCGGTGAAGAAGCAAGAAACAGACTGTGAAAGAGCTTAGAGAGGCCTAAAAGCTGCAGTGTTTGTTTTGGTTTCTTCTGATTACATTGGTCCCTGTCCAGTGACTTCCGTTTCTGTTCTCACAACCGCTGGGGCCTTTTTCCCATCACCCCGCTGGAGTCTGGGAAAGCTATGACATCACCAACCGTTCTCAGCGAGCCTCTCTCACCCACTCAGGGCCCAGACCAGCAAAGCGAGGGACAGGCATTTCCTGTCCCACCAAAATAATAACCTCTAATTACGATAGCGCGGCGGGGTGTGGCTCAGGAAAAGGTGGTTGCGAAGCAGGTCAAAAGGCCGACGGCCGAGTGCCAAAATGATGCATGCAGATGATAGAGATGTGACACATGCGAGAAAATGGCAAGAGTCAACAGGGATGACATTAGTTATTACTCTGAACATTGAATTATCTTATTAAGTTGTAACTGAGCCATGACAGTTGGTAGATCGCTCAGCAGCACGTCTGTCATGGATAAGTGTTATATTACGTTCAGCCCGAGGCAGGAGGAGCCCTGAACAGCTCTGTTATGGGGATTGTTTCCTTGTTGACTAATGGGAAAGTACCTGTGTTCTCATCAGACAATTTACCTGAGTGGGAAAAGTCTCATAAATATGCACGTCGGCAAAAAAACCCAAAACAATTTCATATGTTGAAGTAAATATGTTTTCCTGAGACTGCACTTACCTTTAAGAGCATTAAAAATCTGCATGATGGGAAATTTCAGTCACAGACGTCTGCCATTGAAATCATTCAGTATTTCTTTGAGCATTAGACATTTTAAATGGAATACAATATATATTAAACAAGATAACCCAGATACTCATTAATACTTTGTTTACCAACTCTGTATGCTTGCGTAGAAAATAGCAGGTGTGTCGGACTGAAAGACAGACTTACCCTTCAGTTTTCTTTCTTTCTTGGAATAAGGCAACATGGGAGCGCAGAGGTTTGAAGACTGAACGGTCCCCATGTTGTTTCCCCGTCACCACTTTCACAACTAAAGAAACAGAAGCTTGCAGACTTGCTTACGTTTCATGCGGCTGCTCTCTCTCTGAAGTGATACTTTGGGTCCTCCTAGGAGGGGGGGGGATTGTTTTATTCAAGTACAAACAACAGAATCCCGCCAGAACATTTGAAGAGGAGTCGACCTGAGCACGTGGCTGTTGTTATCTCTTTATTCCGTCCAATAAACTCACACCTGGGTGGGGTTGCTGGGGGGGGGGCGGGGGGCGTACGTTGGCACGTGGGTTAACCGTTAAGCGTCCACATGACTCCGCACGGGGGGCGGACACACACACACCACAACAAGCCCGCGTCCTTGAGAGGCAGCGGGGAGGAAAAGTACCGGCATGCATCTGTGCCAGCTCCCCGCGAACGTTAGGAGAGAAGCGCGCCTTTACTGGGATTCATAGTCGGGCGGTGACGTCACTGCGAACCTGTGCAAGCGGCACATTAACGAACCAGGAAACGTTTTCGTAATTAGAGCATCATTTGTTAACCAACGACCAAGTGTTGTTGTTTTTAAAGTCATATCGACGATTTATTTAGAAAATACTGAAAAAGGTGTAAGCGACCAAAACAAGTTTGTGTAAATAACTCCAACCTGCAACCCCTTTATTTCTTATTTTATTTTTATTTTTTTAATTATTTATTTATCCTGAGCATGTTTGTACCTTTTCTGTATATGTCTTAATAAAGTTGCGAACCAGGAATGCCCAGGTGTTATTAATTACCTCAATTAGATGATCGTAATTAGTAACACCTGGAGAAGGGGGCGCCGGCCTATGCTGTTTATTTTAGTTTTATTTGGTTTTTTGTGTGTGTTTTTGTCCTTTTGTTGTGGAAGTCAACATCACTGGTCACATAGTGATACTATGGCGACCGAAAACAAACAAACAAATGAATTGGTTTTCGCCTTTTCATACATGTCTTTAAATGTGGTGGTTTTTACTTGATGTGGCAAGGAGTTAATACAGCTGTCAGTAAATTAAAAAAAATCTTAAGATAAAAACATTTTTGCATTGTAGTTGGTGTCGAGGTTGGTGTTTTTTTTACTGTGTTTTCATCAGTTGATGTTAATCTCTCGAATAAAGTGATAATTCCTCTGTGTGCACGTCACCATAACATGAAAAATGTGCCCTGTGGATCGTAAATATCCATTTAACCATTTGGTTTTAATTTAACCATTTCTACCAATCTTTTATATCAACCACAGAGACCTGATTAAGATCCTTTTTAATCAAAAGTGTGTTTGAATAGACCTCATGAAGAGACCCGGCAAGCATGACAATGAGTCCAGCAGCTGTATGAAAATGTCACTAATTTTCATTCTGTGCACATCTCCAAATGGTGTATTGAGATTAAGGTGTAAAGTCAGTAAAAAGAAATGTTTTCCATCACACCTCACCGCATCTGGAAACTTCTGTTTTCAATTGATACACTTTTATATAGATTGTGTCCACGTTTCCTCGTAAAATGACACCTCATCGCTTAGCTGTGTTACTTATTAACACCCGTGTTCAAAAGTCAACTATTTGAACAGAATCGCTTTGATTTGGCCAATAGCAGCTTTGGGTTATTCCTGCTCACCTCAGCAGATTTCAGCTGCTGCTCTCTGATAACCTCAACTTTGAATTTGAATGGCTGCTTCCAAAACACACAAGCGTTGAGCCAAGTGTCTCTCGGTCCCACACACACACATAACATGGTGGTGACTGAAAACATGGAAATAACCACAGTGAACATTGAATTTTCACATAATTTAGAGTTTGCTGTTAGTTTTTTTTTAATAAGCATCTGCTTCAGAGGGAATCTTCTAAGTTCTGAGTTTTAGTGTTGGACCAGTTTGTGCTCAAGCGGGTGGTGGGAGTCAGACCGGAGATACTGAGCGTCTCAATGTGTGGGTGTGTGTATTTAGCTCTGTAGGCCTACTTCCTGTGTGCATATTTGTGACATGCGCAGTTTTTTCCATAAGATGGCGCTCACACACAACACAGGCTGCCTCAGCTGAGTGTGTGTTACACATTAAGCCCTGGTTCTGAATCTGCTGAGCCAGGTTAGTTTCACACGCCTGCAAAAGAAGCTCCACACACCCCTCTGCTTTCAAACACCCACCGCACGTTGGATCCCACTTCTCCCTTTATTCCAGAAAAAAATGCTTTAATTCTAATTTGATTATTAGAAGTTTTCTATTTAAGGCATGTGTATATATTGTTTACATCTTGTTTTTTTCATTCTATTGTTTTTTATTCAGTATTTAATTTAATTTATTGTCATTCAACTGTATTGTACCCGACTGCTATGACAATATAATTTCCCTTCGGGGATTAATAAAGTACTCTATCTACCTATGTACCTATCTACCTATCTACCTATCTATCTATCTATCTATCTATCTATCTATCTATCTATCTATCTATCTATCTATCTAATGCTGGGTTCACTGCCCTCAGAGTCATCATACAACCAGCAGAGCGGGTTTGGGAATGATTTGGTTCAGGCGTTTGAACTGGATGAGACACAAACTTCAGTGATTACAAGGAAAAGATGTGTCAGTGCATCAGTCATAGAATAAACAGAGTCATGCAAAAGGTTAGAAAGATCGAATGCGCCGCTTGGCAATGGAAAGTTATGTAAACTTTGCTCCGGAACAAGAAAAGAATTTAGGTTATAGAAACATCACTAAACATAGAGGGGGAAAAAAAAAAAAAGAGGGATTCATCCGCCTCTCTGCAAAGAACCAGACACCCACTGCTGGAGCAGAGAGGGAGTTTCTGCTGAAGTACAAGAAAGTTACAATAATACAACATTTATTTTGAAGTGTTCATTCACATATAGTGTGAATAAGGGCTTGTTGCCTCTTTAAAATTTTTCTTTCATCTAAAGAATCAATAATATGGGTACAAAT